>NW_023590789.1:16533752-16957144 GCF_014843425.1 Jatropha curcas | reverse complement strand
AGTATCTGACCGATAAATGAAATAGTGACTGAAATTTGAACATATTGAACAGGGGATGAGTTGGATTTTGTAGTTAAACACAATTTATCGTTTTCTTTGCAAAATTAATTAAAGGAAAGGGAAAAGAAACCACAATCTCTCATCCCAAAAACAAACGCTTTCACAAAAATTTCAAAAAACCGTTTTCAAACTCAGCTCAAATTGAATCGGTCAAAAGTAGTATTATTAAAGAAAACGGCAGAAAGAAATTCTCCTCTCCAAGGAAAAATTATGACGCTTTTAAACAAGTATGGACTTATAATAAGTCCAATAGATATTTAATAGAACTAATCCAAAAAAAAGCATATGAAGAATCACAAACATCAACAAATTGATAAACAAGCAGAAACACAAAAAAAAAAAAAAAGAAAAAAAAGGAAATAAAACAAAGGGAATCATCAAAAGCGCATGCTTTTTCATCGAAAAATACGTTGCAACGAACAAATTTTGAAGAACAAATCGAATTATTTTCAACAATAATTGATGTTAGAAGAAATACCCACTACTTTTCCCAATAATTGTCTTATATCCCAAAGAAAGACTCAATTTAAAAGCGCAATGTCAATACAAAATTCAAAAAGCGGTTATTTTTCAACTATACAAGAATATATGGTTGCTGATATATACATATATAAACTGAAGTAGCATTTACCTCTTGGTTAATTGAAGATCACTTGATTGCCTGTTATCGATTTTTTTCTCTCTAATATTGAAAGTGTCACTTTCTATCTCTGACTCTGATTCTCTCTCCCTCCCTAAAACAAACACTTCCCTTTTTCTTGGTTTTTCAGTGCTTGACGAACAAAGCAGCTGGCTATAGCTATTTTGCAGCTGCGCAAGCAACCCGTGGATTCTTAAATTGAACGTTAATAATAATTTATTGATTGGAAATGTCGATTTTATCCATGATAAATCTCTGCATTCGCCCGAGGTGAATTTACAATCCCAACTTACGGAAATGCCCTTGATTTTGTTAAATTAACCAATAGATATGAAGAAACGTGTTGGGCTGTGACAGCACGTTTATCCTTTTTACGGAATATAATAAAAGATGCCATTTATACTAGTATTATTCCATATTCAAAATATTATATTCCTAGATTTCCAATCTTTCTTGCAAGGGAACAACTAACGAAAAACTATTTTCCTAGATTTGCACTATTTCTTGCCATCTAGCATTGCTCCACTGTGGTAAAAATTTTTATCACAGCTTGTGTGAGGCTCAACAAAAATTTAAAGATGTGCATTTACTTACTTGCTCCACATATGTATATTCGCATGTACACATTTGTACGTTCATATTCATAACCCTGATTCCACTCCTCCTCTTTTCTTTTTTTTTTTTTTTTCTCTCTTCCAATGGCGAAAATTAATCTTCATTTATAACCCTAATAACAATCTATCTCTCAAAATATAAAATCTGATAAAAATTTTATCTTTCATTTGTTTGAATAAGCTAAAACTCTTATAAATTTAAGTCACATTTGTTTAACACATTATCTCTTAACTCTCTCAAGCTTAAAACTAAGCAACAAGAGCTATTGATTTGAGTCACAATTTTCTATCTAGTTTAAGATAAAAAAAAAATTAAATCGTGATTTGTATGAATTATGAATATATAAGTATATACATAAGAGTGTGCATATACATAAGGATAAAAGAGAAATATGTATGCACATATGATATGACGCAACTAAGTAAATGCGTTTTTAGAGATTGTAGTTGAGCCTGATACATGTGCCAAAAATCTTTGCCGAAACAAAAAAAAAAAAAAAAAGGCCCAAATAATCTTTTGCCGAAATCAAAAAAAAAAAAAAAAAATCAATTATGTAATTACTGACTAATTAAAATGGACAATAACTAAAAGTTGAAAATTTAATTCTGTGTCTCCAATTCAAAAATGAAAATTAATTAATGAAAAGAAAATTTCGTTTGGCTTAATAAAAAAACCAAAAAGATTGTATAGACTAATTAATTTAAAAACTCATAACTTTCTTTTTCTAACGCATGGCTTTAAAAATCCTGTAAGTTTCATAATTCTTAAAAAAAAAAAAAAAAAAAAATCAATATGTAATTACTACTAATAGAAATGGACAATAACTTAAAAGTTGAAAATAATTCTGCTCAATTCAAAATTGAAAATAATTAAGAAAAGAAAATTTGTTGGCTTAAAAAAACAAAAGATTGTAGACAATAATTTAAACTCATACTTCTTTTTCTACGCATGGCTTTAAAAAATCCTGAAGTTTCATAATCTTTCATTTTCAAGAGCTTGCATACATCCAAGGGCAGGGTCACTTCTTGTCCCCGTAATAATAGGTAGAAATCTCGATTAATGCTAAGTATATACTAACATACTTTCAGAGTAAAAAATAAAAAAGAAATAAAAAAAGAAACTGAATTGATCTCCAAACTTCCAGAGGGCTGTAGAAAAGGATTTACTCAAGTCTGTTCACTGCTTCAGCTATATATATATATATATAATTTTAGCATCAAGCTGTGAATTAATTCTGCTCGCAAAAATATTTCTAGTGGATCTTCTATCAAGAACCAGCATTTTGTTGGCCCAAACAAAATTTGTCCTTGTCAATGCAACTTGCTTACGTTAAAAAAAAGGTTGTTCGCCATTCCCAGTATGGCATCAAGCACAATATTTTGCTCAATTCCGAAACCAATGAAATCTTAAATTTTAATATTAGGGTTCATGTTAAGAAATTGAAAGCTAAATTTCAACCAAAGCAAGTTGAAATAAAAAATTCTGGACCATTAAAGAAGATAAACAATCTGAAACAAACACGGCTTTATACTTATTAATAGATTGCGTGTAACATAACAATCAATCACCATTATTGAAAATTACTACAA
Source organism: Jatropha curcas (assembly GCF_014843425.1). The sequence goes on along the minus strand of NW_023590789.1, from coordinate 16,954,240 downwards.
TTTTTTATTTCAAACATAGCGCCACAGAGCTACAGGTCTTTTTTCTTGGGTCTACCTAATCCATACGTGACCGTCGACGTTAATGGACATCTCCGTCACCTAAACCCACTGACTATTGGTATTAGGGGCCCATAATTAAAGAGGGCAAATTGGCGACAATGATACAAAATTCACTGTCTTCACTACCGTGGCACTGCAGTAACTTCCTGTCTTTAGGAGGGCTATTATCGTAATAACAATGGTTTTTATATTTAAAACTTTTATTATTAAAGGCACCCGCGTCTGCTGGAGAGAAAGCATATTCGCATATCCAAAAAGAATGATCCTTAACGTGAAGCGTATATTCTCTGTCCAAAACAGGAAGATACCGAGCCCACAATCGGTTTGCCAAAACGGGACCCGCAGGGCGACGTCGATGCCCGGAGTTCCATGACATGGCAACATTAACGGATCGTATTCGATGATGATGGAAAGAGTGAGGTACACGTGGCACTCAATGGTTGTCTGTGTCAAAGCGCCATGCCGCCACATACATAATAAGATTGCAATAGCTTTTAAGAAAGCGCAAGGAAACTTCTTTTTCTGGCTTTTGTTTGAATCGTCGGCTTTGGTATGGCGGTTGTTTCATTGAACTGAGGACAGGGAGATATTATTTTCACCAAGAAAGTTCATAGGATTGGAACTTGGAAGTATTGCAACTGTTTTTGATAAATCGTTTAGTTCATCTTCATTTTAAAAATTGAGGATAATGTCTCCGCAGGATAAGGTTTTGTTTTTTTTTTTTTTCTTATCTTGTGTTATGATGGATTATGCAATCAAAAAGTTTTAAAAAATCATAAAATTTAAGTATTAATCCTTCCTTTTATTTATTTAAAGTTAAATATTTTGAAATAAAATTATAAATTGATGAACTATATAATAAAAATAGTCTCAGAATTACAATGTTATTACGAAAACGACAAATGTTATTGAAAAGGAAAAGCTGTTCCAGCGTGGCATACATATTCTCTACATTCATTGATTAAAAAAAAGAAAAAAACTCTCTGTTTTGAATGATACTCTTTCAGGCTGCAACTTCAAGATAACTAATGTGAGAGAGAACAATTTTTTAAACATTTAATGTCTGATAATTCTGATAATACAGAAAATGTATTTTTAATTTTGTTGCATGATATTATAATTATATATGCTCGTCCTATTGATCAATCTTTTTGAGATGAGAATTATTAATGTTGAATGATGGCTTATTAGAAGGCTAACTCACTAACTCAGATATAAATTATAATAGTATGTAATTAAATAATAAACTTTTTTTTTATTTGGAGTCACTGAGAGTCTCAATAAGTTAAAATGTAGACTACACAATAGAATAATCCTCATATCTGACTCAATAAATGAGTGAGAAACTTTTATTATAAAATATTCGAACTCGAATCACAAGCGTTATAATAAATGAAAAGATCAACTCGATTGCATCTAATTAACAAATAATAAAACTTTTGAATTTATAAACAGTGATTGTGACATATTTTTTGATATACTATTAAAAGGACAAAGTATCGAATCACAAGTGTTATAATAAATGAAAAGATTAATTCGATTTATAATTAATAAATAATAAAACTTTTGAACTTGCAAACAATGGTTGTAGCATATTTTTCGATGTACCGTCAAAAGGACAGAGTAGGGACCGCATCAAAGAAAGTATCGTAAATAGCGTCCGGAATCGTAAATGACTTGCATAATCTGGTGGCCGGAGAGGCCTAAAAATAATAAAATCTCAAATATCATCATGAATGGAAAACCAATAATTGAAATAAAAAGAAAAAAAAGATAGTGGATAACGTCACTGGCCAACATTATACTATTCTGATTTTTAATCTTAAGCAAACAACTTAATCAAGTTACTCAACTTGGCTATTGTTATTTAATATATTTAATTAACACTATTAGCTCGATAAAAATATTATAAAAAATATATAACAAGTTTCCAAAATGAGAAGTAACATTAAGCATGCATATATGCTTTTGATATTTAAATGACATTGGAATTTTAAGTAGTAGTGTGTTTTTATTTTAGTTGGTCCACGTATTGATATAATCTGATTTCATGAGTAATTATTTGATTCGGATAGGATTTTAAAATATAATAATACAAGTAAAGGGTTTTCAAAATGTCAAACAATAATATATAATCTTACCTCTAATTAATGAACCATAAAAGAAGTGGATGTGCTGTGCAGTGTGCGCTTCACTTGTGCCGATTCAAGCCGCAAAACCAGGACCCCAAAGCCCAAACCATTTGTGGCTTTTGGATGGTAATTGGGTTAGTTACTGGGTTTACTTTCCAAATTTTGCTCATTGTACCTGCCTACTGGGTTGGATTTGTTCTCAATCAAAAATTATGTTTTTATATTGTATTTTTATTTTATTTTATTTGGTTAAGGTTGCGGCAATTATTATTATTTGATATTAAAATGTGAAAACATGAATTATGAAACTTCCTTTATATGAATTTCATATATGTTGTTTTTGTCTGTAAATTATTGAGAGTTGTTTAGTTTGCTTCCTCTCTCAATTACTCTGTATTTTTTCCTTAAAATTACTTTTAAGGTTCTAAAAGGATTTACTCAAAAGCGGAGATAAAAAAACTCAGGGGATTGAGTTTTCCTCTTGTGGAAAGCAAAACATAAATCCATTTTCAGATATATATCAGGCTCTAACTTGTCATTAGCAAAATAACAACACTTTCAGATATTTAACTACCCACAGTAGGTCAGTCCTATTTATTTGCCAAAATAGTTAATCTACTAAGATAACCCTGCACAAAAACCCATTTAACCGAAAGCTCAAACACCAGTCTCCTTTCTACTCAACCTTAACATGGAACACATCAGACCTCTCGTCCTCCTTCACCTTGGGCACAATCACCTTCAACACGCCGTTTTTCATCTCCGCTTTGATCTCATCAGTCTTATACAATTTCTCCGGTAGATCAATCCTACTGGTGTACCTCCTGCCGCTCTCTTCCTCATCTGATTCCTTCTCTCCCTCGCCTTTGATGATTAGAGTGTTCTGTTCCACGGAGACCTTCACATCTTCTTTGCCTAGTCCTGGCATGTCAATCCGCAGATTCAGAGCATTATCGGTCTCACGAACGTCGAAGCCTCTGCGAAGTCCGGATCCAATTCCTCTGGAGGAAGAGAATAAAGGATTGTCCATGAATTGGTCCACCATGTTGAGCACTTGGCTCAGGCTCCTGCTTGGCAAGAATGGGTCCACCACATCTGCACGCGTACAATAGATAAAACGGAATTAGTAAAAGGACAGACTTTATCCTGTTTGATCATATAGTATACCTTGTTTGGTTACAGAGAAAGCAGGTAAAAAAAATCCTAAATTGAGAAAATTTCAAATTGGTGCAAGAAACCGCAAAATCAGTCACGAAGAACAAATACATGTAAAACCGTAATATGACCTCATTCCTTTCTTTCCCTTCCTTTTCAAATGGACAAACAAAGATCTCTTTTCAGTGTTTCATAGAGTATGGGCTAAGAAGACGACTACCTGAGAAGAAATCATCTCGATGGCGGGACAGAGAGCGACCCGAACGGCGATCAATTTCACTACCACGCTCGTTGTCATCATTGTCGAACTCGCGGAGAGCATTGGTGTTGAAAAGGCGAGAGCCCGTTGGGGTCGTGGCTACTGGGCGGATCAATCGGAGAGAAGAGGGAATGAGGTTTGAAGAGACAAGCCTTTTAAGAGCAACCGAGTACGCCATTGTTTAGAACTTGAGAAATGAGAAAAGAAGCTTAGTTAATGAGAAATTGAAATCTGGTTTTCAACAAGACGCTGAGAAATGTCTTGATGATTGAAGAAGAAAGGATGGGCTTTTATTTAGGAAATTGGAAGGGGAAATTATAAGATTTTTTCATTTGGAAGGTACTAGAACAGATCATTGAGTGGGGAAGAAGACAGAAAATTCTAGAAAGTATATTATCCGAGAATTCCCGAAGGCAGGGACTGGACTCTGGAGGCGAAAATTGGACGAGCAAGAAAACAACTTGTCGTCGAGTTAAACCAGATTCGGAGAAACGACAAACCGTATCAAACAATGACTGGTAGTTTGGTATATAATAAATGGTGGTAGTAAATAATAAATTGCGTTTTTTACCCCTTATCACTCGATTTGCCTAGTGGTTAAATAATAGTAATAATAAGTTGTGTATATGGTTAACTATATGCAAGTTTCAGGTACGTTTTCGGCGGTTAACCAGAAACAAATGAAACACTCTCTAATCACCGTAAAACTTAAACTCTTTGCGATTGTTTAATTCCTACCCCAAAATCTTTGAAATCTCAAACATTTACCCCTTTCCGCGAATAAGCAACTTATTTTCTTCCTCATGACTGCTCAACCTCGAGCAAGTAGAGTCACCGTATACTGAGCAAAGATGATGCTGGATCTAGGTCCATTTTCGGACGAGAAATTCGATCCTAAGAAATGGATCAACTCTGCTTGCAAAAGTCGCCACCCGCAGGAATCGTTGGACAAGCACTTGGTGGATCTCGAAATGAAGCTTCAGATGGTCTCCGAGGAGATCGCTGTCTCTCTCGAAGAGCAAAGTGCCACTTCTCTCCTCCGTGTCCCGCGTGCCACTCGCGATGTCATTCGCCTCCGTGACGACGCCCTTTCCCTTCGGAATTCCGTCTCTTCAATTCTCCAGAAGCTCAAGAAGGTTAGCTCTGCCTTGTTTAGTGGAGATGCGTGCAGGATTAATTTTTTATGTTGATTTGATCTAATCTGGTTAGTCTTCTGGGAGACGATCAAAATCTGATAGTAGAACATTAAGATTTAATGTTACGTGCTTATCCAAAAAACCATCATCGATGATCCTAATTGTGATATCATAAATAAATTTGGTTTCGTGTTAAGGCGGAGGGGTCCTCGGCGGAATCTATAGCTGCACTTGCTAAAGTTGATACTGTCAAACAGAGAATGGAAGCCGCGTATAGGACTTTGCAGGTAAATTTTGCTACTATTCCTGAAAGTGAATTTATATCATGAATGTAATTTGGACATGATACTTCTTCTATTTCCATTTCGTCACATCAGGATGCAGCTGGTTTAACTCAATTAAGTTCAACTGTAGAAGATGTGTTTGCTAGCGGTGATCTTCCTCGAGCTGCAGAAACTTTGGCCAACATGAGGCATTGCTTGTCTGCCGTAGGGGAGGTAAGTATTTTAGCAGATTGTATATTTTTGCCTGCACTGTGTTTGTTAATCATCAATTTTTATTGTTTTCTTCATTTGTAATTTATTTTGGATTAACTATATCCATTAGGTTGCTGAATTTGCTAACGTGAGGAAGCAACTTGAGGTCTTAGAGGATAGGTTGGATGCAATGGTACAGCCTCGTCTGATGGATGCATTGTCCAATCGCAAGGTCATACATTGTTGCAAAATCTGGTTTGGCTACTGATTGTTTTTTGTTCCTTGTGTTCCTTGCTACTTTTTATCTAGAGATATGATAAATTGTTTTGATCTCAACCATTTACTATGAAGCAGGTTGATATTGCACAAGATTTGCGGGGAATTCTCATTCGAATTGGAAGATTCAAGTCTCTAGAGATGCATTATACAAAAGTTCACCTAAAGCCCATAAAACAGCTTTGGGAAGATTTTGACTCGAGACAACGAGCTAATAAGGTTGCGAGTGAGGAGCATGAAATGGAAAGGCTATCGAGCAACACTGATTTGCATACAATTTCATTCTCAAGTTGGTTGCCTAGTTTCTATGATGAGTTGCTTCTCTATCTTGAACAAGAATGGAAGTGGTATGGTTTGATTTTTCTTTTCCCATATAATAATGCATTTATCAACCACAAAAATGTCAGCTAGGCTAATATATGATATATGCTGCTATTATCAATATTATCTAAACCAGATTTTGAAATTTTGTCAATGTGTTGTTAAAACAAGAAGCCAGGCTAGAAGTTGTTCCATAGTGGTCTATTGTAGTTTAATGGAAAATGACATTATTTGGTTTGTCTGACATATGGATTAGTCTCTGAAATTCCTCAATCTGCATTAAAAAATTGGATGGTTACTCTCGGTAATAGAATCTGATTCTAGAATCACCACTTGACTTACTTTGTGAAAATGCTTTTTAACTCTAGGGATGTATTGAACTCTAGTTTACTCTTGATCTGTTATTACGACAAAGTATGCCCTCATAAATCTATTAGTGTAAAACCTATTTCTTATTAGATAGTGGATCTTATATTTGTCAAAGCACACTCTTGTTGCCTTTGATGACATATCAATGCCTTCTCATTGTTCATTTTTATTATTTCCTTTTGTTGAACAATTTACAGGTGTATGGTTGCTTTTCCTGATGATTACAAGAGTCTTGTACCAAAGCTACTGATTGAGACAATGCAAGCTATAGGGGCAAGCTTTGTTTCCCGTGTCAATCTTGCAACTGGAGATGTTGTTCCTGAAACAAAAGCACTTGCCAAAGGTTTAATGTCACATCCTTTTACAATAATAATAATGTTCTATATTATATAATCGGAGGAGACCTTCTAATTCTCATTTATTGCTGCTATTTTATGATTTCTCAATGCTGATTTAGGCAAAATTTTCTTTCATGCATGGAAATAGTAGCTGTTGAGCACTAGGCATCTGAGTTCTTAAGAGCTGATTTAGTAAAGTAAGATAACTCTCCTGTAGATCTTACCTCTGGTTTTAGGGAATGATCTTGAAGAAACAAAACACTTTATCCTTTTGAAGATTCTGAGTGGCTTCTTCCGCTGCTCCATGACTGTAGAATTCTCTCCTGAAATGTTTGAACAATGCTGGGTTAGGCACAGTTTAGGAGGTACAACTTAAAGTAGTGTCGGATAACTTGATGGTTGGTATATAGGTCAAAAGCACAGTAGAAAATATATTCTTTGAAACTGATGTGTAGTTTTATATGACAAATAATTTTTTATTCTAATGGTTACAAGTCAGTATGGGTCTTGATTCAAGCTCTTTATCACCAGAAAACATCACTATGTTATAATTATAGGTTGTGGAGCATAAAATATTCACAATAGTATTTGTAATTTTATGTTGACATTTGTGTGCTTGCAATTTTATGTTAAATGCCGTTTTAATTTGAAAATGGATATATGTTTTTGGCAATTGAATCTTTTTTATTGTTTCCGTATGTTCCTTTTTTTTAGGTATATTAGACATTTTATCTGGAGATATGCCTAAGGGTATCAAAATTCAGACTAAGCATCTTGAGGCCCTTATTGAATTGCACAACATGACGGGGACATTTGCAAGGAATATTCAGCACGTATTTTCAGAATCTGAACTTCGAGTTTTATTGGACACTCTGAAGGCTGTTTACCTTCCCTATGAATCATTTAAGCAGAGGTGACCAACTGTAAATCAAAACTGGATGCTTCCTTTTGGTTAATTGATTCATATGGAGCACAAGAATAAAAACTTATTTTGGAATCTGGATCAGTTTAATTTGAAAAGGAATTAGTAGTGATGCACCATATTTTCTTTTTGAGCATGGCTTATGTGAACACTGTGATGCCAAATGTTTTTTTGTTTATGAGAAACGGAAGTGTGAAATGTGAATGTGGTCTCAGTCACATACCTCAAAGGCAATTTGTAAATGCACAATTGCACACCTGCACCTAGTTTTGCATATAAAAATCTGTCAATATTTCTCAATTGTCCACAAAGCCCCTCCATCACTTCCTTTTTGTGAACTTGTCGTAATCTGTCTATATTTAGCTTGATACCCAAAAAAGCAGTGCCATGTCACCTACTATGTCCATCACTAGTATTACTGTATTTGAATAGGTCAATATTTTGGCCATCACAGATAGCAGGTTCATCTTTTCAATGTTCTGAGATAGTCACTAAATCTGGTTCTATGTATTTTTGGTTGTATCAATGATGGTTCAAATATTGCAAACCCCATTTCAGACCTGCTTCACATATGCCTCTTGATTAATCACCAAGAATGTTTGCTGGTGTTTTCCTCTAGTTGACAAAGGATTAAATGTGGTATAGGTATGGACAGATGGAACGGGCCATCCTGTCTTCTGAGATTGCAGGGGTGGACCTAAGGGGAGCTGTCACTCGTGGTGTGGGAGCACAGGGAATTGAACTGAGCGAAACAGTTAGGAGAATGGAAGAGTCTATTCCCCAAGTTATCGTACTTCTTGAAGCAGCTGTTGAGAGGTGCATTAACTTTACGGGTGGCTCTGAGTCAGACGAGCTAATTCTTGCCCTTGATGACATAATGTTACAGTATATTTCTTTCCTGCAAGAAACCCTTAAATCACTAAGAGCTGTCTGTGGATTGGATAGTGTTGGTGATCCAAAGAGGGATGTGGGTTTAGAGAAAAAGGAAGGGGGCCAAAATGTACGCAAAGGTGACTTGGTTTCAAATGAAGAGGAATGGTCCATTGTCCAGGGGGCTTTGCAGATACTAACTGTTGCAGATTGTCTAATGAGCAGATCCTCTGTCTTTGAAGCTTCCTTGAGAGCTACTCTGGGGAGACTGAGCACAACTTTGTCTCTTTCAGTATTGGGATCCAGTTTGGACCAAAACCAGTCACATGTTGCTGCTAATGATGGAAATGGGGAACCATCTTTGGGTGGAAGGGCTGCTTTGGATGTGGCAGCTGTCAGGCTTGTTGATGTTCCTGAGAAGGCTCGGAAACTTTTTAACCTTTTAGATCAGGTATATGAGTTTCCTATATTTGTATTCCTCTCTCTCCTGGGAAAGCTCATGCATATGCCAGAGTGATAGCCTTGCAGTAATTTCTTTTTTGCCTTGTATTTAAATTGTTTTTCGGATTTGGCAATCTTTTTCTTTGGTTTTAAGACCCTGTTTTTTTGCGTTTGCTGGTTCAACAATGCGCAGACCATAACAGTGAAATCATTTGTGTTGTCTTGCAGTCAAAAGATCCTCGGTTTCATGCACTTCCAGTTGCATCACAGAGAGTTGCAGCATTTGCTGACACAGTGAATGAACTTGTATATGATGTCCTTATATCTAAAGTACGGCAACGCCTCAGTGATGTGTCTCGTTTGCCTATCTGGTCCTCAGTAGAGGAACAGAGTGCTTTCCCTCTTCCAACCTTTAGCGCTTATCCACAATCATATGTAACCAGTGTTGGTGAATATCTTCTAACTCTGCCCCAACAGTTGGAACCCCTTGCTGAGGGTATATCTAACAGTGATGCAAACAATGATGAAGCCCAATTTTTTGCAACTGAATGGATGTTTAAGGTAACCATCCTATACTGATCCTGACTATATGCTGATCTGATAAGTATCAAAAACTCCACTCTTTTGAGAGTTTGGTGAACTAATCTACCGAAGGCAGGAATAAATGAATAAGCTTGTTAAAAGATGCATGAATTAGATAGGAAAAAGCTCACCAATGCAGCTTGGTCCTCTTTAAAAACTCAGCAAACAGCCTCTCTAAGATCTTTTATTATGTCATAATTTTGATAAGATGCTTTTGGTCCATAAGAACACGTGCCTGGTGTTGGCTATGGTGCTTTATACTGCTGGTGGATCGATTTGAAAGACATTACGATTTTTAAAATCTTAGTTTCCCTATTGTTCATGCAAATAACTCGGGCCAATCTGATGGGAGGAAATTGTCTCTTCTGCGTTGTTGTAGGTTGCGGAAGGTGCCACTGCTCTTTACATGGAGCAATTGCGGGGTATTCAGTACGTAACAGATCGTGGAGCACAGCAGCTGTCTGTTGATATTGAGTACTTGAGTAATGTGCTTTCTGCTCTGTCAATGCCAATTCCTCCGATCCTTGCAACATTTCACACATGCTTCTCAACCCCTAGAGACCAGCTGAAGCATCTAGTAAAATCGGATGCAGGGAACCAGCTTGATATTCCAACGGCAAATCTTGTGTGTAAAATTCGGCGCGTTAGTTTAGATTAGAGTTTTACAAGTATAGTAAAAAAATTTTGGATATTTTGCTCTCGTATTCTTTTTTATTATAGTAGATTTACGAAGAAGTATATTCCTCTTAAATTTTTTAAATATATGTGTGTTGTTTCCTTTTTTATTTTTTTTGTTTTCGAAATAAAGGGAATATCTTGTTTTTGTAATTCTGGCCTTTTCTTTGTATGAATGCACTTCCAATTTTTTAACTTCAAAAGCAAACGTGAGCTGTAATCTCTGTTCAATGAACTATGTTCGCGAGGGCAGCAGTCAAGTAATCAAGTCGACAGATGAAAAATATGCTAACATTGTCGTCAAAGATTTGCTTATTAAAGATGGGGTACTTCACTTGCCCGTACAAAGATTCCAAACTGGTGCTTCAAAATTCTCCACCAATCTATTATAAATGAAAGCAGGTCAAACCTCATCATTTTCGCGGTACAGTTATACTTGCCGTCTTAAAATATAAATCAGTTTAAAATTTTTTACATAAGGATTAAAAAAATATTTAATTATTTTAGATTATAGCAAATTCAACAGTAATTTGATTAAATTATCCTTTATCTCAAAATTAATACTCATTTTGTTCCAAAATATAAATCGTTTAAGATTTTTACACACGGATTAAGAAAGTAATTTGATAAAATTGTCATTTATCTCAAAACCAATAGTTGCTTGTGAAATATTGATTGTATTTAGCGTAAAAAAAGCCAACATTGAAAAAATATTATTTATTATTTTTTAAAATACACAATTTTTCGGACAAAAAAACAAATCAAAGTCGACTTATATTTTGAGACAGAGAGAGTAGTTGCTTGTGAAGTATTTATTATATTTAGTGTAAATAAAAGCAACATTGAAAAAAAATCATTTATTATTTCTTAAAATACACAAAACGACTTATATTTTGAAACAAAATAACAAACCAAAAACCTGGAGACAGAGGGAGTATGAACCATTAAGCTCCAAATTCTAACTCCTACCGACTCCTTTTGGGGCGTCTGGTTTTATTCACATTACCTGGGAATTGGAATTGATAGCTATAGTTCAGTAGATTTAAGTTTATGATTTTACATATTAAGGCAAGAGAGGAAAGGGAATAATTGAAGAGAAGGAGGTGACAATGGAAACATTTCCGGATCCTTTTGTGCGATCTTTTGGCTGGTAAACGGCTTTATCTACATATTGCAACAAAAGAAAAAATGAACTAAATTATCCCGACTAGCAATATATTCCATGTCGCAGACAGTGTTTACAACTGTTGAGAGTACAACGAGACATTTGCTGTTAAAATGGCACGAAGGCACAATCCAATTAGCCATGACAATTGCATCCGGAATGTGAACCATTTCGGCAGGGAATATGTGCTTTGACACATTACAACGCTACATCTCCATGCTAATAGTAAACTTAATCAAAGTGGGTGGCATTAAATCAATGGTTAAAGATTTAGTATCACAAGCTAGTAAATATGCCGTTTCTCTTCTCTCTCTGCATAACAATCCCCATCAACTGACCACTGGACATTTGTATAACCCAAAATAACATAAACCAGTTCAAATTCTATAGTGTGTACAGAAACCACAGCCATTTCCACATGGCAGAAGCAAATCAAGATTATATAGTAATATCAGCTGCAAATTGCTCTTACAAATGGTTCCTAAAAGAATTACATCTCACTTCGTATCTTTCAATTTGAAAATATTTTTCCCTGCACAAACCAATCATTTACCCATTTACCAGCAGCTACTATACCATCCAGGTTCACCAGATTAAATTGTCTTCCCTGCAAACTGGAATAGAAAGAAGGTATACGACATATCATACACATCTATTAAGTTACCTCCAAGCCGCCCACAAAAGTGCAAGTTACAGGTTTTGCAACGTTGCATAACCTTGCATCCCAGTCCACTGAAGTGCATTATCAAAGAAGTGTAAAAAAACAGCATTAAAGCAATCGTGCTTTAAACAGACGGCTCAGAAGCCATGAAAATCACGCTGCAAAGAGTAGTAGTTACCTACAATTGTCTGAACCTGATTTTGAAATTGACTCCAAAAATATCCTATTCTGTAAAAGGAGGAAATCCATTTCTGCATGAACATGAATTATAAAGCTTTCACAATTTTCTACCTTCAACGACGCAAAGCCCATTGGTCTTAATAAAAGCCCTTTCATTCGCATGACCAATGATTCAAGTTCCACCAAACAATGGGTTCAGAAAGCAAGGAAAGGAGCAATGACCACCCCTACCTTGTAGATTGTCGACATGTTGATATAATTTATTGATCATCCCGCCTAATAATTTTAAATTGAACATGGTTAATCCTAATAAATTTTGGGATTTTAGACTTTCATCATTTTTTAGTGGAGGAAACAGCAGTATCAAACAAAAATACATCAACTTGAATGAGAAACATCAAATCTATGATAAGCATGGTAAGGGCCATAATAGAAATAAGATATGGTTACCTCGAAACTGAGACATAATATCATCGTCCCTATCAGCAGCAGTGTCATTCATGCATATAATTTGACTCTGTCCTCTTAAAATACATGAGAACAGGATAGCCATCAATAACCCCAGAACAAACGGAGGTACACTAGACTCTAAAAATAATGCTCTAGAACAATTGCATAGAAGAAATTGAATTCAGCCAAAGCCTAAGATGAACGTAAAGGACTTACAACAGTATCAAGTCATACCTACCTCAACCTTTCTCCTCTATTAATATTTGATGTAAGGGAGGTATAGTCTCAACAAGCTGTGATATAGCAAGAAACAATTTTACCCATAATGTTGATTGAACTCAAGAGTCCAAAAACGCATGCTCATAAAACTTCAAGATTGGAAAGGTCTACCTCATTTAATTTAAAAGCTTGGATATCTATCTACATAATCCATTTAATATGGGCGAACTGGACTTCTAGAGGATCTCCTGTGACCATGTCTAACAGGGGAACGTGACCTACTCCGATCGCGATATCTATCCCTGCCACTATCTCTTCCATTCCTGGACCTCCAATCTGTTCCCTTTCCTCCGTCCCCACTTGCTCTGCCATTCCGGTCTCGTGACCTTTCACGATCCCGTTCACGTTCTCGATTGCGGTCCCTCTCCCTGTCTTGATCTCTATCACGATACCGGTCCCTATCATCAGAACCGCTCCTCTTCCTCCTCTTCTTGTTTTCCTTCTCCCTCTGCTTTCTCCGTTCTTCAGCTTCTTTCTCCCTAGCTAGTCTCTCCTCTTCCCTTCCCTTCTCCTTAGCTTCCTGGAAAATGTATTCCTCATTTCTTGTAAAGGAAGAAGAACAAAGAAATCGCAAGTTTTGTAATTCATTCTCAGAAATGTTAACTCACCTTGTATTCTACAATGAAATCTCGGACCATGCCATAACCTATGTGTTGCTTCCCTGTGACATGAGACTGGGTTCTTTCAGCAGCATCATTTGCTACTAGAAAAGAACCACAAATCTCGCATAAGGCCATCTTTTTTTCCTGTGGAACCATCAATACTTTATCATTCTGGGACTGAATCAATGTCTTCTCGGCATTGAGCTCGTCAACCTGCAAATGAAACTTCAAAAGTTTGCGTTAATTGATCATGGTTGGCCACATGACCTGGCCAGATTTTTGGGAACTGTTTTAGCTAGGAAAATAATCAATCCACAATTATAAAGAAGACAAGAAGGAAAACAAAGCATCTTAACAGTGAAAAGTCATTTCTTGAAGTTCATAGTACTTGTAAAGAATAAGTTCCTGCAAATTAAATAAATTGACATTTTTTTATGCGTGCGCTATAATATTTTGGTTTTCCAGCTGAGAGAGGTACTTGGTATTTGTTGGTAAAATAACTGCACCTTTTTCATAAGAGCTTGAGCTTCATCCACCTTTCCAGCTTCACCAAGGGACTCCACTTGCACCAGTAGATTCTTTATTTTCTCCTCTACCACAGATAACTGTTCAGACTTTTCAGTTGACAGTGGAGGAGGTGGTACAGGCTCCTCCCCTTGAGCTAGACGTTCTCGGCCACGCCTAACTCTTCTATCCAAATCCATCACCTATAATAACAAGATAATTATGTCAGAGAAAATGTACAAGTGATCAACCATTACAAGCAACCAAACCACACTGAAGTACAGAACCTACCAATTTCTCACAGCGCTGAGCAAGTTCAGCTTCAAATTTAGACAGATATCTATCATGTCTTGGGGACTTCTCAAAGCTAAAGTCAGAAATTAATCAAAACACCCATTACATTAAGATCGGAAAATGCAGGTAGCGAATATAACAATCTAAACTTTGAGACAAATTCAGAATATCATTAACAGGAGAGCATTCTTATCCATGTCAGCTGGATCCAATGCTTAGAAGACAAAATGAACTTGGTTCTATTACCTCCTTAAGATTTATTATCTGCTGCAACACAAACATAACCATGCAATACAATTGAGAAAATATAAAGCAAGAAAAAGCCAACACATTTAAAAATTTGGACTCCATTTGTTGTAAGGAAGTTATCAGCATCCTTAAATTATTTATCTCAAAAAGATAAATAGGCAACATCTTAGCACAACAGAGGCTGCATAGATAATTAAATTTGTAGCCTTTATTACACATGTTAAGCACTAAATAATTAATGTGAAAAAACTAGCAGTATAAGGAGGAAGCTAAATTCAATAGAAAAATTTCAATCCTACAAATAGTTTTGTCAATACCTATATTTGCAGACATACATAATTTTTCACAATCTCTCATGCAAATGCAAAGAGTTTCATAACACAACAAAAAGCTCACACCTTTCTTTCAACTTTGCATCATGAATCCTATCACACGGCCCTGGCAAATAAACAAGACAAGAAGTAAGTAGACAAATCCAAGATTCTCCAAGAGTAAGAAGATAACTGAGCAAAACTAAGGGCAAAAAAAAAAGATGTAACTAACCAAGATCACTTTTGGTGTTGACAAAGAGGTCATGAGGACAAAACCGAGCCATATAATATGGACAGACCTCCTTAGAATCCCACGTTATTTCTTTGTACTCTTTTTTCTGGTCGTCCGTCAAATTACGGTCTGATAAATTCACCATTCCATAATCATTAAAGGAAAAAAAAAAAAAAAGATTATACAACAATAACAAGCAAGCTTTAAGAAATTCAAATCAGGTAAATTTTGAGCAGACAACAATCTCAATGTGTTAAAAAAAATCAATTTTGTGGAGGACACAATACCAGCTCCCATCAGTTCATCTAACATAGCTCGCTGCAGGTCCATCGTCAACAACAGAAAGTTGAGGTTTAGGATCGAAGGAGCACTGTTTTAGGGATAAACTTTATGGCCTTTAATAAAAGGAGCTAGGGTTCTAAGGATTGGGGAGGGAGGGGATTTCGTGGGGGTTAGGGTTTGGTTGGATTTTTTGTGTGGTTTTAACTCGGGCTCGGGGAGAGAGATGATAGGCTGACCTGGAGGCTGGAGCAGCAATGTGCAGGGCAGACGACGGAATTTGGAGTTTATACAAACGATCCCATGTTGTCGTTTGGAAGGAAGATGCACTTGCGAGTAAATTTAACAAAATCGAACGACCAGCCCTGGGCGATGTCCTTGTACAAATGATTGTCGTTCGCTTTTGGAAAGACCGGTCGAACGACTTGTCCAATGTTTTGAAGTGCGCTTTTTACATTTTATTCAATAAAAATCAGTTATTTATCGTTTTAGAATTTTGCACACAGGTTGTCTAAGTTTAATTGAATCTCGTAAATGCAGATTATCAGATATAATAAGTAAGTTTCATATGCAGTATTAATCAAAATGTTTATTTGAAAAAAATATGATGCTAGGTTAAGTAAATTGGTTCTATAAAGTTAATTAAAAGCTGAATGATGCAATTGACGAGATGAAAAAATTCCATATATTAATCAAATTTTTTACTCTGTAGAAGACAAATTAAAGAGGGCCCACACAATTATAAAACATAAGGGAAAAAAAAAAAAAATAGTAGCAAGGTGCAAAACAATGTCCAACCACATATTCATTGCAAAGAATTATCCAAAAGAAGTATCCACCTGTGGCTCTCCTCTGTAGTTTTCGTTTTTTTCAAATTCTCCACAAACCAAAAATGAACTCTTTCTATCCTTCATCATCAAATTATACCAATTAACATCAACCACTAGCACTAGCCCTCCCACTCTTCCGCCATGAATGACACAGTAGACAAGCTAGTAATCTTCTTAGCAAAAAGAGATGGCATTGACAAGCTTGTCAAGACTTTCCAGTACGTATCGAAGCTAGTTCACTGGCATGCAGAAGCCACGAGCCCAGATATTGCAAATAGGTTTAAGCAATGGGAAGTTGCTTCAGGTCTTAGTAGAAAAGCTTTTAGAACTGGAAGATTCCTCACTGGCTTTAATGCAATAAGAAGAAGCCCTGGTTCAAGCCCAGGTTTTAGGTTCTTATCCGTTCTTGCTAATGCAGGAGAAATGGTCTATTTCTTTTTTGACCATTTTCTTTGGTTATCAAGAATTGGAACTTTGGACGCGAAGTTGGCAAAAAAGATGAGCTTCATTTCAGCTTTTGGTGAGTCTTTTGGGTATATATTTTTTATTATAGCTGACTTTATTATTATCAAAGAAGGAATAAGGGCAGAAAGAAAGCTTGTTTCTTCTAAAGAAGATTCAAAAGAAGTGAAAGATAATATAAGAAAGATTAGAGCAGACAGAATTATGAGGTTCATGGCAGTTGCGGCTAATATTGCAGACTTGATTATTGGATTGGCTGAAATTGAACCCAACCCATTTTGCAACCATACTGTCACTCTTGGGATTAGTGGATTGGTCTCTGCTTGGGCTGGTTGGTATAGAAATTGGCCTTCGTAGATATGAAATCATAAACATCACAGCCTAATTGGTGTTATCTGCTATGGAACTGCAATCCAATCATCATCATAGCGATTGAATTACTATATTGCACCAACTGCACGGTTGAGTTAATTTTATTTTATATAATATATAGTTTTTCTTCTTTTTCTTTTGTTGCTCCAGTATTAATATGCTTTTCTTTTGTTTAATATGGGAGGAAGAATTATTGCTGATAAAATTTGAGCTCGTAGATTATATTTTCACATGACCGTTAAACAGAAACTTCAGAGTCTTTAAGTACAGAAGAAAGATTAATTGAATGCTTTATCACATTGAAATTACCTGCACTTTCATGGCCTGAAAACGAATAGAACATTTAATCCCAAATAAAATTCCGATTGCTTCAACGATGAAAGGTCTAAACGTAATTGTTTGAAAGGCTTCCATGCACTCACCAAAACACCTCTATCTGTTTCTGATAAATAACACTAACACCGCTCAAATAACAACAATCTTCATATATTATAATACATTATTTAATTAAATATATTAATATTTTGAATTGAAAATAAAATTTTGGAAAATAATAATTTCATTCCTTATTCTGTATCTCAATTTTCCATATTTCCAATGGAATTTCTTGTTATGTAAAGTTTTAGAAAGGAACATTCTAAACTAAATTACTCCCACATGCTAAACTGATTTAGTATTTAATTTTATTTTTGTAATTTTCTAATATTTATGTACATTTCTTTTGCTTTATTTTTTATTTTTTATTTTTTATTCTTCCGTATCCCAATAAGATAAGCTGGTAAGTATGAATTGGCATGAAATAATTTATAGTCAATGGTTAAGATAGCTATAATTAAAATTTTTGAAATAAATTATGGGATAAACCGAAAATAATGTGAAAATGCAAGAATTCTACACGTGGCGATCTTTTTTAATTCATGTAATGAGGTGGAATTACAAGGATTTAATACTATGGCGGCCCAAAATGTCATGGCCCATCTTCTAGTATCAATTTATTGGACTAGTCGATCGACGATTCAAATTCTCGGGTTAAAGTCTAAAGCCTGACTCTGCGGGACGGTGACTGGTTAGCGTATTTGAAGAAATCCTATGGACTAAAGTAATTGAAGTTGACTTTGTGAGAAATTTCTTGTCTTTAACCTTTAAATTCAGATAGATTTTGCAGATTTACCAGATTTACAGTGTTACAGAGCATAGAATTGAAGTCCAGGTTAGAGTTCTCTCGCATTTTAGATCAATCAGGAGTCTTCTTGTTTGGGCGTTCGATATTGGGTTGGTGAGATCAGATGGCAGAAGGAAGCAATCACTCACGATATGTGAAGCTGACGAAAGAGCAAACGGCTGTAGAGGACATTAAGCCTGGTGAGCTGAATCAGCCAATCGAAGTTCCTCAGGTTTCAATCTATCTCCGTATCAGTTCAGAACTTTTTCTTTTGTTTTTTGTCAAGAGTTGAAATTTAATTCTTAACAATGGAGGATTGAAAAGGTGTATCTGATTTATTTTATAAACCAGTTTTAGGTCATATTACGAATTTATAAATTCTGCGTGGGATTTTGGCCGAAACTGTTTAAAAATCTGATCTTTGAATGTGTGAATAATCCTTTGGCAGTTGGCTGTTCGCAAGTGCAACGAATGTGGGCAGCCTCTGCCCGAAAACTTTGAGCCTCTAGCAGACGAGCCTTGGACTACCGGAATTTTTGGCTGTACTGAAGATACTGAAAGTTGTAAGTTTGATCTACAAAAAATACGCTGCATATAGAACATTTTTTGAGGCCATGTTTTTGTTCATCTCTTTCCTGGATAGTCATGTCTATTAATTTTCTGCCTAATAAATCTTTCTCAATGTATCAGTGCTTAATTTGTGTAATTTCTTTTGTTAAGGCTACACGAAATGTCACAAGAATGTGGGTTTGAAATTGTCTTTGCTAGTTAAAGCGACATTGACAATTTGGACAAGTGATAACTATCCATGGCTGTTATATTGTTATTATCAGTCATAACCACTGAAAGTTGTTTTGAACTTCTCTGTGTCAAATTGAAGAAGTAATGTGAAGCCAAGTTTTGATTAAAAGAGATGAAGGCCAAATAATGGTGATGTCACATATTGCAATCACCTTTTTGTTTCTCATCCTGACCTTTGTTCTCATGTACAAATATGCAGTAGTTGCCAAAGATTACAAAGTAATTGCATTGTCTATTCATTTATCTTTTATAAATTGAGCCAGCAAAGAGAGTCTATTGTGAGTTTAACCCCATTGTGCTTCTTATGTGTATGAGCGTGTGTCTTAGTATAATTTTAAAGAAGGAAGATGACCAGAAGCCACATAAATTTATGATTTTCTTATTTCACAACGCAACAGGCTGGACAGGACTATTTTGTCCTTGTGTATTATTTGGGCGAAATGTTGAGAGCTTACGAGACGATACCCCTTGGACTAGACCTTGCATTTGTCATGCCATTTGTGTTGAAGGTGGAATGGCACTGGCAGCAGCAACAGCGATCTTCCATGGTGTTGACCCAAGAACATCATTTCTAATCTGTGAGGGTCTACTTTTTGCTTGGTGGATGTGTGGCATTTACACTGGTCTTGCTCGGCAATCCTTACAGAAGAAATATCACCTCAAGGTAACATGAAGTTGTCTAAATTACCACACTTTTTGTCTTACAGGGCCATGTGGATCCTTAAAAATGTTTCTGGGCATATAGAAGATTAGTAGGTACACATTTGGGTAGATGTTGCAAGATAAATGCTTTGCACAATCTTGCATATTTCATAGAAGAACTTAGTTGTTCAGGATAATGAGCATTTTATAGAATTTTCCTGCATGCCCATCCCATCCCATCCATTTCCATACCCCACCCAAGCATTAAGCATGTGGGAGATTGAGGAAGTGATGGGTTATTTTATTTTATTGCATATATGCTAAAATCAAGGACATATGTTGTTATATCAGTTCATGCACAGACAGCCAGAGCAGAGCTACCTGTAATGGAAGGGGGGCAATTGCTTCCCCTTCTCTCTCTAAAAATTCCTTTAGCATTGATAAGTCTTGAACTTTGATCATCATGCACTTTCAATGAGCTTAAAACCATCTCCTCTCCCCCCGCCCACCCCCCTCTCCCCCGCCCACCCCCCCCCCCCTCTCCTTATCCTGGCTCTGTGGCTCTTGTTGACAGCTGAAATTCCATTGCAAATATGCTGATTGGATTTTTGCTCCTTTGCCCATTTTTAATTGCTTTTTGCATTGACATGTTTTTAATTCAACCTCTTGTGACGAACATTACTTCATCCCCCCCCCCCCCCCTCTCCTTATCCTGGCTCTGTGCCTGTTGACAGCTGAAATTCATTGCAAATATGCTGATATGATTTTGCTCCTGCAATTTTTAATTGCTTTTTGATTGACATGTTTTTATTCAACCTCTTGTGACGAAATTACTTCCATTGCCTGCCTTTGCTGTTTCATCAGCTGACCAACTTCAATAAGAACATCAAGCTAACATCCTCATTGGCCAATTTTTCGGATTGCATTTGAAATTTTTTGTTTGCATGTTCTAACTAGGTTCATCATTTAGCTTCCTCGCTGTCAGTGTTAATATTTATCGTATAATGATAATGCATATATGCTCACTGTAAATCAGATAATTAGAGTCAAGAATATGTTTTCTTTTATCTTTTTCTCTTATGCTCAAATTGGAAAGTCTAGTCTTTTGAACAAAGGCTCAGTATTTTATCTGGGCTTGCAATTTACTAACTTGTTTCCTTCACGGACTGCAGAACTCACCCTGTGATCCATGCATGGTGCACTGCTGCTTGCACTGGTGTGCTTTGTGCCAAGAACACAGGGAGATGAAAGGACGCCTATCAGACAACTTTGTGATGCCAATGACCATCGTCAATCCACCCCCTGTTCAGGAGATGAACTCCGCCAGTGAGAACCAGAATTCTGAACCATCCTCTGAAAAAGGCACCAACTTAGAGATGCAGCCTTTGTGAATCCACAGTCACAAGTACACAAAAGTCTAGTAATAAGCAAATTTCATATGGAAAATGATTTTCCAGCTGTAGAACAGATACTTATACAAGAAACTCTCGAGAATGATGAACCTTTGCTAGAATTGATACTTTTTGGATGTAGGGAAGTTCAGTTTTGACAAGTATTGTTGTCTTCTCATATTCACCCATATCTTGTACCTGTTTTCTTACTTCATTTGACTACACAAGATGCCATTTTGTATGCAACATCGCTTTCAGGCTTCCAGTTTCTTTTGTTGTTAATTTCGAAGCACATGGTCGCTTCTTGTATTATTGATTCTCTTATTGGGAATACACTCTACAATAGTCTCAGATTCACATAATTGCTTTGTGAAATGAACTGTCCAATTCTGTAGATTTCCCAATTTGCAAATCGGGAAGAGAAGAAGTAGAAGATAATGATTGGGGTCGGCCGGTCTCTCCACTTTCGTTTATCACCAGGGGGCAGTGGCTAATAATGGTGGAAGCAGGCCCACAAATGATAGATAGATGGAACAAATTATGGTAATATCAGTTCCCCAAGTTAAAAAGCTGAAATCAATAGACTGCCTCGAGGCCCTCCCGATTCCCCAACCACGTTCCTTTATTTATTATATTATTATTTATGACATTGGTCATATATTTTGCGTCCAGAAAACACTAAAAGACTTGCTTTTTCTTGTCTTATTCAAAACCAAAATCAACGAATGCATAGAAAAAGGCTTGTCCTGTCAAAATTCAAAGTTGAAACGTTTCAAAAATATCTGCTACCTAACAATTAGAACTAATTTCTCAAAGCACCTGTCTTTCTCTCTCCCTCTCTGGAAGGCGAAAGCTTGGACTTGTTTCAGTTATGGAGAGACCTCAGTCAGAGAATGGTAGCAAGAGAATCAGGGGAGTGGTGAAGGGCAGAGAAATGGTACAGCGTCCACCTAGGCGCATGTTAGCAGTGCCATCCGTGGTGAAGACACAACAGCCCAATCAAGCAATGCTAGCAGCAATAGCCGTTGATTTAAATGTCCGTCTGAGATCGGCTGATATGCCCGGTGCAATGCAGGAGCGTGCGTTTCGGTTCACCAGAGCAGCTCTGGATGCAAATCTCGAGAAGAGGCCCAATCCTACGCGTATTGCCATGTGTCTCAAGAAGGTAAACATTCTGTTCTGTTTGGTCTGTTAAAATTAAAAAATGGCTACTCGAGTCTTACAAATCCTGCTTCTAGCGGAAATTTTTGCTTCTGAAGTAATTTTTTAATTTTGTTTTTAGATCATGTATCAATTACTTTGCTGGCACCCGCAATTTTGTTTGAATTCTGAATTTAGGTGCAACATATTTCAAATATAATTGAAATAATGGAAGCTTTGCTGGTTCAATAGAAAATGACGGGTCAATACTTTGGACTTTGTATCAGGAATTTGATGCAGTGTATGGGCCGGCATGGCATTGCATTGTGGGGGAGAGTTTTGGATCATTTGTTACTCACTCGAGTGGTGGATTTGTCTACTTCTCTGTGGACAAACTCTCTTTTCTCCTCTTCAAGACCGAAGTCCGACCAGTCAGGAGGTCACCTCTTCCTCCTCCTTTGACGAATCTTAATATTAATTAATGCTTTGTAGTATCTGAGAATGTAAGAATTTAAGATAGTTAATTCCATTTCATTCTGTTAAAAAAAACAAAAAAAGGAACGAACTTGAAGTCTTTGTCTGTTCCATTTGCAACTTCTCAAATTAAACATAAGCAGATGCTCTGTAAGAAATCAGACAATAAAGAGATAAGGAATGACAAGCTTAAACAATATTATCTGGATCTTCAAACTGAGTGTTCTTTCCGTCCACCCTGCACGTTGTCATCAATCCCTCCATTTTGATCTTCTTGCAATACTCAACAAAATACAGTTCCTGCTTTTTATGAATTGCTAAAATGAAGTGACAATTCTGCTTCCGACAAAAAAGGAGGTAAAGCAATGGTTTGTGATGGTCTTAATATACTAATTGCTGGTTAAAACCAAGTATAATTGTTACTTAATTAGTTTTGTCTGAGAATTGCTGAATTAATTTGCTTCATAAGATAGGAAGTTACTTACGCAGGGGTCATTCCACAAATTCAAAAAGATGGTAACGGTATAAACCGCCAGCACTGGCAACTTTGCATCTTACCATGTGGCATTTAGCGGTTATTTTTATTTTTTGAATTTCAAGCCTATTCACGAATGGTTGCCTTTGTTTGTACATATATATAACGAGAGATACTCCGTGTAATCTATTTGCAACTGTTTCAAAATTGTTTTCTCTCTTGATTCATCAACTCTGTTCTATTCGCCCAGAATCATAATCTCCTTCTCCTTGTTCTTCTTTTCGGTAAGCAAAAATGGCACCAACATCACTAATTGTACGCTTCCAGCAATCTGTTAGTCCCGACGCTCTAAGATCATACCTTGCAGAGTTCATCTCCACTTTCTTTTACGTGTTTGCAGTTGTAGGATCTTCCATGGCTGCACGTATGTCTTCAATTATGACTTTTGCTCCGTTTTCTATTTTTGCAAACATCGAAGTGTAATGATTCCTGATTTAGAAAATTCGCAAAAGAAGTAACGTTTGATTGTCTTAAAACAGGGAAATTGATGCCAGCAGCAGATCCATCCAGTTTGATAATAGTTGCAACTGCAAATAGTTTTGCACTCTCATCGGCAATTTACATAGCGGCCAACATCTCCGGTGGGCATGTGAATCCTGCGGTCACGTTTAGTATGGCTGTTGGAGGCCACATTAGTGTCCCTACTGCCCTATTCTACTGGATTTCACAGATGTTGGCCTCTGTCATGGCTTGCGTTTTCTTAAAAGTAGCCATTGTTGGACAAGTAATTAAACGTCTCCTAATTTTATCATTTCAATGAACATTTGAATCAATTTTTTTTCCTAATTCTGTTTAAACTTTTGTGTGAAAATTTTGCAGAATCTTCCAACTTACACAATTGCAGAGGAAATGACAGGATTTGGAGCGTCTATACTAGAAGGTGTATTAACGTTTGGTTTAGTGTACACAATTTATGCTGCTGGAGATCCAAGACGCAGTCTTCCGGGAGCCATTGGACCTTTAGCAATTGGGCTTGTGGCAGGAGCCAATGTGTTGGCTGCAGGACCATTCTCAGGCGGCTCAATGAATCCTGCAAGTGCATTTGGGTCTGCAGTAGTTGCTGGAAGGTTTAAAAACCAAGCGGTGTATTGGGTTGGACCTTTGATTGGAGCCACGGTTGCCGGGCTTCTCTACGATAACGTTGTTTTTCCTAATCAAGTTCCTGACTCTATTAGGGGAATTTCGGATGGTGTTAGAGTCTAATTGCCATTTCTTACGATTGTGCCCCTCAGTTAGGTTTTTGATTATGTAATTTTTTTAAAAAAAACAGCTTGCTTGTACGATACAACTGAAATTATCAATAAAATAAAATAAAAATATGTGAAGATTTGCTAAATCATCCTTAGCAGACCTTATCATGAGATCACTTGTATACTGAACAGTTCTTTGCTCTAGAAAAAATTTTCGAAAATGGGCTTCACAAGCCCAAAAATGATAGCCCATAGACAGCAACATGTAGACATGTTCGCTGCTATGATATTTGCTCTGCTATGCGCCTCTGCTTGAACACTCAAAAAGATTCAGAGCTGAGAAACTCTTGACAACGGTAATTAATGGCGCCTAAAACCTTCTCTACATTCCTCTCTCCTGTCCCTCTCCCACATCAGCTCACACGCTTTAACCCTAAATTCATCAGAATTTACGCAAAACCTATTTCCATCTTTTGCAAATCCAAAGAATCGCAAAAAACGCCAGTTTCAGAGACCCAATTATCCGTTTCCATGCCCGAAACCGATGGTACAGGGGCAGCTGCCCCGACTCCGGGAGAGAAATTTCTTGACCGCCAAAAGGCATACAAAGCTGCTAAACTAGTAATGAAAGAGCCTAAGAAGAAGAAAGGGAAAGAGAAAGAGAAGGCTTTGAAGGTTAACATGACGGTGGCTTGTTGTTACGGGTGTGGAGCTCCATTGCAGACTTTGGACCAGGAAGCTCCGGGTTATGTCCTTCCGGAAACTTATGAATTGGTTTGTAGATAGCATGTATTGCTAGTAAATGCTGTTCTCTTGTTGTTGGCTTTGGATAAGAAAGGTGTTTCAGGGTTTTGTTAAATTGCTAGCATAGAAAAGTTAAATTTAGTTCGTTTAAGAGCTATTGCTATGGGAATATCGTAAATGTGAGTGGTTATGATTATTCTTATTTTCTTCGGGTTGCAGAAGAAGAGACACCGCCAGCTTAGAACTGTTCTTTGTGGGAGATGTAAGCTTTTATCTCATGGCCATATGATAACTGCTGTCGGTGGGAATGGAGGGTATCCTGGAGGGAAGCAGTTTGTTTCAGCTGACGAGCTTCGGGAAAAACTGTCTCACTTGCGTCATGAGAAAGCTCTGATCGTCAAATTAGTGAGTGCTTCCTAGGAACTTACAACTGCCTAGAAAATTTACTTGTCGCCCAAAAGTCAAAATGAGATTTTCAATGCATGAATGGAATCTGATATATGATCTTTGGGGAAAGTAGGTTGATATTGTGGACTTCAATGGCAGTTTTTTGGCTCGTGTGCGTGATCTTGCTGGTGCAAATCCAATAATATTAGTTATAACTAAGGTGGTAATCTTTGTATTGGTGATTTGTAACTTCATGATATGGATATAAGGTTTTTGCATTAAATTTTATTAGATTCTTTTTATAATTTTCTATCAGATTGATCTCCTTCCAAAAGAGACTGATCTTAATTGTGTTGGTGATTGGGTTGTAGAGGCCACTACAAAAAAGAAGCTTAAGTAAGTTTTATATATATGCCTTTTGTTTAAATGCTATGGTGTATTGGTGTTGACTTCCTGGAATTCTTTGTTAGAAAAGTTCTTCCTGTTGATTGTAGGTAATTGGCATTGAAGCTTTTATTGCATGTCTTTATTCTATTTCCTTCTCTTGAAACAATTTCTAGCTTTCAGCAATAAGCTTGGGTTCGAATATTTCTGATACACTCTCTTTGCTGACAGTGTTCTAAGCGTCCATCTTACAAGCTCAAAGTCATTAGTTGGAATTGCTGGAGTTATCTCAGAAATTCAGAAGGAGAAAAAGGTTCCCCCCCAATTAATAAATGAAAGAACAAGTTTTTTTTGGCTACTGTTTGTCTCGTTTTAATGTAATGACTTTTGTCCATTCCATTCCCTCTACATGATTTCCCTTTTCTATTAGGGTTGCATCTCTTCTGTGCCCTTCAATATTGTTTTAGTCTAAAGGATGAGAAAAGTGAATGAATGTTGACATGTAATTTAATTCCATAATTAACCTGTATCATATTATTAAAATTATGAATCTTCTCTTATAGGTCTTTCTAACCATCAGAATTTATTGTGCTATTACATTCGATGAAACAAAATGATTGTGTTGTATTTTCATCCAGCGAAGTTCTTAGTGTTTCTGCTTGTGGTGCAGGGCCGGGACGTGTATATTCTGGTTGGTAACTCTCTTAACTGGAAGCTTCAAAGTGGTTTGCAGAGTAGGGTTGAAAAAGGATGGTTTTTACTGATCTATGAATGCTGTTGGTGCATTTGTTGTTTGTCCCTCTCACTGGAATCAAATAAATAATTTAGATAATACAGGAGTAGTCTCAGACGGAACTGGAGGCTATGAAGTAAGCCTTAGTGAACAGCAAGGAGAATTACATCTCCGTTAACCTTGTTGACGGGTTTAAATGTTTAGGTGTAAAGCTGTTGTTGATCGGGCACTATATAAACTTCTTTTCAAAATGGTTGAAGGTCAGATTTGTAAAAGCATTAACTAAATTATGTAGCTTATGAAAGCTTATGACGCTATTAATTCTTTTATGGACTTATCTCATTGTTGTTTTACTTGGAGTCATACACGAGAAAGAAGGAAGTCTTCATTGATGGGCATGCTATTGATTATGACATTTTTACCTGGCAATTTGCTGTAATACTCACCTCTAGAGACCGAGTTACAATTTCAACTTCTAGAAAGAAAGTTTACTGCCTCTTAGTTTCAGATTAGGATGGAAATCTATTAGTTGTCTTGGTAGCAGGACAGAACATGAACTTTATACAATTGTTTTGAGGTCTGCAAGGGTAATATTGGTGACCTCCCTCTCTGCAACTTACATATGCACATATGGACAAAATTCAAAATAATAGCCACATGTGTTTCCACTGTTGGCCAATCTTCAAGCATGAAGTACTTGGTCTAAGTTGGTTGCCATGCTTGATTTAGCAATTTTCATAGTGCTTAGTTTATGAGTCAGCACATTTTGATTGTTAATTTCACCATTTCTACAGGGTTCAGCTAATGTTGGGAAATCTGCATTCATCAATGCTTCGCTGAGTAAGTAAATATATTTTCCATATTTTAATTAAGACCAAGGTAAATCTATGTTTGAGAATTAATGAAGAGGAGGAAAAGGATGAAACCAGTAAGATGAAAAAACATTATCTTTAATGAAGAATGTAGTTGGAAATGCTGAGTGCGAACTCAAGCTCTCAGTGGTTGTAAAGCTTGTCAATCTAAATAGACCAATATATATATATATATATATCTGAAATGACTAGATGCTGGCTTTTCATTTAACCCCCTTTTGTTCTTGCTGTCCTGTTTAGTGTCCAGCATATTGAATGAATAGGCCTCTTACTATTCAAATCAAGCAGTGTAAATGTTTGTATGTTTTGGAAGTCTAAGAAATTAGAAACTAGTGTTTCTCTGCTGATATTGTGATAATTTTCACAAACTCTCTGCTGTTGTTGAATATGCATGTGCTCTTTTTGGGTCTTCTGGACCTTGATTCCAAGTACAGATAATTTATGTTTATATTCTTGCTCTTTTTTTTCTTCCACTCTTTGGTAAAGTATTTGTCCATGTCTTTTAACTTTTGGCTGTTTACTAAATTTTAACATCAGAAATGATGGCACAACGGGATCCAGCAGCTGCAGCTGCTCGGAAATACAAACCAGTACAATCTGCTGTTCCTGGAACTACCTTAGGTCCAATTCAGATTGATGCCTTCCTTGGAGGAGGGGTATATATTGTTCTGTTCTTGTTAGTGTATATATTTATCTGTTTCTCTAGGCTGTTTCCTCTATGCAGTGTTAAGTTATTGGTTTTCTAATGTACTTGTTTATGATTACTTTTTATAAACATGCAGTATAACTTTTCATTTTCTGCAGAAAATATTTGATACACCTGGAGTTCATCTCCACCACAGGCAAGCTGCGGTTGTTCATTCAGAAGATTTGCCTATCCTTGCTCCTCGGAGTCGTCTTAGGGGTCAATCTTTCCCTGTATGTTCTCTTCAAAATGTCCTTTAAGCTTACATCAATTACACTTCTATTTACTAAAATTACACATTTTCTACTCTATTCACTGTGCTTTTTACACCAGAATGCTAAGTTGGCCTCAGAAAATGGGGTAGCAAACAAATTTGAATCGAATGGCTTGAATGGGTTTTCGATATTTTGGGGAGGTCTTGTGCGGATTGACATCTTGAAGGTTACTTTCTTCTGATTCTATGAATTCAATGTAGTCAGCCTTGTTTGTGTGCCCTGCCTTTTTTCTGGACTGAACATGTCACAAATCTTGGTGCTTTCAGGTTCTACCAGAAACAAGCTTAACATTTTATGGCCCCAAGGCTTTGCAGATTCATATAGTACCCACTGACCAAGCAGATGAATTTTACCTGGTAATATAAGTCACCCTGTATTTTCTGTGTCAAAAAAACTCACTCACTCAGTGAACACCTTGATCACTTTATATGGGCCCTTGCATTTGAGCTGTAATATATACATGCACCTTGAAGAAATAAGGTAGCTGTAGATGTGCTTGCATTTTAAGGTGCATTTATAATCTCATGCAGGTGCATGGATGTTAAGGAGCAGTGGTGTTTAAAGCCAAATTTTGTGGGTTGCGTTGAAGCTTTTCTTCTTTAATAATAAGATAATCGTATAAATGGCTGTGATGCAAAGCTATCTCAAAGTGTTTCTTTTAATTCAATGTTAATAAAAAGGCTTTGGTGGCACTGTTGCAGGAAGAACTTGGAGTTCTATTGACGCCTCCAACTGGAAAAGAGAGAGCAGAAGATTGGAAAGGACTTGAAATTGTGCGTCAATTGCAAATAAAGTTTGAAGACGCAGAAAGGTAGATTAGTCTGTACTAATGATCGCATAAATTTATTCAAAATTTTAATAACACTTATTGTTACAGTAAATATGTGAACTTTAATTACTATACCATTGAAAATAATTTTTTTAGCAAATAATTTTTTGAAGTACTGCTATATATTGAGTTTTGAGTAGCTCGCGGAAGAGTCTGGCTTATTTGCTGCTCTACTTCCAATATCTGCTTTGTGATTCTATTTTTCTTTGCATGGGCAGACCTGCAAGTGACATAGCTATATCTGGTCTTGGATGGATTGCTATTGAACCTGCAAGCAAATCACTCAGAAGGCCTGATATGAATTTAGGAGAAATTGCCAAAGAACTGCATTTGGCTGTCCATGTTCCGAAGCCAGTCGAGATTTTTGTTCGGCCTCCACTGCCAGTGGGCAAATATGGAGCAGAGTGGTACCAGTATCGAGAGTTAACAGAAAAGGAAGAGGAATTGAGACCAAGATGGAATTTCTAATTTTTTCAAAATCTTTTAAGCAATTCTGTACTTAGTTTGCCAAACTGTAAAAGGATTATGTAATAATGTAGAGGATTTCTCAGTTTTTAACGAATGACAAAGGAGATACTGAGGTTGCTGATGCCAAACGACCAGCGGAAAGCCGGTTTTATCGTTCCAAATGGCACGCTATCGTTCTTGAACAACGTGAAAGGAGGCTGTCGTTTACGAACGATCTAGACCAAACGAGATGGCTAATGTGTAGTGTAGTATAGTGGCGACTTAACCATTTGTCGTCGACAATAGTATAGTGGCGACTTAACAATTTGTCGTGGTTGTCGACGACAGGTAGTTGGTTTTACCAAGAGTGATAAAATCATTAGTGGGCTTCATATGCTAACAACAGCGGATAACCAGAACAAGCCTGGCCCATTTATACTTTGTTTGGACAAGGGCAAAAGGACGATAAGGAAAAAATAAATAATGGAATGTTATTTTCTTTTCTTAAATATTTTTTACTGTTGTATTTGAATGGAGGAGTGAAAAAAAAAGGATTGCAATATTTTCTCAATTCATTAATTATTTTATTTTCAATTTAGAGGGATTCTAATTTTATGGGCAGGAAAAATTTGTGTAAATTTTCATTCTTAATAATCAACTAGGAGGAAGTCTGTTGCTTTATTTATTTTGTTATTGCTTATTGCATTAGAGGTTATTTTTTATTATACATATAAAAATAATATTTATAAAAAAATCCTACAACTTTAGAGAAATGGAAAAAAAAAAAAGTATATACATAAAATACAAAAGTGCTAGACAATAAGTATTAGTTAAATTTTTTTGCAAACTTACAAATTTGAAAGACATACAAAAAAATTTCATCTATGAAGACAATAATAAAGATATATAATTTTTGTTATTGCTTATTGCATAGAGGTATATTTTTTTATTATACATATAAAAATTATATTTAGTAAAAAAATCCTACAACTTTAGAGAAATGGAAAAAAAAAAATGTATACTACATAAAAATACAAAGTGCTAGACAAATCAAGTATTAGTTAAATTTTTTTGCAAATTACAAAATTTGAAAGACATACAAAAAAATTTTCATCTATGAAACAATAATAAAGATATTATATATATTATCATTATATATATATTGTAAAACTAGATTAAATTATTATAAATAAGATTGAACACACAAAAAAAAAAAAATCCATCTAAAACTAAAAGAAATTCAAAAATATTCACAATATAAAAGTCATTAACATTGTTACTTATTTTAAATTAAACTAATAGGTTTTTTAAAACTTTAAATAAATATTTAAGTGCTATAATAAATAAAAAATACAGTGCAAATTGAAATATAGATATAGATACTTCTGTAAATGAATATAAATGAATATTAATTTTTTAAAATATAACTATTATATATAATTTTTTTAAATATTTAGATACTAAAATTAAAATTTAAATGATAAGAATCTTATTTTAAGCTCTTTAAAAAAAAATATAATAATAAGGCATCTTAATTCCTTTTTAATGTATTAAATATATTTAAATTTAATTTATAAGATCCCTGTGTTGTTTTAAATATATTTATTAAATTTAATATTCTTTCCTTTTTCTCTTTTAAATCAATGATGTAATATTCACTCTGCTATATATATATATATAACTTCAATCGTACAAAAATTTACTGTTTGATGTAAATAGCAAAGTAATAATGTAATAATAATAAATAAATAAAATAAATATATATTATACTTATATTTCTCTTTCCAATTTATTAGCTTAGTTTTAACTTCAAAACTCAAATCAAACAAAATCATATGAAATAGTTGACTTGTATGCCATGTACTAACTCAATAATTGGACCAAAAAAAAAAAAATAATAATAATAATAATACATGAATCAAAATAATTAAATAATAATACATGAATCAAAATAATTATAAACATACATGAATATGAAGCAATGAATGAAAAAATTCACAATGTACAATTTTATACAATTTGCTAAAAAAAATAATAAATTTTAAAAAAATACATAAATAGATTTATAGTTAGTTTTTCTTTTATCTTCATCTTCATCGATATGATATTTTTCATACCTGCACTTACACACATACGACACATACAATTGGTAACATAAGAAGATATTATTGAATAAATAAGATTAAAGAGGAGAAAAATCATGGGATGCACAAAAAAAAAAAAAAAAAAAAAAAAAAAAAAGACTATAGCAAACAAGTTAAAAAATATAAAAAAGAATAAAAAAAGAAAAGAGATCAAAGAATTAACATTATCTCAATTGAATAAGAAAGTAATAATATATCTTCATTGAACATACATGTATGTAAAGGAATGAAGAAAGAAAGCAACAATCAAAACTCAAAGAATTGAAAAGCAATAAAAGAGAAAAAGAAAAAATTACTCTGAAAGAAAATCACTAGAACTAAGGTATACATAGATAGGTGTAGGTACATTTAAATAGATATCAATAAGAAAAAAAATTGAAAAAGTTTTGAAAGTTTTAATTTCAAAATTAAAAAATTTTAAAGTACTAATTATTTAAAATTTTAGATATTGTTGTATATATTAGATTAAAAGGGTCTTTCTTAATTTCCTCAAAAATTAAAGACAAATTTTCACGATGAAGGGTACGTAACGCAAAAAGTCTGAATATAAAATTTGTCAGAGGAATATTTGATCTTTGGTGTGAGTGTAAATATTTTGGACGAATTAAGATAAAGGAAAACAGGAAACCTGGAAATACAAGCACACGTACTCCATAGAGAAATTAATGTACTAAAATAGGAATAGAATATAGAGACTAATTTGAAAGAACAGACATGCTCGCCAAGTAAAGCTATGATGGAAAGATTTTTTCCTTACCCGTGTCAAAATTCCATAGAGTGTCAAATCGACTGGTACCTTAGGGGATGTGTATTTTATACTAACGCAAAACCACGTACGCTTATACGCGGCTCACTCTTGGATATCAATTATAACTTTTTTTTTTTTTTTTTCCCCGTTTAAAAAATACCCAAAAAAAGCTTAACCACCTAATTATTAAGCTATTTTCAGGCTGAAAAGATGTAAATATACAGTATAGCCGTGTCAGCGGGGCAGTGAGCTTCTGTGGCCCTCCTGGCCCGCTTTTAAAAGAGCTGTCTGGTGTCTATTGCGCCGGGCCTCTTTACACCTATAGGGGGAATAACCAAGCGTGGGGACTTTCGGTGTCCCAAAAAGCCTAGTCCCCGCGCCAGCACATTTCGCCCCGAGAATATCACTAACCCAGGAAACTCCTCTTTAGGGCTCTTCACGACAATCTCGGCCTGGTGTGTGCTCTCTTAAATGTTACAAGACACTCACCGTGTCAACAATTACGCCGTCTGTGTATTTCCTTAATTTCAAAATTAAAAAATTTTAAAGTACTAATTATTTAAAATTTTAGATATTGTTGTATATATTAGATTAAATATGGAAAAAGAAATGAATAAAAATTATAAAAATTATAAAAAAGAAAAATAGAAATGTTTGAAGAAGAAAGTGCCAAGTAAGCTATTTGAAGATTTTTTTTACTTCAAAATTATATATATGTATAGATATTTATATAAAAATTATAGTATTTTGGATACTCAATTATAACTTTTTTTTTTTCCGTTTAAATACAAAAAAAGTTAGACACTAAATATAATTAAGCTATTTTCAGTGAAAAGATGTAAATATACAGTATACACGTATGCCTTGTCTCTGCCGCTTTAAAAATTTTGTATTCCCGCCTCTTACACTATAGGAATAAGGTGGTCACCGTTCAGCCAAATTCAAAATCACACAGAAACTTCCCTCTTTAGGTTCCATCTCCGGTTCCTAAATCAACTCACCAATTCTTGTATTTCTCCCTGAAACGTCCCTGGCTCAGTCACTTCCTAGGTTTTGATCTCCAAAACCTTTTCAATTCCTCAGTTCTATTTTTCAAGGAAGCTGAATTGGATCTTCTGGTGTCGAGCTCTCTTTCTTTCATATCAGAGTTACTACCAGAGCTTTTTGGCTCACAACGCCAAAGGTAACCTAATTCGGTAGTTTCTTAATTTACTGGTTCACGGTTTTTCTTCATTTTATTGGCCATATGTGTCCGTGTAGTTGGTTGTGTTCTTATTCTTCCTGGGTTATGAATTCAGACAAAAAAGAATGTACATCAAAGAAATATGCTTAGAGGGGTTCAAATCATATGCGACGAGGACGGTGGTCCAGGGTTTCGATCCTTTTTTCAATGCGATTACGGGGCTGAATGGCTCGGGCAAATCGAATATTCTCGATTCGATTTGCTTTGTGTTAGGTATTACAAATTTGCAGCAGGTTCGTGCTGCGAATCTCCAGGAGCTGGTGTACAAGCAAGGGCAAGCTGGCATTACTAAGGCCACTGTGTCCATTGTGTTCGATAACTCTGATAGGAACAGGAGTCCCCTTGGATATGAGGATCATTCAGAGATCACGGTGACGAGACAGGTTAGTTAAATGCTTAGTGAAATTGTATAAATTTTTGGAGTGATGAACTGCAATTGCTTAAAAAATAGAGTTCGAAAGGCTGGCAGGTAAGGCTTACATCTTATGTGTTTTGTGAATTTGTATGGCAAATGCAAATTTATGCATTACTTTGAAGGTCCACTTTGAGTTCATGTGATATTGTTACATTGTTTGTAGAACAGGCTACTGAGTGTTATCTTCATGCTTTGTGAGCTTAGCTTATTTTATCCAATACAAATTGAGTTTTTTTTTTCTTGTTAAGGATTTATTGCTTATTACGTAGATTGTGGTCGGTGGAAGGAACAAGTATCTGATCAATGGAAAGCTTGCCCAGCCTAGTCAAGTTCAGAACCTTTTCCATTCAGTGCAGCTGAATGTTAACAATCCGCATTTTCTCATTATGCAAGGACGCATCACAAAGGTCTTAAATATGAAGCCCCCTGAGATTTTATCCATGTTGGAAGAGGCTGCTGGGACTAGAATGTATGAAACAAAGAAAGATGCTGCATTGAAAACACTTGAGAAGAAGCAGAGTAAGGTTGATGAGATTAATAAGCTCCTTGACCAAGAAATACTTCCTGCTTTGGAGAAGTTAAGGAAGGAAAGGATCCAATACATGCAGTGGGCAAATGGCAATGCTGAATTAGACCGACTTAAAAGATTTTGCATTGCTTATGAGTATGTTCAAGCAGAGGAGATTAGAGAAAACACAATTGGTGAGGTTGAACAGATAAAGGCCAAGATTTCTGAAATTGATGGTGACACAGAAAAGACGCAGGTGGAAATACAGGAAATGGAGACAAAAATATCAAAATTGACTGCTGAAAAGGAAGCTAGTATGGGTGGGGAAGTAAAAACTTTGTCAGATAAAGTACATGTTCTCTCTCAAGATCTTGTGCGCGAAGTATCCGTGCTGCACAACAAGGAGGACACTTTAAGGGGTGAAAATGAGAATGCCGAGAAGGTGACCTATCTTTGCTAACTCTGTTTTAACTTTGCATGCCTGCAGCATTTCAAATCAACCCCCCTTCCCTTTCTCTAAATTCCATGCCAGTTGGTTATAATAGAGTCAGATTTCACATTTTTGTGTTGCCAGATTGTCGATGGTATTGAAGACTTGAAACAGTCAGTGGAAGAGAAGGCCACTGCTGTTAGAAAGTCTGAAGAAGGAGCAGCTGATCTCGAAAAGAGAGTCAAGGAACTCTCTAAGGCTTTGGAAGAACATGAGAAGGATTACCAAGTAAGAAGTGGTTGTGCATGTTGATTTTACTCTGCAGATATTGTTGTG
Organism: Jatropha curcas; assembly: GCF_014843425.1. Next base: position 16,918,843 of record NW_023590789.1, on the reverse strand, counting down.
TCTTTGCTTTTATGTGCAAACTAAACTGCTTCTGAGAAAGGTTTAATTGCCATGCATAGGGTGTACTAGCTGGAAAAAGTAGTGGAAATGAGGAAAAATGCCTTGAAGATCAACTAGCTGAAGCAAAGGTTGCTGTTGGAAATGCAGAAACAGAATTGAAACAGTTGAAAACCAAAATCAACCATTGCCAAAAAGAGCTGAAAGAAAAAAAGCATCAGTTATTGTCAAAGCGTGAGGAAGCAGTTGCTGTAGAAAATGAATTTAATGCTAGAAGTAAAGACGTGGAAAATGTTAATTTGGCATTGGAATCTCTTCCATATAAGGAGGGCCAGATGGAAGCTTTACAAAAGGTTTGCATGCTCTTCCTCTGGTGGCATTTCCTTTCCTGCACCTGAATTATCTACAAGTTTCCTTATTATTAAATGTCTTTGTAAAACAAAATTTTCTGCAGGATCGTGCATCTGAAATGGATTTTTTGCAGAAGCTGAAAGACAAAATACGGGATCTTTCAGCACAATTATCAAATGTTCAATTCACCTACCGTGATCCTGTAAAAAACTTTGATAGATCAAAAGTGAAAGGCGTGGTTGCAAAACTTATCAAAGTGAAGGATAGCTCCACAATGACTGCCTTAGAGGTCAGCAATGCATGCATCATATTCTTGGTTTAACAAATTACAAGAGGTTTTTTGCTTAATTGTATAGGTGAAGACTTTTATATTGAGTTAATATGCTGATTATATTGACTTAATATGTAGGTTACTGCTGGTGGCAAGTTATTTAATGTTGTTGTAGACACTGAAAATACTGGAAAGCAACTTCTTCAAAATGGTGAACTCCGGAGAAGAGTAACAATTATTCCTTTGAACAAAATTCAATCCCATACTGTTCCCCATAGAGTTCAGCAGGCTGCCATTCGATTGGTTAGTCATTCATTTGATTTTATTTCCTTTATTTATTGTCCGGAACTCTTTGTCCTTTCCGCTGATTTTCTTCGTTTGTTTCCAGGTTGGCAAGGGGAATGCAGAATTGGCACTTTCTTTAGTTGGCTACGATGAGGACTTAAGAGTATGCTTGCTAGGCCTGTTGATTTATTTTTAGGGAAATTATAAAAAATCTTTAAAGGCTGGGTCCAATTTCATATTTTGGATGGTCCTTTTTTTTCCTAATAATTATAATATGTCCTTTATAGTCTACAACTAAGTAATTTTGATAAAAGTTATGCTGTTTTAACCATTTTTAATGAAAAATTTCCCAAGTGTAAATGACACTAAATATCTTTCTTTTTATATGATTTTTGCCCAATCTTTCTTCCAATATTCCCTTTTATTTATAGTTGAAATCGGATCTACATGGTATTCTATGTTGTGCATAGGCAATTCTTTACATTGGTTGTACACATCTTTTTATACTTTTTTTTTTAAGAATTCATATAGTTCAAAGTTGCACCTTGTTGAATATTATTTTTCTCAAAAATTGATTTTTACTGCAGAACGCTATGGAATATGTTTTTGGTTCAACCTTTGTTTGCAAAACCATGGATGCTGCAAAGGAGGTATTCCAGTCCTGGCAAAACTTTCTCATCTGCTACATTATTTGGAACTTTGAATAGTTAAATTTTATTGAGGTCACTGATATTAACAAACCTATAACCACAGGAACATTCTTCTATATTTTCTCGTGGACCAGTTTTATTTACTTGGATTTCTGTACTGGATGTTTTGTAGATTGCTTTTAATCGAGAAATTCGCACTCCCAGTGTCACTGTTGATGGTGATATTTTTCAACCAAGTGGTCTTTTGACTGGTGGAAGCCGCAAGTAAGTTGCTTAACGATTAATGGAACTCTTGCGGGCATGAATTCAAGTTATTTTAAGTTTTTCCTTTTTGTCACCAAAGTTCCATTTCTTTTTTTTGTTTGCTTGTATAATGTTAGATATTATTCTTAAGCTTGCATTAAGAGAGGGTTTCAAAATTTTAAATCTACTTGGTTTAGCAAATATTTAGTATTGATTTATCTTTTGCCATAGGGGTGGTGGTGATTTGTTAAGACAACTCCATGAATTGGCAAATGCTGAATCAGACCTTTTACTACATCAAAGAAAATTATCTGAAATTGAAGCTAAGGTAGACTTTGAAATCCCTTGTCCTTTATATGTCCATTTCTAGATATTTCAAAATATTATTTCAAGTTTGTGACTGTTTCAATTTCTTTGCTATTATTATTATTATGTCGTCTTGGAATTGCAGATTACAGAGCTTCTACCTCGTCATAAAAAGTTCATGGAACTTAAGAAACATCTGGAACTTAAACAGTATGACCTGTCATTATTCCAGGGCCGGGCTGAGCAAAATGAACATCATAAGGTTTTTGTCCTTTTACTGCTTTCATGTAACTGGTTTATCCTGTTTACTTTTATGTTATCATAGTGCATGTTTTGTGTTGGGCAATAGTACACTTCCATTTCATCTGTTCTTTTTTTTCTTTTTCTTCCCCTTTTGGATTGTCGGTTCGTAATAGCTTGGTGAATTAGTGAAGAAGATTGAGCAGGAGCTTGAAGAAGCAAATTCTATAGCCAAAGAAAAGCAAAATTTGTATGAAGAATGTGTTAGTACAGTGTCTATGCTTGAGAAGTCGATCAGAGAGCATGATAATAATCGAGAAGGCAGGCTCAAAGACTTGGAGAAAAAGATTAAGGCTATGAAAGCTCAAGTTCAGTTAGCTTCAAAAGATCTCAAGGTAGGTTTTGTTTTGCTGATGCATACAATACATTTTATGATGTTTAGATTTCTAAACTGTCACAGCTTTCTATTTCTGTTATGGTCAACAATTCATTTTAGCAAAATTCTAAGAATATAAAAAGTGCAAATGTTCTCCAATCTCTTATCATGAATCACTTAGTTTGAAATTTGGGGTTTTTTATTCTCATCATATTTCCTCCTATGCTGCTAATCCTTCAGTCTATCAAAGAGTGTCAAAAAATGAAAGTTTAAAGATAGAAAGGGTGCACTTACATTTGGGGATGATGTTTTGGCTAAGATATGTTTTACAAACAACTTTTGCAAAACTTTTCTGTGAAGCATTTTGATTTTGAGGCAGTCCAAGGGGGAAGGGCACTCTGTCAGATGGAGGGAATAGATTTAAACATTATTCCGACAACTTTAATACTACATGTGCCTTCTTTGTTGATTTCAACGATCATATTGGCTGAATAGATTTTTGACATTTTCGGCATGGTTCTCTTTGCAATTAGGGACATGAAAATGAAAAACAGAGGCTTATTATGGAACAGGAAGCTGTCATTAAAGAACGGGCGTCGTTGGAGAGTCAATTAGGTTCCTTGAGGATGCAAATTAACCATCTCAATTTGGAAGTGGAAGAACAAAAGTCTAAGGTAAACTTGGATAAGCTTTAGTGAGTTCATAAGTGAGAAGTTATTGCAATTTACTTTCCTCTTGCAGGTTGCTTCTGTACGTAATACTCATGATGAAGCTCATTCTGAGCTTGAATTGATCCGTCTAAAGATGAAGGAATGTGATTCTCAAATTAATAGCTTCCTTAAGGAGCAGCAAAAACTACAACAAAAAGTTAGTGAGACAAAGCTTGAGAGGAAGAAGCTAGAAAATGAGGTAATTTTGGTTAAGGTAACTAGTATACCAGCCCAACTTGAGACACTAAATTGTACTCTTTCTAATTGCTGGAATAGGTAAAAAGAATGGAAATGCAACAAAAAGATTGCTCTACAAAAGTGGACAAATTGATTGAGAAGCATGCCTGGATTGCTTCTGAGAAACAACTATTTGGAAGAAGTGGGACAGATTATGATTTCATGTCTCGTGATCCTAAGAAAGCAAGAGAAGAACTTGAGAAATTACAAGCTGAGCAATCAGGGTGTGTGAATCAAAAAAATTTAAATATTTTAATCCTCAGATGGAAGTTCTTTTCACATGCATATGTTCTAGTTGTAAATTTTTATCTTTTTCTTTTCTTTTTTTTCTGGGAAACCTGACACCTGACTAATTGGTTTTTTGTTTTCTGTTTTCACACTTATGAAGCCTTGAGAAAAGGGTGAACAAGAAGGTTATGGCAATGTTTGAGAAAGCTGAGGATGAGTATAATGACTTAATGTCGAAGAAAAACATTATTGAGGTACGCTACTCTGAATATGCATGAAAATAGTTGTAGCTTAGATTGGCTGCACTTCACTGTGCTAATTTTAGGTTTAACTAGAATGACAAGTCCAAGATCAAGAAGGTGATTGAAGAGCTTGATGAGAAGAAGAAAGAAACTCTCAAAGTTACCTGGGTTAAAGTTAACAGGTGAGCACAGTTCTTTCTTCGTATCTGCTATATTTCTTCTTCCTTTTTGCATTTCGTTTTTAAAGTAACCATTCATTGTCTTCATGTTTGTGATGGATGCTCTGGTTCTCAATTTCACAAAATTTGACTGCATCTGTCCACAAAAAATTTGTTTCTTCAGTGACTTTGGATCCATCTTCTCTACACTATTGCCTGGAACCACAGCAAAGCTAGAACCACCAGAAGGCTGCAGTTTCCTGGATGGTCTGGAGGTTCGTGTTGCATTTGGAGGTGTCTGGAAACAGTCCTTGTCAGAGCTAAGCGGAGGCCAACGATCTCTGCTTGCCCTTTCTCTAATCTTGGCACTGCTTCTCTTTAAACCTGCCCCACTTTATATCTTGGACGAGGTATACTTTAGTTGATTTTTCATTTATTATTTGGGATTTTGCAAAAACTGATACCAAGCTTTTCCCTTTTAGACATATTGGATTGAATTTGAAATCTATTATGACATTGTAATTGAAATATTCAAGCATAATCCAAATATTTTCATATAAAAGGTGCGTGTAAGGAAATGGACAAGTCATTTTAGGGGCTTTGTTGAGGAGATTCTGAATGGTACTTTATATGTGTCTTAGATTAGGCATGTGCACACGCTTTGTTGAGGAGATTCTGAATGGTACTTCATATGTGTCTTAGATTAGGCATGTGCACACAAAATACAATTTATTATTATTATTTTTTTATACTGAAACTACTTCGAATGAACTCTACTTTTGGTTCTAGTGTCTAGTGGTTTCATAATTTGAAGTAAAATTTTGTCATGAATGTATTTGCAAGTGATTTAATGTTGAGCCGTTTGACAGGTTGATGCAGCTCTTGATTTATGCCACACACAGAACATAGAGAGAATGATCAAAGCTCACTTCCCACATTCCCAGGTCAAATAATTTTCTTTTGATGCACTTAGTGGCAAAGGGAATAATTTAGCAGCAAATGTGGAGTTAAAGTGAATTTTGGTTATTGCTTGGGATGGCACCCGATGTTTAATTTGCTTTCAAGCATAATATGCTAGGATATTTTGTCTTACACTTGTCTCTTCTGAATTATCTTGTAGTTTATTGTGGTTTCACTGAAAGAAGGCATGTTCAACAATGCCAATGTCCTCTTTCGGACGAAATTTGTAGATGGTGTTTCAACTGTCCAGAGGACTGTTGCTGCTAAGCAGAACAAGTGATTGCTGCCACATTATCAGGTTTTATTACTGTGTTACTTTGATGGAATTACTGTGTACTTTGATGGAATTTTATTTAATTTCGATTCACATGTTTTGAAGTACTCCCAAGTAATCGCCTTGTCAGTCCCATATGTTATTAATATACCGTCACTAGTCGTAACACAATTTACTTAACTTCAGTTCCAAATTTTGTTAGTTTGTTCTTTAATTTGATATTCCTCAGTTCCGACCACCCTCCTATCACTTTCCTGCTTTCTTTTCTCTCTCTAACCACTTGAGATTTATTGATGCTGTTAGATTTTGGATGGCAAACATGGCGGATGGGAGATTTGATTTTATTATTTCGATTCACATGTTTTGAAGTAACGTCCAGTAATGCCTGGTCAGTCCATATGTTATTAATATACCGTCACTAGTCGTAACACATTTACTTAACTCAGTTCCAAATTTTTGTAGTTTGTCTTTAATTTGATATTCCTCAGTTCACCATTCCTATCACTTTCCTGCTTTCTTTTCTCTCTCTAACTACTTGAGATTATTATGCTTGATTAGATTTTGATGGCAAACATGGCGGATGGGAGAGTTTGGCTTCGAATTCTGGCACTGATGAAATGATACTAATTTATTTGAATGTCTGATGATGTATTTTTATTTTGTAAATGTGTGCTAATATGTGAAAGTTTGTATTAACCATATTGTATTAGTAATGCTAACGATACATAAAACCATGAAATTCTGTTCAATCAAATTACTCATTTGGTGTTGACCATGGGTTTGACTAAATTCGGATGTGATTAACCTGAATCGGAAAACTGACTGACCCTCGGTTCAACCGGTTGAACCAGCTGTTCAAATAAATAAATAAAAAAGCATGTTAATAATTATATATTATAAGATGAATCAGTTAAGCATTTTATAATATCTGTATAAGTGAGTCCAAATGTATGTTTATCTGAAGAAGATATATGATCGTTTGCCGTTAATTAGAAAACAAGTCTAAAATATTTGTTTATATATAGTTCTTATTGATATTTCTTTACATCTCAATTTTTTTTTTTTGAAAAATAAATTCTGAAATAAGAAAAATCTACTATTACTCCATTAGTCAAATAAAAATCAAAGCAGCCGCTAAAAATTCTAAAATGGAATAAGAAAGATTCAAAAGTAGCAATACTCATAGGCTAATGATAGTGCTGTGTCAGCCACTATAACTTGAGGATCTTTCCTTTCCTCCATAAGTGCAGCCCAAATCTATGAACAGGACAGCGTCTGTTCTTGCACTAGCCCAAAAACTTGACTTAAAGATTAGCTTGTGCACCGTCGACTCATCTTTAAGCTCCACTAATTCCGCATATTAGTGGTGTATAATAATTTTGATTAGGAAAATTGAAAGCACATGATTACTTCAAATACATTCATTCGTGTCTAATCACTATTGATCCAATAATGCTTCTGCACCAAACTCAGAACATTCTTCTTGATTATGTATTTGACAACCGCCAACCAACAAACTTAAACATTAAACTATATCGCATCAACGCGCATTCAATTTTGGTGATAGCTACACTTTCAAGTCTTTCTAAACATACTTTTCACAAGAAAATGCAGCCTTGAAACAATTGGACAGACCGAGTCTTTCTTGTACCTGACATTAACCCCATATTTGTTCATACTGTCAGCTAAGACACTGTTTTTGCATATGCTGTAATGATTCAGTAATATCTTCGCAGTCTGCACACACAACCTCGACCATAAACTATGGATATAAGATAAATGTTTAGCAAACAGAAGAAAGAGGAACATTCTCAACTATGAGAACTTCTGTCTCTTTGGTCCTTCTAGTTTCTTTGATAGTTTTGCCATTTTCTTGTAAAGCAAGCTTCGCTTTAACCGCGGAAGCTTTAGCCCTCCTAAAATGGAAAACAAGTCTTGGGAATCAATCAATTCTCCGGTCATGGGTAATACCCAGAGAAAATGACAATTCCAGTGCTGCATATCACTGCAAATGGCGTGGAATAACTTGTAATAAAGCAGGCAGTGTTACTGAAATAAATCTTGCTTACACAGGTCTAACAGGTACTCTCCAAGACTTAGATTTCTCCTCCTTTCCAAACCTTCTCCGTCTTGATCTTAAAGTAAACCAGCTTACAGGCATCATTCCATTAAACATAGGCATACTTTCCAAACTCCAGTTTCTTGATCTTTCTACAAACAATCTTAATGGAACTTTGCCTCTTGCTCTTGCTAATCTTACTCAGGTTTATGAGCTTGACTTTTCTCGAAACAATATCAGTGGTGTGCTAGACCCCCGCTTGTTCCCTGATGGAACAAGTTTTACCAAAACTGGCCTTGTTAGTCTAAAAAATTTTCTCCTTCAAACTACAGGACTTGGTGGCAGAATTCCTGAAGAAATAGGAAATCTGAAAAATCTGTCTCTTCTAGCTTTAGATGAAAATCATTTCTATGGTTCAATTCCTTCCTCTCTAGGAAATTTGAGTCAGTTGACCATTCTACGCCTTTCCAGCAACCAATTATCAGGGGAAATTCCACCAACTTTAGGCAATTTGAAAAAGTTAACTGATTTGCGCTTGTTCAAAAACCAATTGTCTGGTTTAGTGCCTTCAGGATTAGGCAATCTTTCATCATTAACTGTTCTACACCTTTCTGAGAATAACTTAACTGGCCATTTGCCACCACAAGTATGCAAAGGTGGAAAGCTAATCAATTTCACAGCTGCTTTCAACAATTTCTACGGTCCAATCCCTGTTAGCCTAAACAACTGTCATTCCTTATACAGAGTTAGGCTTGAACATAACCAACTTACAGGAGTTTTGGACCAAGATTTTGGAGTATATCCAAACCTCACTTATATTGACCTAAGTTTCAACAAGTTGAGAGGTGAGCTCTCTGCAAAATGGGGTCAATGCCAAAACCTGACACTTCTGAGAATTGCTGGGAATATGGTAGGTGGCAACATTCCTGCTGAGATTAGTCACCTGGAGCAGCTAGTAGTACTTGACCTTTCTTTGAACCAAATTTCTGGTGACATACCAGAAAATCTTGGAAAATTATCCAAGCTTTTGCTTCTAAGCCTGAAAGATAATAGGCTTTCAGGTCAGGTGCCAACGGAAATTGGAGAATTATCCAACTTGCAGTCTCTAGACCTTTCTATGAACATGCTAAGTGGGCCAATTCCACATCAAATAGGAGACTGTTCTAGACTTCAAATGCTGAACTTGGCCGAGAATAAGTTGAATGGCAGAATCCCTTATCAAATTGGTAATCTTGCAGCTTTGCAAAATTCACTTGATTTGAGCTACAATTTTCTTACTGGAGAAATCCCTTCTCAGCTTGGAAAGCTTGCAAGTTTAGAACAACTGAACCTATCATGCAATAATCTTACCGGTTCAATTCCTTCTTCTCTTAGTAACATGTTGAGCTTGATTACTTTCAATCTTTCATATAACAACTTAGAGGGTCCAATTCCTGATAGCAACATCTTTCGCTCAGTCGATCCAAGCGCTTATAGCAACAACAAAGACTTATGCAGTGGTGAAATGCAAGCTTTGAGACCCTGCAATACCACTACTACTGAAAAGAGCGACACAAATAGAAAAAACAAATTCGTTGCAATTGCTCCTTCAATGGCAGGTGGGCTATTTCTTTCACTTGCATTTGCAAGTATTCTTGCATTTCTCCACAAAAGAAACATGTCAACAGATGAAAGCAAATCAAGCAGTAGAGAAGAAGATCAATTCTCGGTATGCTACTTTAATGGCAGGATTGTGTATGAAGACATTATTCAAGCTACAAAAAACTTCAATGACATGTACCGCATTGGAGAGGGAGGAACCGGAAAGGTTTACAAAGCGGAAATGTCAGGCTGTCAAGCGTTAGCAGTAAAGAAGCTGAATTACCTTGGCAAAGACGGAGAAGTTGAAAGGATAAAAAGTTTTAGCAATGAGGTAGTAGCTTTAGCAGAACTACGCCATCGCAATATTGTAAAACTCCATGGATTCTGTTACAAAAGAAAGCATGCATTTTTGGTTTACGAGTTCATAGGAAAAGGAAGCTTAGCTAATATGCTAAGCAGTGAGAAAGGAGCTACGGAGTTGGATTGGGAAAAGAGGATTAAAATTATTAAAGGGGTTGCTCATGCTTTATCTTATATGCATCATGATTGTAATCCACCTATGATTCATCGAGACATATCCAGCAATAATGTTTTATTAAACTCTGAACTTGAGGCTCTTGTATCAGATTTTGGCACTGCCCGGTTTTTGAAGCCGTATTCATCTAATTGGACAACAATTGCAGGAACATATGGTTACGTAGCTCCTGGTAATTAATTAAGCTAAGAAATCTTTATTGAGTGGTTTTTTGCATAATAACATATTCTTTAAACAGATCATTGTTATGTTACTTATTGCAGAGCTAGCTTACACGGCTGCGGTGACTGAGAAATGTGATGTTTATAGTTTTGGGGTGCTGGCATTAGAAGTTATGATAGGGAAGCATCCAGCAGAACTCATATCATATCTGCAATCATTGACTGATAGATGCATATGCTTAGAAGATGTCTTAGACGGACGTATCTCGCCTCCAACAGATCAACAACTTACTGATAAATTGTCGTGTTTGTTGAGTATTGCTTTCATATGTTTAAGAGCTAATCCTGAATCTCGACCGTCCATGAGAAACGTATCTCAGCTTCTTGAAATGAAGGACAGTTCTGATTGTTAGTACTAATTCCTAAACACTAGTTTGTATATATGTTAATTATTTAGTCCATATCTTAACAATCAAACTAATTATGAAGTACTACTAATTTGTCCATACATCAATCAATCCTTACATTTATCTTTGTATCTTTTTGTGCTTGTATTTGCCTTTTCTTAAGTAAGAATTTTGCTCATTTTGCCATCTTCAAATTTCAGGAGAACGACAGCAAGAAAACAAGGAAAGAATGGTAAACGGCAAGAGAAATAAAAAATAAACGACAAACCATAAATTTCACTGGAAAAGTAATGACAAATATAACGAAACTATTATTTGGCGAGAAAAATATATTTATTCTTGGTAAAGGTAAATTTATCATGATAAATGTATTTTTATCTATTCATCAATAGCAAAAATATCACTATTTCAAACAAAGAAGCTCTTAATTAAATAAAACCATGATTCAATAATTTTTTTAAGCAACAATTTCAGTCGAACTTTGAAAACTTTATAGTAATTTGCCTAATTTTTACAAGTAATGTAAATTACCGACATTCTTTTCAAAGTGAGGAAATTACTGTAGTTGAGTCATACTCATACCTTTCATTTTACAGTGCGTACAGTACGGTACGCTGTATATATTATATAGCTTGATAAAATACGAACTGAAACCATTTTTGTTTCCAGAACCTAATTAATAAATAATTAAATGATAAAGTTGCGTATAATCAAGATCATTACTCCCACGTTTCTATGAAGTCCAAGTCGCGTTTGTAATGATTTGGCCAAATTAATTCCCGCGCATGCAACTCTGAAAATTACCTGATTTCCACATAATTGAGTGCTGCCACATTTTTTCAAACTCTGAGCTACAAGACCGCGCGTTCTGAGATTCTACGCTCCATCTAGTTATGAACGCGTTTAGCCGAAATATTTGTCATAGACTTTGAAACACCAACAAGCTATATATGTATATGTATAAATAATACTAACATACCATGTTCTTCAGATTCAAGAATGGCCTCTGCTAACAAGTTGTTTTATCTTTGGGCGCTGCTTTTCATTGCCCTTCTCCTTCTACTATCCCCTTCTGCCGCGTCCAGATATCTGCTAAACCCTCTTCTTGTCACTGGTAATTTGATCTGCTATTTAATTAATTAAATAAAAATATATTGATCGTCATGAAATTTACACTCTCTTGTATAATATAATGCAGACGAGGCGAGGATGCTGATAGATAATGAACCTCAAGATGATCCTCATGGAGGCAATTATAATTAATTTAGGTTTTGATCTTCGACTGTAATAATTAATATTTGTAGAAGAATGATCTACTATATTGTTGTTCCTATGCATATATAATATTAATAAGAAAGATTAATGCTGAAGTTTTCTTTGCTTCATCACTGAATGTTTATGGGATGCTTGCCCAGATAGAAACTGGGGTGCAAATGGTGTTGTAGCCTTTTTTTTTGCCATATCAAGTAGAAAAATTAAAGATGCTAAATATTTATAGTTTAATAATAATGGACAAGAGCAGAGGACCAAATGTTTTATTTATATTAATTATAAGTATTTATTTATTGGCCCATATTACCTTCATCTTAATTATATTTATATTCATTTTCATATTGAACCAATTTATAAGTATTCACTGTTAGTGTTTTCAAAAAAAAAAAAAAGTATTCACTCTTAGTGGTAAAACGTCACCGGATTGCAATTGCAAAAACCTCACAATTCTGCTCCATCGCATCTGCGAACCCTCAGGTGCGAGTGGTGCAGGTGCTAAATTGATGAAGAGAAAAACCCTAAAGAGAAGGGAAGCAATAAGGAGAGGAGAGAGAGTATAATGAAATGAAGGGCACCTTAGCGAGACACTTTCAGCTAGGAAAAGTATCTCTATTTCCTCTCCAGTACCAGCAATCTTCTTCTTTCACCTCAGTTTCCTATTCATCCTCTCGTCTCCAATACCTTCTAGTTTCTGAAGCCGCCTATCCACAGTGCCTTTCTCGTTGGGTAACCCCACCAATAGAGATGTCGATGTTGATGAGAAAGATTTCATTCTCAGTCAGGAACTTTTCTGGTAAGTTTCTCTTCAATTTGTTGTTGTACAAGATTATTAAGCTGTTGTCTTTAGTAAATTCTTGTGATTTTTCAGTTTTTGATAATGGGTTATCGGTGTTTCCTTAGCAATTTTGTAAAATTGATCAATTTTCTTCTGGATTTTTTTGAGGTGTGTCGAGGTAATTGAATAGTAAGGTGCATTCGAGTCTGGAAGTGAAAAATCCTTATTTGAAATCCCAGAAAACGATTGCGAAGTTGATACTAAGTTTAGATTCATTTCAATATAACTAAATGCAAAACTTGCTCCGTGGTGCTACTTCTGATGGTTTTTGAAATCAAAGGCAATTATTTTGGCACCAATTAAATTCTTTTTGTAAAGGTAGAGAAGGAAGGTACCTAAATTAACCTAACCCTTGTTGTTTTGACACTAATTGAGCTTGGGTGAAGTTAACCCGAAGCTCAATCGTGGGTCCGCAGCTTTATAATTTTTTAATCAGATAATGTGGTGTTTGGAGTGCAATTAATCTCAAAATTGCATATTGGTGCATACATGTCAAAAAATTGTATGATCGCAACAAGTTGCAAAGTTCAGGGTATTGTAGCTTATTAGGCCTTTTAATGCAGTTTTGTCGGTTTGTTTCCATTTTACATATTGGTAACCCACTGTAAATTTTTTTTTTTTTTTTTTTTTTTAGTATTTTTAATGAAGATAATGTGGTGTTTGGAGTGCAATTAGATCTCAAATTGGGGCATATTGGTGCAACTACATGTCAAACAATTGTATGATCGCAGACAAGTTGCAGTAAGTTATGGGTATGTGTAGCTTATTAGGCCTTTAATCGCAGTTTTTGTCGGTTTGTTTCCATTTGTACATATGGGTAACCATGTAAATTTTTTTGTTATTTTTTTTTTTTGGTTATATTTCTTTATTGCATAGTTCTTTTCCCCGTTTTTTTTTTTTTTTTTTTTGGTTATATTCTTTATTGCATAGTTCTTTTCCCCGTGACTGATCTAAGACAATGAGTGGCAGTTGTATTTATAAATTTATAGCTGGTAAAACGCCAATAAATTTGGTATCTAATTCAATCTTTGAAACTATTTTTGTTGTATAATATTACTAGTCTGAAGCTCATTTGTTTTAGTCGCTGTTTTTTTCAGGAACAGAAAAGTTTTCTATTATGTAAAGTAAACTTTGAGGTAAATTGAATTTCTGTTTTGACAAATGTCCAAAAACTATTGGATTCATGGCCAAGTTCTTTATGTTCACTAATGCTAAAAGGAGCCAAGCTCACAGCTCATTTGGGCAAAATGCTGCAGAATTTGCCCAAAAGCTCTTACGTCTCTTTTTCTGCATCTCGATTATGTAGGAATTGTAGTAATGTCAGCTCCAAAGATGATGAGTCAAAACATGAGACTGATTGGGAAAGATTACTCAAGCCATTTGACCTCAAAGAGCTTCAGAAATCTTTTAATCAAATCACTCCATTTCAGCTCTGTAAGCTTCTTGAATTGCCACTTGATGTAGTCACATCAATGGCATTATTCCAATGGGCAGGTGCCCAAAAGGGTTATTGCCACACATTTGAGGTCTATTATTTGTTAATTAATAAGCTCGGGGAAGATAAGGAGTTTAAAGTTATAGATAGCTTGTTGTTGCAGATGAAAGAAGAAGGGATTGTTTTTAGAGAGTCCCTCTTCATATGTATTATGAAATATTATGGGAGAGCATGTTTTCCTGGTCAAGCTACTAGGTTGTTGTTGGATATGAAGGGTGTTTTTTCTTGTGAACCGACATTTAGGTCTTACAATGTTGCATTGGATGTACTGGTTTCTGGTAATTGCCCTAGTATTGCATCCAACATTTTTTATGAAATGTTGAGTAAGGGTGTTTTGCCCACTGTTTACACATTTGGGGTGGTTATGAAAGCACTTTGTATGGTTAATGAAGTTGATAATGCCTGCTCACTACTAAGAGACATGACAAGATATGGGTGTGTGCCTGATGCAGTGGTCTACCAGACTCTCATACATGCACTTTCCAAGAGGGATAGAGTGAGTGAAGCATCGAAACTGTTGGAGGAAATGTTCTTAATGGGTTGCAAGCCTGATGTTGATACCTTCAATGATGTCATTCATGGTTTGTGCAGGCTTAATAGGATTCATGAGGGAGCAAAATTGGTAGATCGGATGCTTCTCCGAGGTTTCACCCCTAATGATATGACTTACGGAGTTTTAATGCATGGGTTATGTACCACAGGTTGTGTTGATGAAGCCCAGGTATTGTTGAACAAAGTCCCTGGTCCAAATGCTGTTCACTTTAATATCTTGATCAATGGGTATGTGAAGAGCAGGCGCTTGGATAAAGCCAAGGCACTTTTTTATGATAGGATGTTAAGTAATGGATATAGACCTGATGTTTTCACATTTAATATATTGATACAGGGGCTTTGCATGAAGGGGCTTATGGGTTCAGCTCTTGATCTTGTTAATGAGATGGTTGTCCATGGTTGTGAGCCAAATGCAATAACATACACTATTGTGCTTGATGGGTTCTGCAAGAAAGGTCAACTAGAGGAAGCTTGTCATGTTTTTAATGAGATTTCGGCTAAGGGACTTGGTCTGAATGTAGTGGGGTACAATGCCCTAATATCTGCTTTGTGCAAGGATGGGAAGGTTCATGTAGCTCTGAACATGCTTGGTGAAATGTCGAGCAAAGGATTCAAGCCTGACATATTTACATTTAATACTCTAATATTTGGTTTGTGCAAGGTTGATAAGATGGAGGATGCCTTAGGATTGTATCGTGATATGTTATTGGAGGGTGTTATTGCCAATACTGTAACTTACAACATACTGATTCATGCTTTTTTGCAGAGAGATGCAATTCAAGAAGCACTTAAGCTTGTGAATGATATGTTATTTAGAGGGTATCCTCTCGATGAAATCACTTACAATTGCCTAATAAAAGCATTCTGCAGGGCTGGGGCCATTGAGAAAGGATTAGGATTGTTTGAAGAAATGATCGGGAAGGGTCTAACTCCCAGTACTATCTCATGCAATATATTGATTAATGGCCTGTGTAGAATTGGTAAAGTACATAATGCACTTGAGTTTCTAAGGGATATGATTCATCGAGGATTGTCTCCTGACATTGTCACCTACAACAGCCTCATTAATGGTTTATGCAAGATGGGACGCATTCGGGAGGCTTTCAGTCTCTTTGAGAAATTGCGTGTTGAAGGAATACATCCTGATTCTATTACTTATAATACTTTGATCTGTTGGTATTGCAGAGAGGGGATGTTTGATGATGCCTTTTTACTCCTTCATAGAGGTGTCAATAATGACTTTGTACCTAGTGATGTGACATGGTATATTTTGGTTAGCAATTTTGTTAAAAAGATTGGTCAGGAGAATTCAACCTTCTACTATTCTCAGTTTTAACTGGCTGGATTCACTTGAAGAAAGCTTCAGATATTGGAAGATATGACTTCTTTAGGCATTGTGAATGATCCCTTCCAGTTGCGTCCAGAATCCACAGCAAAAGATTGTCAATGCATTTTCGCACAATACAAATCTGCTATATCCTTCTATTCCCTACTTAATGGTCTGTAGTTGATGAGTTGGCATTTTTGTTGGATTTGACAATAATGCTGATTTGATGATCTTCTATATAGGTTTTGCAGATTGATCTGCTACTTGAGATGGATATCACAATACATATAAGAGGTTGATTCCACTTTAAAAGAGTAACCGGATGAATTTCAACGTAGATGAATATCTGAAGGTTATCCTGGTTTGTAGATTAATGGAAGATGGGTATCCAAGGGGACCTCTCTGGATTGTCATTCACTTGGATACATACTCATCTATGTGGTTGTCCGGTGATTATTTATGTACCCTCTTTACTTGTCCTTGTTTTGTTTTCATTGTTCCTTCGATTTCCATAGTATTACTGATATTTTCTGTTTATTCTGCAGACAAAGGAGCAGAGGTAGCTGTCGAATATTCCTGTATTGCATACAGAAATGATCCATGAGCAGATAATGAGATGAATAGGCTTCTTTTTGTATGATTCCTCTAGCCTAGTGCACCTTTAAATTATTATTATTATTTTTAAAATAATACATAGAATTTCAATTTGTGTAACGCTAAGGTCACCCATTTCAGGCTAAACTATATACAATATAGATATATATTCAATAATAATGATGATGAATATTAAAAATTCAAGATGATACAATGATGTTATAATTTGATATCATCAAAATTAACTGGTGAAGGGGAATTCAACTTGAAAATGGGTCCAAATTGGAATCCTTACTAATAATTTTAAGGGGAATCGATTTTCTTATGATTTGATTTGGATGTGAAAAGGGATTTGCAATCTTGGCAATCGGTTCGAAGGAAGATATAATTAAATCCCATGCAAATAGTATATTTTGATGCTTTAATAGTTACATAAGGAGAGTGTTGACTGACTCTAACCATACTTAAAATGTCGCTGTAAAGATCGTCTTACCGGTAAAATAATAATTACACCAAAGCATAACTTGTGTCGTAAAAAACACAGAGATATATCAGTCAGAAAAATACAAATGAAGAAAGGAGGTGTGGGGATATGCCTGAGATTATACAAACATGAGACACAATCCCAACTTCACATGACATGATTTTTCAGATTCTTATATTTATATGCATGCACTACAAGAATAAGATCGTTTTGGCAGTATCCTTTTTAAGCAATCAATCCTAAGATTACTAGCTATCATCTTTCTTTTTGTTTTTAATTTCAACTGAAAAAGCATACAATCCAAATAGCTATGATGCAAGATTTAGACTTAACGGGGGTATATATACATGTAATAAGTCTACAAAAAAAGAAAAATCAATATTTAACATCAAATAAAATTTTGAAATTTCAGAGAGATATCATGTCTATCAGTAGCTATTTTCATAAAAAAAAAAAAAAAAAAAAAAAAAAAAAAAAAATCATTGTAACCTTTATCAAATTTTCATTTGAAATTTTTAAAAAAAAAAAAAAAAAAAAAAATCTTGTACCTTTATCAAATTTTCATTTGAAATTTAAGGAAATATTTCACGTAAAAGTTTTTTTACATTAAAAATTTTATGAAAGGAGAGAATTGATATGCAAAATTGAAATAAATTCATGTTATATCGTTAGATAGTTTTTAATAGTTTGCCTATATATATATATAATAGAAAAAAAAAAAAAAATGCCGTCCAAATCCTCAAACAAAATTCATGCATCAGTAGCAAGAAAAGACAGGTATTTGATGCCTATCCGTTTGACCAATTTTAGCAAAGTCAACCAATAGACACCTAGTTAATTAACGATAGAGTAACTAATCATGAAATAAAAATTGACTTAATTAATTCTTAAAAAAACATATATATTCATATGTCAAAATGCAATTGTTGGTTTACATCTTTTATACTAAAACACAAATATTAAACTTTAAATCCAAAGTCAACAAAACCCCCCCCATTAATTTGCATAAATGAAGTGGACTTCTATAATTAATTACATTTAATTCTCATAAATTGGCAACGCGTTTAGGAGGCTTAACTTAATTTTAAGCTGCCGCCCCGCGCCTGCACCACCACCACCACCACCACCACCTCCTTCCTTTACCCTTTGAGACGATGGAGTGGCCCAGCTGATAAAAATCCCAAGAGACATGGAAGATCCCCCCCAATTTTATTTATTTTATACGTGTTCTAAAAATATATTTTATTATTAATACATAAATATAATACATTAAATTTCACAACATTATAATAAATTATTATTATTATTATAGTAATTCGGTGATATATCTTAGGAAAACCGTTAAGGAAGTTGACTCGACGTGTGTATATATAGAGGAGAGAAATAGAGTATGTTTCAGAACTAAAACACAGAGAGAGAGAGAGAGAGAGAGAGAGAGAGATGAGGAGCCATCAAGTTCGTCTGAACTGTGGAATTACAATGCCAGTTATTGGACTGGGCACTTATTCCTTCCAAAATGATGATGAGACCACACAACTTGCTGTCCATAATGCCCTTCAGGTTCATTTCAAACTTGCTTACTGTGCTCTTCATTCTTGCTTGCACAGTTCTTTCTATACTCATCGCTAATCAAAAGAACCTTAAGCAATTTGGGTTGGAAATCCTTAAATAGGAAGAAGGAATGGTCAAGTTTTAACTCCCTATTGTCTTTTTTGCGTTATGAGATAAATACTCGATCATTTAGCTACTAATTTTCATATATATCCTCTGCAGAGTTTCCTATAGCTAGTACCTTCTTGTCAAGTGCTATTAGAATAGATTCAGCAAGAACAAATTAAAGAACTGGGATTTTAAAGAGGCTAATATAAATTGTGGTGTATATGCAGATGGGCTACAGGCACTTTGACACAGCAAAGGTGTATGGTTCAGAGCCAGCCATAGGAAATGCTTTAGCAAAAGCAATTAATGATCAAACAGTGACAAGAGAGGACATTTTTGTTACATCTAAGCTATGGGGTTGTGATCACCATGATCCTGTTTCAGCTCTCAACCAAACTCTCGAGTAAGAACTACAAGTACAGTATAGTACCGACGGAAAATTTCCCAATTTTCATAAGATCTTCTTGTCAAATATACGCCCAAATCTTTTTCCAGTTGAAAAAAAATACTTTTTTGTTGCACATAATTTTATTAAGATATAAGATCAGATAATAATATAAACTAACAATTAATACAAGTTTCCAAGATTATGGGATAAGAGAATCCTGAAAAATATTCCGATGGAATCTTTATTGTTTGAATATAGGAAACTGGGGATGGAGTATGTAGATATGTATTTGGTGCACTGGCCAGTGAAGCTGAAGCCTTGGGTTAGTTATCCGGTGCCTAACGAAGAAGATTTTGACAAGTTATTAGACATTGAGTCCACATGGGCTGGAATGGAGAGATGCTTGGATTTGGGATTATGTAGATGTATTGGTGTCAGCAATTTTTCCAGCAACAAGATCTTAAGCTTATTGGATTCTGCTTCTGTTCCTCCAGCTGTTAATCAGGTACTGTACTATTACTGTACAATCATAAACATATTATTAATTAATGCTTACTCTGATTTTTACACCATAAAATCATGTATTAAAATGGCAAATCGGAACAAATCAGATGTTAATATGAATTCATGTTTAAAAAAATTTTACTAATTATATGAAATAAATACAAAGTTAAAATCTGAATTAGATTCCATAACTTTCCACGTTATTCAAACTTTCTTTTTAAGTGATTGCTTCTTTAATATATATAAATAAATGAAAGATTTACCAATATCGAGCGTATAGATAAAAAAAAAAAAAGAAAATATTAATGACAAATGACAATCAACTATTGAGTAGATTTGTTACTGATATACATCAATATAGGTTAGAAGAACAATTTACAAACACAAGAAATATTTGGCAAAATAATTTAAAATTGTTAATGAAAGTTCCGTGGAAGTCGTTAGACAAACGGATTTGTAAAAGCTCTTTCTCTAGGTTGAATGAACCAATTAATCATATCTTAAGCAATTTCTAACATTAGCCATTATTTTTTTAAAGACTAAAAGTCAATGGATGATGATATATATATATATATATATATATTATTTTTTAAAGAAACGTAAAAGTCGAATGGATGATGATATATAATAATTATATATATATATATATATATATATATAAGTGATGAAATATCTATAATATGAGAAAAATATAAAATGATTAAATATAAATTCAATAAAAATCATTTCCATACATAAATATTATAAATATGTTATTTAACGTAAATTAATTTATTTTTTACATTTATTTGATATCCATTAACTTCATAAATTTTTCCATTCACAAATATTATGAAATCGGTTTTTATCATTTTAACATATACATGACAATTATATTAAACATTAAATTTACTAAAATATATTAATATATAATTATACACGTCCAAAGCACCTGCTAAAAGACTAGTAAATACAAAAATCTTTATAAAAATAAAATAAAATAACATTTTTTATTTCTACCCCGCACAAAAAATATATTCCAGAACCCCCCCCCCCTCTTTTTTTTTTTTTTTTTTTTTTTTTTTTTTTTTTTTTTTTTTTGGCTTTTGGTAGTGGACCTCTAATTATTTCTTAACGCCGCGCTCGCTTGTTTTTTTTTTTTTTTTTTTTTTTTTTTTTTTTTTTTTTTGGCTTTTGGTAGTGGACCTCTAATTATTTCTTAACGCGCGCTCGCTTGTCCTATACTGGAACAAGTAATGGTTCAATGAGCCTTAAAAAGGAGAATTTTGATAATTGAATTGTATGGTGAAGGTGGAAATGCATCCACTGTGGAGGCAAGCCAAGCTGCGAGAGGTGTGTGGAGATTACAAAATACATGTGAGTGCTTACTCACCACTTGGTGGCCCTGGAAATGCCTGGGGCTCAACCGCTGTGGTTGATCATCCTGTCATAAAATCCATTGCTCTCAAACACAAAGCAACCCCAGCTCAGGTAAACATATTTTACTCATTTATCTACTAATTGGGCTTTAAGATGTATATATCACTGTAGGTTAGGTAATAACAAATTCTGATATTTTTGTAGGTTGCTTTAAAGTGGGGATTATCAAAAGGGTCTAGCATGATTGTGAAGAGCTTCAATCAGAACAGGATGAAGGAAAATATTGAGGCCTTGGATCTCAAATTGGATAATCAAGATCTTTTGGACATTGACAAATTGGAGGAGAGGAAGATATTGAGAGGAGAGGTTTATGTTAATCAGACAACAAGTCCATACAAGACAATTGAAGACCTTTGGGATAATGAAATTTGAATATTTGATGGACCTATAATGTTGTTGTATTTCATATTTCTCATTGTCAATTTATCAAATAACAAGGATCCTTCTGTATCCTTTCCCCTGCTCTAGTCTATTACTTTCAGAAATGAAAGATTATGCATAGTCTATAAAGTATTCAATAGTACATTCATTGTGCTTGCTGAAACTTGAAAGTGTGCTATGAATCAACAAGATGTTCCATAGATCTAATGCTATTATACTTTGAGACCAGGAATAACCTAATTAGTTATCTGGGTTTAGTTACAAACTACAATATCAGAATACCAGTGGCAGATATAACATGTCAAAAACATGTTTTTACCTGAACAATTTGTCATTATGTTGGACAGGGCACATAATGTGCACTGAAAGGGCAGCACAGGTTCTGAAACTTCCGCCATCCTTTATCTGTCAGCTTACTTCTCTCAAATGAAGATTAAAAGAAGAATGATCGTTGTAAGATCATTCTGGCCAGCTAATTTTGACAACAGGATGATCCCTATGTCAAAGTACAGGATTTACATTGTTCATGCGGATCATCCGCGTATGGCCACATTGCAGATGCTAATTATCAGATAGCAACTTCAGGGTTTGTGACTTCTTGAAAAATTTACCACCTTTCTTTCCCACACCAGTCCCTGCAAGACTGGATGCTAGAAGAGATTTGGTATCTGGCCTCCATTTCAACTCTTTCATAACAGAGAACAAGGTTGAAAGAGCAGGAGAGACTTCACAATCCTTTATGTGTTTGCAGGACTGTACTCTAAGATGTTGAAGCTCCTTAAAGCTAAGAAGTACAGTTTCCAGGCCTTGTGTTGTTAGCAAGGAGCATCCTTCTAAAGATAGTAACTTTACCCTCCTGTAAAGAAAGTAAAAACATTATCTCCCTGTTATATGACTTTTAAATATTTGAACCCTACACGTTATTTCTAACTCACTGTTACAAATTGATGCCCATCTATGACTAAAATATTATAGCATGAATTATTGAATTCTCTGAAAATTATTTAATCTATTACCTAAGACTTTGTTGAATGTCAACTCCACAACTTGATAAAAAGAAACTGCCAAAATGTGGTCAATCAGATATAGGACAATGTCCCCTATACTGGCCGTAGGATGCATATTCCTTATATACGCAGTTAAATACCAATAATTTGCTGTCACTGAAAGTGAGCATTTCCTAGAGCATATCAATTACTCAAATCATTGAAGTAAACTAAATGCAAAAATGAATTTCATAAGTTTGTACCAGAGATATTTCATCTGCAATAATTCAATAACTTAGAAGCATAACCAACTAACAAAAATAATCAAAGAGAGCACGAATAACCAATTACCTGCAAACACTTGCAGAGCTGAATATGTTATTGTCCAAACCCCAGCAATCCTGAACTACGATTTCCCTAACAGCTTGACAAACCTTAAACATGGCTCTAATGCTCTTTTTATCCCTCAATTGACACTTCTGTAACAGCAACCTCTCAAGGGCGGGGCACGAACCCAAATATTCATCTGGCCCTGGACTAATATCAATCTTCTTACATGAAAGAAACCTCAAAGTTTTCAAATTTTCACAATAAGAAAGTGCACCCAACCACCCATCATCCATCCTATGATCACAGAGGGTCAATTCTTCAAGCATTTGGCAACACTGTCCAATTGCCTTAACCCCATCAAAACTACCCTCACATCCACTAAGCTCAAGCTTCACTAATCTCTTGCACCCTTGAGCCAAAATGGTCAACCCAATATCTGAAACCAAAGAGGTATAAAGGCCATTCACGTTTCCTACAAGTTTCAAGATCTGCAAATTCTCACATGCTGCAATCCCACGCAAGACATTGTCATTGCACTTGTGTAACTCCAAATCTTGCAAAGTTAAACACTCCTCAGCTACGCTCAACAAACCTAACTCACTAGCACCAACCACTACAAGCTTACGCAGATTTGGGCAAGCACTGGCCAATGCTTTTAGCCCTCTGTCAACTATCTCTACAGGCAATAAATTCTCCTCACAAATTCGCCAACTTGGAAAAAAACCAGAAATCTCAGAATTGATATGCATGTAAAGGATACAGTGGTTTAACCAAATACTAGAATTATGAGGGGTAATAATACAACCATTTATCAAATCCACATGCGTAAGATTTGGGAATCTCGCAATTAATCGACCGGATTCAATGAACTCCCAATCCAACACCTTCAAGGACCGCACGAGGCGGCCTTGGAGATTAAGCCACCGCTTGCAAACAAGGAAGTTAGGGTTTCTCTGCGAATCGGGTAGTTTGGAGAGGATTTTAAGGAGAAGCTCGTCACTTAAGAGAAGTGTACGGTCGATTTTGGCGAAATTGCGGATTAGGTTTTCGGCTTTGGTTTTGGAATCTTTCGTGGGGGTAGGAGGACCGGAGAGAGACTGGAGTTGCATAGCAAAGACTACGTGTTTTAAAGGTTTAGTATTCTTGAGCCACAGGTCTGACCAGCTTGGTGACCTCTTCTTCTTCAACGGCGGGTTAAGGTCTGTGGTTGGCTTCTCTGATGAAAACGACATCGCAATGTTAAGGCGCCGGTGCTGGTGCTAATGCTGCTACTCAGGTTTACCTCTGCTTCTTTTGCACACGGACGACATCCATCCTCTGTTCCTCTCTCTACAGATTTTTCTCAGCTACTCCTTGGCTTCTGACTCTCTCTCTCTCTCTCAGTTTTGACTACTGAAGGCTTTGCATTTCTGCATTAAAGATCAGTATTTGATTTTTCCTCTGTAAACTCTCTGTTTCCTTCAAAACCGGATAAGCAGATACTGGATGCTTCCTCTTTCTCTCCCCATCTCTGTATATTTGCTTATTGTATCTCTTGTAATATATCTATGGGGTTCTCTCTGTCTCTCTCTACAAAGTATGGACTTTCTGGTTTTGGGATTTGAGTGAGGTGTGATAGGTGACAGGTGAAGCCTGACTTTGAACAATTTTGCATTTAGAATGTATTACTAATATATGGGAATGGCGCTTTTTGTTTTTATCTGAAATTTGAATTTGGAGACTGTTTGCTGGTACATGTTATGTTATCTACTGTGATTATTGACTCACAAGCTGCAAAAAGCCCTGTACTATGAAGAAGGTTTCTTGTTTTAATTTTTTGGATTGCTCTTATCCGGATTTGGAAAATTTCTGGATTTGGAAATTTGATATTGAGGAAGGACAGAGATGAAACAACTAACTTGAATAAAAATGAACTGTATATAATCCTTTTAGAAAAACTTGAGTTGTCATTTACCAATCAAGAAATAATATTGAAATTTATAAGATTTGCATTCTATATTCTATTCTTTCTTTAGCATTTTTTGGAATAAATTTTCCGAAAGTTTAATAACATTCTAGAAAAAATTTTAATTACATTCTAACTTTTTATGAATTTAATATTAACTAGTTTTCTCCGTTGATTTTCAAGTATTACAAATAAATGTAATCTAATTCATATATATAATTTTTTATTATAAATTATAATATTATGAACAAATTATATTGTTAAAAATCTACAAAAATTCGCAAAAGAGACAAAAACATTTATGAAATAATAAAATACAATTCTAGTAATTAAATAATTTGTTAAGAAAATAACATATTTATAATAATAATACATTATTATAATTTGACAAAAAATATTTTCATAAAAGTAAAATTATTTATCAACCAATTTTAATTTTTTATAATAATTTAAATTTAAATAACTTAATTTTTTTAAAAGTAAAATTATTTATCAACCAAAATTTTTAATTTTTTTATATATAATTAAAGTTAAAATAACTTAATTTTTAGTATAAAATATGATATCGTGTATATATATGTATATATAATAAATATATATAAGATATATATATATAATATATATCCTTGGTATGGATAGGTTCCTTCCTGGATATATATATATCTATGGTATGGATAGGTTCCTTCCTGGATATATACCTTATATATAATTTTTTTTTATTTATTAAATAGTATTAGATTTAAATAGGGGATCAAAATGAGTTAAAAACTAAATTACATTTATAGTTTCGGCTAATGAATTTAAAATTTTTAATAATATTTTTTATCGATCCATAAATTTGGTAAGGGCATTTTTGATAATTATAATATTCTCCTTTTATTCTCACTTTTATATTATTATAGACAGGTAATAGCTTATTAATAAATGAAATCTTAACATATAACTAAACTGTGAATTATTGGATATTATAATTAAAAAAAGCTCTGAAAGAGAAATTATATAATAATTACAGGAATAAACAAGGTAGGAAATCACAAGCAAAGCAACCTTTTTTTGTTGGCGATTCCCCGACTATAGTATTACTATTACTAACTACTAAACAAAGGACATAATATTTGCTAGCTAACATTATAATATTTTGGGCAGAGATTTTGTACGTCTTGTCAAAGTAGCCGTTATAAGTAGCCGTTTGATGATTTAAAAGTTTGGTTTTAAAGTGGGGACACAAACCTTTAGCAAATCTGAACTTTTTTTTCTGTCTTTAAGCAACCCATGAAACAAATTCATGGATCATGCTTTATGACGTTATCAGTACAAATCATACTTATTTAAAAGGGGCAATGAGTCTGAAAATTCCTAAAATGCAAAGCAAATAAAAATAAATAGAGAGCTATGATAGAAACTATTATTAAGTTTTTATTTTTGACGACTTGCATACATTAACTGTCTTGAAAATTTATCAAAATGCGTTATTTTTGCCGTAGAGATGCTTTCAATTATTTCCACCCAAGATATTAAAATATGCACTGTATAAAGGTGTGGTTTACATTTGACATTTCCAAGACTTTTACATAACGACTAAAAACCCTCTTCTTCAAAGTAACATGTTTCAAACTCAATGGGATCTCAAAAAGTGATGCATTAGAACTGGTTGTTACATAAGGGAAGGAAGGATATTCAACACAGTAGAAAAATGATAGGTTCCCACACTTTTCTTAGCTGGAATTCTTAGGGATATTCAAACCACGGACAGCTTTGTCTTGTAATTGGAAACTCGTATCAGAGCCCATTCCCTGTTCAAGAAATCTTGGACACTCATAATTCATGGATGGTATCATATGCATTATTCATTAGATCCATCTGCTTCCAAATTTAATACGCTCAACGCCACGCCGTAGGCACAATAGATTTTCAAATCAATCTAAACATGCACAAAAATATACGACATTGAACTACTCGTTAAATTTTTGTCGCATTGTTGCTGTTCGATACAGTTCTCCAGCAGGCAAAACCTTCGTATGTCTGCAAAATAGTGCAGAGTTTCTTTACCGCTTATATTAGCATGAGAAGATAACTAGCACAACAAAATACGCAACCAAACAGTACAAAAACAATTAGATTCATATTCACAAACTATACACTGGAATTTCAACTAAGTTCAATGCCATGCCTATAAAATGTGGCATCAGCAATATTCACAAACTATACACTGGAATTTCAATACACTGGAATTTCAACTAAGTTCAATGCCATGCCTATAAAATGTGGCATCAGCAATATTCACAAACTATACACTGGAATTTCAACTAAGTTCAATGCCATGCCTATAAAATGTGGCATCAGCAATATTCACAAACTATACACTGGAATTTCAACTAAGGGTCGAATCCAATCATCTCCAATTGCATGGAGCGTTTATTAACAAGTGCAAAAGGACAATTACTACACTATGTAAACCTTCAGATAGGCCCACAATAACAGCAAAAAGTAATCAAGATGATATCCTGATTTTAATATATCTAGGATGACTGAATTTGTGAGCGGCTTACCATCTGATCAAATTGAGAGCATAGCATTTCAAGTTGTACAAATGGGGGAAGAATTACTCGTATGGGTAGAATCAAGAGCGAGGAGCCGCCATTTGCTGCTTCTTTATCCTTTCCCCTTGTTTTACCATACTGTACAAACACGGAACAAACAGTATCTGTCATCTCAATTTTCCAAACAGAATTTTTTCCATTCCTGACTCAATATAGTCATAAAAGGTCATCATATCAATCTATGGCATGGGAACTACATATCTGAAAGATGGTTTAACCAGCAATAAACTGGGATTTCAACGTAACTAAATAAATATTGCTGCAACATGCATATCCAACTCTAGAATTGGAGTTGATGCCAAAGACAAATAATTTGATGACAACACAGTTCCAGCATTGCATTATTTAAATAAATAAATAAATAAAAGGAAAGAAAAGAAAGAAGCAGCCATCGCAAATAATGGCAGGAAGAGAAGTAGATGATGCTACTGGAAGATGCAATAATTTCAATCACAACAAGAGCATGAACTAGCAGCATGCATAAACAGAGATAATCAATCACACAAATTACAAAATCTCACTTAATGAATTGCCTGATGCACCACATGCATTAAAAAATTTTACATAAAACTCTAAGCCTTGAATTAGTATAAAAATTTATAAGTCTTAAAGTCCCGAGTGAATTGAAGAAGCTAAGTTTCTTTATCTTGAATATGGAGTAATTTATAAAGCTTTACATGTATAAATGCAAGCCTCCATGCACATGTTAATGCATGAAATATCTGCAACAGTCTCAATGTTAGTTGTACAAGTAATTTAAGTAATTTTCAAGAGAATAAAAATTCACTTAAGTTCACTATCAATTCCTTTCTAAACCTAAGAACACATCTTGCTCCTGTTCATATCAAGAGGTTTTACTGGACCTTGGAGAAAAATTACCTACATCAGATTACCAAATTTGACTTTTGTGTGAATATGCTCAAAAAGCTCAATGTTAAGTTGTGTATGAAAATTCTAAAAGACCCAGGTCTGTAGATCCTGGGGGTCCATACAAGTATCACAAAGTAGATCACATAATAGAAAGCACTGTAACAAATGCTTCTATTATCAGTTTCATGCAAGCACTGAATCCAAATTCCAGGGAATGTTCAATTTAATCACTGTTTCTTTTATTGTGCAGGGTTGTGCACAATCACGTCCAACATCAGAAAATCTCAGCACCCCACATCACCTAAACCCACCCACGTAAAAGGAGAGGAAGCAAAGGATTTTTAAAATTGTCCTGCTAGCAGCACACATCATCTCTGGGCAAGTTTGTTAATTATAATTTCAAGCATAATTTAAGAACCTGATATCATGAGGTGTGATAAATATCCACTGACACCCTTGCGCCAATGCAAAGTCCACTAAAGTGTCTAAGCTAATTTTCCGGCTAACCGCATCCTGGACATCCACACAAGCAAGAAACATAGTTATCACAAGTTGCATCCTAACAGAGATCATTCCACATTTTGAAAAGGGATATATAGCTCAATCCTTCAGATATTATCTGAATATATCACTTAAGAATTTCACATCCAGCCATGGAGAATTCAAAGAATAGCTACAACTTAGCAACTCCTCAATGCACATTCAAAGAGTTGCACTTACCATAAATACATCAAACTCATCCATTGCTCGGAATGGGGCTTCTGTCATCTCATGAAGAGCTAATGCAAAGCACAATGTTGAAAAAGAACGCTCACCGCCTAAATAACAAGCAATTATAGAATATCATGACTTTGAGAATTGCTAAAATATCCAAGACAAAGTTGAGCAATTACATTTAAAATATGTGCAGTTACTTAATGATTAGGCAAATGAAATGCAATTTCTTTCTAAAATTCACATAATCAATGAAATCTGTCTATTTAGCTATTATCTTATCTTAAACTTCTAATAGTATAAACAGATATGGAAGCTACAAGTAGAGGGGCAAGTAGAGGGGAGCAAACCTGAAAGACCTCTGGTGTCACGAACAGAGCTGCTTGATGCATCTTGGGGCATCTTTACCTAACCGAGAAAAAGATATAGCATAAGATGAAAAGCAAGAGATTAACATAAGTAGGCACCCATGAATAGAAGAAATTGCTTACCTCTACTTTAAGGGTTTTTTCTTCATAACTAACTTTGATGTTACCACTGATCCCTTTCTTTCCTAAATGACCATTAAAACTAATTGCAAAAATTGCATGGTTAAGAAAAGAGCAGTACAAGATAATTAACAAAATACTTTGGATTGATACAAAGAAAACAAACCACTCAGAGTTACAGATAAAAAGTGGTCTAGTTTGGGGGAAGGGAAAGCAATTCATACTTCCAAGTCAACTGACGCTTTAGAAGAGTACTGTTCCTCTGAAACTTGTTCCATCGCAGATCTAGGGCTTCCTGACAAGCCTGCAGTTCAAAATTTGAGGAAGAAGAAGAGTCAAAAGACTGCAAAAAAAGTGAATAAGTTGGTCCCCAAAATTCAATTTCAGCATTAAAAAAACATCATACTAATGATAACGAATGAGAAACAAAAGGAATCATTGGTATCGAGCACCCTTGCACCTGGCCTAAAGGAAAACAAGAAAACAAGCAGAATATTCACAGCATAAAAACTTGTATATAGCATCCACAACTTAGAAGTGCTTCCTCCATGTGCCCTTAATTTTTTTCCATAGATTTTGAATATAAGGAACAATAAATTTTCCTTCTTCAAATCAAGTGCATAGAAGTTTAGAAAAGGGGCATCGCCTTTTATAAAAGGAATATAGCTCCAAAAAGATAACACAATTTTACAAGGATAAAAAAAGTTAGGTAACAGCATAAAACATGCATATGAAGACGCATTTCAGTGACATCCACCCTCAGAAAAATTAAACCCTTACCTTAAAAAATTTGAGATATAACGGTCTAGCCTATTTAGATTTGAGAAATATAGCTTACCTTCAACTTTTCTCGAAACCCTTGATATGTTTGTTGTTTTTTTAAGATTTTACGTTGCTTTTTCTGGTACAAAATTCTAAGATCATCGATAGAGTCAGAATACCTGCCACAATAAAATATAAAATAAAAAAATACAAAACAAGCTTATAAATTAAAATATATCATTGAGGATTGTTCAAGTGATAAATGGAGACAGCTCATGTTTATACCGCTGGCTCTCATGCTGAAGCCTCTGGTTCAATCTTTTTAATTGGGCGCTGAGTTGCTCTGGGCTGCTCCCATCCCAACCTCCTAAAGCTTCAATATCACTCTCAGGACATATAATTGAAGCTTTTCTACAACTCTCCTACAGTTCAACAAAACATTAAGAAAAGTCTGGCTTGACACAATAGCAATGAGTTCCAGTTAAATTTTTAACAGTGCCATGGGAAAACAAGAAATGGAGAAAATAGGGAAGCAAAACCAACTTTAATACTAACATCTAAAGTTTTCCAGTTGTGGATAATATTGGAACATTGCTTTAGCTTAAAAAACACCATACTGAGAACATGTAAAAAATAGAATAGACAATTATATAATTGATGTCTAAAATTTTCTTATTTTTAAGTTTAGTGTTTAAACTTTACTCTTATCAATTGTCTAAATGAACCAACTTTTTCCAATTAGGTGGATTTGACCTAAATGTTTCATGAAAAAATAAAAATATACAAGTTTACTCGATAAATGATATCACACTTAACAGGTTTTAACCAAAGTAAACTGAAAACCGAACTTCTTATGAGCAAGCCAACCAAACTGAACAGTATTGGTTCGATCGGTCATTTTGCTCACCCTAATTTAAACAATGAAGTTGAGTATGTCCACTAATTCTATCAAATGATTGAATGACTTGATTTCACTATTATTCAACCTTAATCTACTTTATTGTCATGGTATCCCGTGGTGGGAATGATAATACCTTATATCCCTCTTGACTATAACCTCCTTTCTGCAGAAACCAGCCTTAAACAGCTGTAGTTGTGTAGATAACAATGTCAGAACTTACGCCTGCAATTACTGAATGACCTGACATAATTTCCAGCTTATGCAAAACAGCTTGAAAATCTATGTTTTCTTTTCTCCCGTTAAGTTTTGCAATTTGCAGCAAGATAGGGTTATTGACTGCTGTGTAAGAAATAAGACCCTTAAGACGTTACCTTAGGAACAAGAAAGTAAAAGTGGGAAGGTAGGAAAATATGATCTTAAGATTTCCTGAAAGCTGCATCTAAGCCATTGTAATGGTAGCTTTATACTGCATAACAAAGGCTTCAAAATCCTGCTTAACCCTACTTGGATCCTTTGTTCCCAAATATGGTGTTGGCCCAATTCTTAATAAAGGGAAAATAAAGCCTATATTGAAGTCCACTAAGCTAACATAACTTAGAAGTCATATGTTGGAGAAGCATTGAAGCCTTCTATACCTTGCTCATGGCACAATTGTATTTGACCAGAATTTCATATCGGAAGATCAAAATAAACTATTTTACTTTATTTCTCTATTTCGTTCATTTTTTTAGATTGTTACATTTCTTTATGTCAGCAGTCAACTCAAATAGTTGTTTTTCAGATCCGGCGAAGTTTTGGTAGGGGCATTATCAGTTCTGTCAATTTGATGTTTCAGGTTACCTTTCACTTCAGTTTGCATTGAAAGACTATTTTTTTTTTTTTTTGGTGACTCTTTCTGCGTTGCTGGAAGGGTGTTTAGTTTTTATTAATAATGGATCTAGAACCTACAGATTCTAAAACTACTATTACTGAATTGATCCCAGCAATGAATAAAATCACAGAACATAAATTGAAGGGAACTAATTATTTAGATTGGAGTATGTTGGAAGGGTGTTTAGAGTTTGTATTAATAATGGATCTAAGAACCTAACAGATTCTAAAAACTACTATTACTGAATTGATCCCAGCCAATTGAAATAAAATCACAGAACAATAATTGAAGGAATCTAATTATTTAGATTTGGAGTAAGAAAAATTCGAATTTAATTTGCAGAAGTGTTGAAATAGATGATCAATCTAATTGATGGATCCACCAACTTGGTGACCACTAGACAACGTTGGGCTCAGGGAAGATTGCTAAGTTATCTTTTCTACTGATTCGTAATTCTATTGACAGTGAAGTGGGTTTGGTTAATCAATCATTTGTGAGCTTGTTAGGAATTTAATGGAATATCTTGGAATTCTTGTTACTCGAGAAAAAGGTAATCTATCTCGTATGTATGAGGTCTGCAAAGGATTTTAAAGGGGGCGACACAGCAAGATAAAGCCCTTGACAGCTTATTTCATTGGAATTTAAGAAGATTTACGAGGAATTTAAATATTTTATTCATGGAATTTAAGAAGATTTACGAGGAATTTAATATTTTATTGCCTTTTAGTCTCGATTTTAAGGTTCAACAGGCGCAGCAAGAACAAATGACTATGATGAATTTTCTTGCAGGTCTTGCTCCGGTTTTTGAAACTGCCAAATCACAAGTTCTTTCAGGCAGTGATATTACCTCTCAACTTTCGCTATATTGCTACGTACTGAAAGTTCTCATACGCCTTCCCCTCCTGATAACAATGCCCTTGTGAGGTAGCTAGGCAACCAGGAAACAAAGGAACAAGAGGAAATAACCGTAGTAATGGACCAATCACTCGGGAGGCAAGCATTCTTATCTGCCATTATTGCCATGAACCTGGTCACACTAAACGATATTACAAGAAACTGATAAATAAGGCACCAAGGGTAAATATGACAACTCAAGATTATGCAGTTACTTCTTCTGATAACAATGTAACAATTTCTACTACGGAGTTTGCTAAGCTCTCTAGATACCGGCCTTCTAATTCGACTGATTCCTCAATTACTGCTGCTGCCAATTCCAGTGCTCCTCCTTCATGTCTTATGTCTACCTCATCAGAGTGGATCATTGATTCTGGTTGCACCGATTACATGACAGGTAACCCTAGTCTCTTATCCTCATTCAAAGAACCTGAACAATTTAATCGTCATGTTACTAGTTGATGGGTCCACATTTCCTGTCAAGTGTATTGGCACCGCCAATCCCATTCCATCTCTTCCATTGTCTTCTGTTTTTTGTTTGACTCGTTTTTTGTTTAATCTACTGTCTCTTAGCAAAATTACTCGTATGCTGAATTGTTATGTCAAATTTTATCTTACATATTGTGTGTTTCAGGATCTTTTGACGAAGCGGATTATTAGTAGAGGACTCATGTCTGGTGGCCTTTATCTTCTGGATGAACACGTTTCATTATCTCTCTGGATGAACACGTTTCATTATCTCTAGCTTGTGCTGGTGCTCTATCTCCTCTTGAGATTCATTGTCATTTGGGTCATCCTTCATTGTCTACTTTAAAGAAGTTGTATCCGCAATTTCAGTCTTTGTCAATTTTAGAATGTGAATCTTGTCAATTTGCCAAACATCATCGCTTACCTTTAGTTCCTCGAGTCAATAAACAGGTTTCATCGCCTTTTGAGTTAGTTCATTCTGATGTTTGGGGTCCATGTCCTGTTATTTCTGTCCATGTCCTGTTATTTCTAAAACTGGCTTTCGGTATTTTGTAACTTTTGTGGGTGATTATTCTCGTGTTACTTGGTTATTTTTAATGAAAACCCGTTCTGAGATATTCTCTATTTTCTGTTCCTTTGGTGCCGAAAGTAAAACTCAATTTAATACCTTTGTTCGCATATTGCACAGTGATAATGCTGAAGAAAACCTATCTAATTCCATCCAATCTTATATGTCACAGAATGGTATTCTCCATTAAACATCTTGTGTTGATACTCCTTCTCAAAATGGGGTTTGCAAAAAGAAAAAAAATCGACACCTTCTTGAGGTTGTTAGGGCACCTCTATTCTAAATGAAGGTCCCTAAACATTTTTGGGCTGATGCTGTCTCTACTGCATGTTTTTTGATTAAGCGCATGCCTTTTTCTGTGCTTAATGGTGCATTCCGTGCTTTAATGGTGCACATTCCTTAATAAATGTCTTGTTTCCTTCTAAAGGTCTTTCTATCCCAAGATTGACCTCGTATGTTTGGTTGTACTTTGTTTTGTTCATGAATTTTTGGTTGTACTTGTTTTGTTCATGATGTTCGTCCACAGGTTTCCAAATTAGATCCAAAGTCCCTTCGTTGTGTTTTCCTTGGGTATTCTCGACATCGAAAAGGGTATCATTGTTTCTCTCCCGATCTTGACCGTTATCTTATTTCTGCATGTCACATTTTTTAAGAATACTCCATTTTTTCCTTCTTCTATATATAAGAGTGAGGGGGAGGACGATAAGCTTTGAGTCTAT
The DNA here is from genome assembly GCF_014843425.1 of Jatropha curcas. The sequence continues at coordinate 16,884,546 of NW_023590789.1, read as the reverse complement.
GCTGTCCAGCAATTTCATAACTCTCCTGCTCCTGCTCCTATTCCTGAACTTGCATCCTCCTGCTCCAGTGTCTACTGCTCCTATTCCCGCTCCTGCTCCAACATCTGCTCGCCCTCGTTTTGCATAGGTTTATTCCAGGAGACCAAAAACTCTTGACTCACTTTCTTCACCTGCCGCTTCAATAGAAGATCTGGTTCACTCCACTCAACCTGAGCATGTGTCACCCACTCCCTAGTCAGACCTTGACCTTCCCATTGCTCTTTGAAAAGGTAAACGCAAGTGTACCTATCCTATTTCCTCTTTTGTCAATTATGATCATATTTCTTCTTCATCTCGTTGTTTTGTAAGTAACCTAGACTTTGTCTCTATCCCTAAAACTGTTGTCCATGCTTTGTCCCATCCTGGTTGGTGTGTAGCAATGAAAGAGGAGATGGCTGCCTTAGATACTAATGGTACTTGGGATCTTGTGCCTCTCCCAGCAAGTAAGAAAGCTATTGGTTGTAAGTGGGTACTATGGAGCCTTAGATACTAATGGTACTTGGGATCTTGTGCCTCTCCCAGCAAGTAAGAAAGCTATTGGTTGTAAGTGGGTTTTCACCGTTAAAGTGAATCCCGATGGGTCTGTTGCTCGTCTCAAGGCTCGATTAGTTGTAAAGGGCCATTCTCAGATTTATGGCCTTGATTATTCTGATACTTTTTCTCCTGTCGCCAAATTGTCTTCTGTTCGTTTATTTATTTCTTGAGCAGCTACTTTTGATCAGCCTTTACATCAGCTGGACATTAAGAATGCCTTTCTTCATGGGGATCTTCAGGAAGAAGTTTACATGGAGCAACCACCAGGCTTTGTTGCTCAGGGAGAGTCGGGTAAAGTGTGTAAACTTCGAAAATCTCTAAATGGACCTCGGGTTAACTATCGTTGTAACAAGTTGGGCATGATTGATATCTATGTGTAACAAGTTGGGCATGATTGATATCTATGCTCCAACTTGAGGGGAAGTGTTAAGGATTAGTTGTAAATAGAATTCTATTAGGAGTTAGATTCCTAATAGGTTTATAGTCTAAATTCAGGTTAGTTCGGCTCGGTTTCTTAAATGAAATCTGTTCTGACAGCAACTTCGGTTTGATTCGATTTTGCTTCTAAAATTTCGGATTTCCTTTTCCGTCCCAGTTCTTAAACTGAACCGACTGTTTGTTCGTCCCTAGATTAATCTTAAAAACCTAAGGAATCATTTCTATTGGAGAGTTTTTCAGTTTTCCACAAATGCATCTCAGACAAGCTAACCTTTGTTAAACTTACACATGAAACATCACAACTGATGTTGGAATAAGATATAAAGACATGTTGACGAAGTAGCTGTCAGCAAATTATTCCAGCCTGCTGCTACATATACAGATAGCATAAAAATGTACCTTCCGGGTCTCTTCAAGCTCTCGATAATGTGCCTCTGCTGCTTGGATATCAGGAAGGACCTTGTTAGTCATTATACCTTCATAATGAGTCTTCTCCTGGAAAAAAAAAAAAAAAAAAAAGGAATTGAAAACAAGCTTGCAGAAACAACAATTTAAAACGAATTGCAGTAAACCATTAAGGACAGGAGACAAGGATAAGTATAGATGACCGCTTCTGCAGACTGTAGATCTTTTTCTATCTTCATAAGCTCAGCCTCTGCTTTGTCAAAGGCATCAAGTTCTTCTTTAGCTGACTCTACATTTTTGGCCCCAATAATGAATAAAGTGAATGCATAAGTGGAGATACATTGGACAAAATCAAAAACCATAAACAGTCAGCAGTGTACCGCATAAATTCTCAAATGATAATCCCAGGTCCCTAGCCTTAGCTTCAGCTTCATCCCTTCTAACTCGAAATATCTCCAGAGCAATTTCTTTTTCTTGTATGTCCTCTTGGAGTTTCTGGAAAACATCAACAAAGGAAATTTACACGGAGAACGAACAAGTACTTCATATTGAATAGACCAATTGCAAATCTAGGTAAACCCCCAAAGAAGGAAAAAAAAAAAAAAAAAAAAAAAAAAAAAGAACAATACGTAACAGGAACAAACTGAAATTTCTTGATGAAGCTCATCAAACAGTTTGAGACAGCTGGTGTACTAATTTCAGAAGCAATATGACCTCTTCAAATCTTGTAGTGCTAGTTTCTTGGATGCCAGATCCCGCTCCAGCACTTGAGCATCTTCTCCCGCTACACCAAAACAAAGAAATTGGTATTATACATTAGAAAAAAAAAAAAAAAAAAAAAAAAAACAATAGTAACAGGAACAAACTGAAATTTCTTGATGAAGCTCATCAACAGTTGAGACAGCTGGTGTACTACTTTCAGAAGCATATGACTTCTTCAAATCTTGTAGTGCTAGTTTCTTGGATGCCAGATCCCGCTCAGCACTTGAGCATCTCCGCTACACCAAACAAAGAAAATTGTATTTATACATATAAGCAAGCACAAGCATGCATATATTATATAAAAAAATGAATCCCACATAAGTTGGCTTTTTAGTTGGGAGTGGGGGAATGTTACTGGTAGATGACACCAGAATCAAGACCAGGAAACACTCTTAGCCTGAAGTGAAACATGCACTAGACTAGTCCATTGACAGCTTGAGTCAGACCATAGCATTTTCTAGAAAATGCACACGTATAAAGAGCAATATGAAGAAAAGAACATGTTGAAATACAACATTGTCAAACTGAAAGTATTAAGCAGATCAAAATTTTAAAATAATTTCAAAAGGCTAATAAACATTGTATTGTTGTTATTACCTTCACATTATTTAGACCATTTTGAAGATCCTGAAGATTTGCCTCAGTTTCCCGTTTCCTTTTCCTGCATTCTTCAGCTTCCTTTTGAAAATTTGATGCACGTTGTTCAAGATCCTTAATGTGATTATCATAAGAGCTACATAGACGGCCAGTTCTAAGCTTCTTATTTGGAGGAAGCACTGTCTGAACTGAACCCCGGGAAAACCTAAGGAGGAATTAGTAATAAGTACTTGTAAAAGTGGCAACTATGTTACCAAACTAAGTGATAGAGTCCATAGGGTACAGAAACTGCATCATAGAACTACAACCTACAAGACCAGAACAAACATGCATGATAAACTGATATTAATATTAAGGGCTATAACTTTGGGTATGATATCCAGATAGTAGCTGCTATAACTTCAAATAAGTACTTCCTAAACCATTCCATGCATCTTTGGTGAACCAAAATAGTGTCTAATGGTATGAGATGCAATAAATTTTCAATTGATTATTCTACTAAATCTTTGTTTCACTATATTCCATTACATTTTTTCAAACATAGTCTTTATGGAGCATTCTTGGTAGAATATAATGTAAAACATGCTCTTACAGCATGTGTGTAGAACATATAGTAACCGCTCACATTTTATATCCATCTAAGGTGAAAACCTCCTTCAGATTTGGGATCTTTCTGTCAAAAGCAACAGCCCGACCTGCGTCATAATCTTCTACAAGCACTTGCCTCTCAGCACTACCCTGGAAATACAAGTAAAGTGCTACCAATTTTAGAGGGCACCTACAAAACGCATAAATCACAGCGAGAAAAAAAAATAAAGCTATACAAAGTTAAACGAGAGAGAATCAATGATGAAGCCGACAAATTACCATATCCACCAAGACATTCAATACAATATGATTTTCAGAATGTAGAACAGAAAGTGTAGTAGGTTTATTTGTCCTGGGAAGCATGTCAGGTGGTATGGCCAACCTACAGAGGAAAATAAACCCAATAGGATAAAGGAGGTCAAACGATAAAAGCAGGATAAACAACCACCTAGGTCTGGTAAGCAAACAATATAAGTAGTCAGCAATCTACCTTGGTCGTGAGAAGTCATATATGATAATTTGAAGGTTATCATATCTTACTTCTCTAGCACAACTTCTTAGAAGTCGAGAATCATTATGACTTGTTACAATAAAAGCATTGAGCAACCTTCCAATGGCATTTTCAACAGCAAGAGCCCATGCATCACCATCAACCAATGTCTGCAGTGCCAAAATGAAGATGTATTAGCAAATGGCTGGAAGAATCCACAGTAGTTAATGTTGCTTAAAAAAATAACTTTCGGACATATAATTAAGACATCGTCACTTGTAATGATCAATAACAGGTCTTCACCCCATAATGCAAACTGCATTGAATCAAAAGAGCATATGAACTCAACTAAACCTGAACTAAAAGGCAGTTGGGATCAATAACATTAACAATTATCCAAGTCCTAATTTATGTACTTGACACCAGTCATAAACTAGCATGCATATACATTGTTGTTATTGCTTACCAGGTGGACACCAATTGGACCTATAGGCGGTCTGTCAAATTGTTGGTGATATCTTTCAATAACTTGCAGAAGATGAATCACTCTCTGTCCCCCAAAGGCCGTCACCTGTCAAGGAAACCTGATCTAAGTTAATTATATTGCTATAATCAACTTCAAGTTTCAAACAGAAATTGCATTGGCATATGGATCCAGACACTCAACAAGAAACAAACATTTGAAAAAAAACTAAAAAGCACACAACTTGTATAAACCTAAAAAAATAATTTTATTACGATGCACAACTATCTCCATGCAAGATATAAATAGTTGCACGAACCTTGTTGGCTTTGTGTTGCCGAAGCTGGCGAATGCTTGTATTGGTATCATGACGCTTCTTTTCATAATTATCTATCTATACAACCAAAAACTTAAATACTAATACTTCTGCAATGTGAAAAAGAGGCTTGAAAAGATAAAGAATATTGCAAGAATCAGCAACATGTTTCAGATGATCAAGTCATTTAATTTTTCAAGCATCTCTGTACCTCTTCATTTATTTTTCTGATTTCATTCATTCCCTTGGATACGGTTTCTGATAACTCACGTTCATCTTCCTTCAACCTGAATTATAATTTGATTAAGCAGCCAGTAAAATATAACCAGAGAAAAAGGTGAAATATGAGCACATAACATGATAAGGTAAACAAAAGACTAACCTTTGTAATGTGGCACTAGCAGCATCAACCATACATTGTAGTTCTTTTATCCTTTCCTCTATTTCAGATTCTTCAGCCTGGAGGAAAACCAGAAGTAAGAGGCATAAAACTCTTATCATCACAGACATATCCCTACATGTCATCATACCGATATCTTCCTTAGCACTTTAACCTCTTTGAGGTACATGGTCTAAAACCATCACCTCCATCAGAATGATCTAGAAACTACAATCAAGCAAAAGAATGGGACAGCTGATTTCACCATCTAAGAGATTAATACTGGGTTAGCAGCTAGATCCATTATTAATTGCAAATCAATCAGATATGATACAGAATTTTACCTTTGGACTTGAACAAGGCTCATTAAGAAGGTTGCAACTCTTTACTTCTCTTCTTGGATTTTGAAATGAGAACTTTGTGTCCTCAACATTTGCAATTACAACTATATTCACTTGGCACCACAGCATTGAGGTTGACTTGAAATTACATACCACATCACACCTCCATTAGACTCCTAAATTCATTCCATCACATCTATCCAGATTTTTGTTCTAAATATCTTTAACACTAGATGTGCCGTATCCTTCCTAGGAAATGTCATGCATCTCCTACTGCTACGAACTATCTTAGTTGTCCTATGTCATATCTGTTAATTAACATCACCTTATTTGGAATCAATATATTGTTCATTTATGATCAAGGATCATTTCACCATCCCTCTGATATGAGAACACTTTTCCACTATGATTCTCTTCAATCATCCACTCTCCAATTCTATCCCTAGAAAATCTTAATTCATCTTTCATGGTGTGAAATACCATCTACTATTCCCTTACTTAACATTCTCTCATTCAGATCCATTGTAACTCCTGACTCATTTGGCATCAGTATTCACACCATCCCATTGATGCAACCAACCAACATTGTAAGACTTACCCTTAACTAATGTGATAATATCCCGTGGAAAAAGCATGGGTATTAGAGGAATTTCACCTCATAAAAACATAGGTCTAAATGAACAACTATTTAGTAAAAGTAATTCGAGTGAACAACTATTTAATTTTTCATTCTTACAATGTAGGCAAGTATTTTCCCAAGCAACCTACCAGCTTTTCAATGTCCTCGCCTACCATGTTATTTAAAATGCCTAAGATTGTGCATTCCTCTTCACACCACATTCAATTTGTTATCTCATGTATATCATAATATGCAGCATGATATCTTCCTCCAAAATTTGAAGAACCCCACTAACTATATTTATTAATCTATCTACATAATTACGCATACTGTCATAAATCAAATCATATCAGTAGCACAAATAGCACCTAGTGCAGAAGTGAACATGAAAAAAGCAGGTAAGACTCTAAAGCAGAGGAATGAATGAATAGCATTTTAGGAGTCCCAAAAGTCACTCACACAACATATGATGGCAAAATGATTTCACTTGCATTTCTTCTCTTTCACAGACAAGGCACAGTTAAAGCAAAAACATAATAAAATTACAGAAACTGAATTCAGAATTTTGTGTATTGTGCTTTAGCATTATAACAATAAAAGCACCATGATTCATGACAAATTACATTTGAAGAAAAAAGCATTATTATTTAAATATTTCTGCAAAGGGATCTAATTTCAAAAGCATAAAATAAGGAAATCTTCATAATCATAACAAACAATGAAGACACCGAAAAAAAAAAAAGGCAAGACAGTTATAGCAATTAAATAAAGCAATCATCTCAGTTGAAATCAAACATAAGAACCTGTGTGTTTCTAAAATGTTGCTCCTGAGTATCATGGACTTCTTGTTGAAGAGACTGTGCACGTTTTAGCAATTTCTGAATGTGGTTGGCTGCACGACCATGCTTTTCTTCTAACTCAAGCTTCTCTTTTGTTGCCTAGAAAAATAGTCTTTGCATCAATAGGGTATCAAAAATGAATGAAATGCAAACAAATGAAGGAAAAACTGTTAGAGCACACACATAAAAGTACCGAGGCTTGAAAAATAATAGTGTAGAATATGCAATAGGGTCTACCAATTCTTTTAACACTTGAAAGAGTGAAATATCTCCTAGCATTTGCCAAATATGCCTAGTCTAGTGTAATTCCAAATATATATATATATATAGAGAGAGAGAGAGAGATACACACACACTTAAAAGCATCTACACAACAGAAGACAGGGAACAGAAAAAAAAAAAAAAGTTATGCATCTGCTGCAATTTTATGTTAGCAGCCAGTCAATTTCCTTAGAAAGAAATAATACAACCAAGTTCAAACATACCAAGGAAATAGAATTCTGCAATTCATCCTGTTTTCTCCTCACTTCTGATGTTTTTTGCATCATGAGTGCAATTTGGGCCTTCTTCTTTGTAAAGTGGTCCCTCAGCGACTCCACCTTACCCTGCAAAAAAAAAAAAAAATTGATATGCTTTAACTAGAGCTCATAAAGTCGTTTTTTATAAGATCTTTATTAAAAATAAATGGGTGATTAACAAAGACATCATTTGCACAGCCTGTTAACGGTAGGAGAGAAAATCTAATGTGCACTGGACTTGTCATATTGAAAAGGCAGACTTATAGTTTTTAGCGTCAAGAATTTTACTCACTTGTTCCCAGTCAATTTTAGCTTGGCAAGTGGGCATACGTTCTTTAAGCTTTCCAATCTTCACACTTTGTTCTTCAAGTTGCTTGTCTACATAATAAACCCATGACCATGCAAGCTTCTTCTTTAATTGTTGTGCCTGCTGAGATATTTCTTCTATATGCTCCATGTTTTTTATTTTCACTTGCAATTCAGCAATTTCTTTCTCTATGGGTTTTATTGTAGCCTCCAATTCATCAACAAGTGCATTTGCAGACCTTAAATGTTCGTAAATACTTTGTAAAAGATCATTAACTTGCTGAAGGAGAGTTGCCTTGAAAAAAAACTGAAAAACGAAGTGTCAATCAAAAACCCACAAAGTTCTCTTCACATTCTATATGCACAAAACAAGAAATTACTTTGAATTTATCTTTGTCATTCCCAGAATGTAAGAACTCTCTGCTTTTGTCTTGACTCATGATTACACAAGGATTCTCAACATCAATCTGCAGAATATTAGTAGAAGGAATTAAAGATCCAACATAAAGAATAACTTTTAATTTTTAAAAAGAACTGCAAGAAAAAAGGACATCAAAGTAGGGACTGGTAAAAAAATTTTCATTTCATTGAACGGCATCTTAACTTCGTATGCTAATCAAGAGACAGAATAAAAAGGGGAGAAAGTAAGAACGTTATAGCAATTTCCATCTGTGATATGCATAGTTTTAGCTGAATCAAATAGTAATCCAGCTTCAGATAGCAATAGGTTCTGCTGGTTTCAGATGATTTTAGAACATTAATTTGACCATTAACAAGAATGTGTGGCCTTAATAAGCAAAGTTTACCATTCAAGGGAATTAAAAAAAAAAATAAAAAAAAAGACTGAAAACAGACCTAGGAAAGGCAATATGCAATATTAAGCAAAATCTGCATTGGACACTTTTACGGTCCAGTTTTTAAGAAAAACCAATAGACAACTCCAATTGCACTCACATTAAAATGTTCAATGAGCTCCCGAAGTTCCTCTTTCCGACTAGCAACTTTTTTTCCTGTCAAATAAATTCAAATAAAAGAACAAATGAATACAGCATATTTCACCAATCATAATGCATTACAACACAACCAAAGCAAAGAGCTAATCTGGTGAGATTTTTTTTTTTTTTTTCATGTCCCTGGATTGAACTCAGAGGACAACTGGCACCAAAGTGACAGCATTGATTTGAAATCATCCATCAACCTGAAATAGGATAAAGATTTTTTTCACATGAAGAATATAATATTGATTACTCGTGTAGGCAGAAACTCTAGCGGGAAAATTTTCTGTTTTAGACAGCTTTCAAATTCATTATTGAAACTAATAGCGAAATTCAGGCACCTAAAGGATATTCAACTTGAAATCAATAAGTGATGAGCCTTTTACATGCTTAACCATCTATGGGTTCCCTGTTCGGCAAAAATTTTATTGTTCAGAAGATACAAAGAATGGAAACAACATAAGCACATCCAAATGAATCCAAATAACATCCTTCCCATGCAAGATAATTATGTATTTGTTTAAAGGGTCTTCATAGCATTTAATTGATCAAAAGCATGATAGCTCTCTGTCTAATGCCATCTAAAACAGACTTTGAACTTTCTTGCCATTACATGTCTTACAAAGATCTCAAAGGCGTTCAAGGATTTGAAATGAAATAAAAATATTTATTAGCAGAAAATTATTTAGACCTTGGAAATCTTTTAAGACTGTGGAACTTGTTGATTGATTAATCCTGCGTTCTATAGTTATGGCATCACCATAGATATCTGGCTTAAACGCGTCCTCCCCTTGATTTTTCACTACCACTTCAACAACAGCATAGCTGCATAGAAACAATGTCAGGCAACTGTGAGTGGATAGAATAATCTAATTTCTTGAAAAATGACTACGTCGGGGAAAAGTTTGAAGATGCATTGCTGAAAAGTGAAAACCAAGAAATGTCATCCAGAATTCATGACAAGATAAAAGAACAAACGTCACATCCAATTTCAAACTTCCACAGTTCTCCATACCATTTATGTAATGTAACTTATAATATATAAAGCAGGCGTGCGACACATTCCTATAACAGTTTTAAAACATGCGACGCTCTAACCTCAGGAGAAAATTCATAAAAAGATAAGAATAGATACCTGCAACCAGTTTTGATAAAATCCTTCAAGGTAGCTGCCCGCTGAGTCCCTTTGGCTCGGCTTCCAAATGCAATACATAAAGCAGTCAATATTGCACTTTTGCCGCCTGCAAACACCAAAACCACAATCTATCCATAACTTCATAATTACACCACCAAGTAAAAATTAAGAAAACCCAGAAAAATGAAAATAAAAAATACAATTACAATTTTTAACCAATTTAATCAAACGTTTCACTTCTGTGTATAAACAAAAGAACAATTAAGTAGAAAAAGTAGAAAGAACGTACTTCCATTTTGACCGGTAATGAAATTGACCCAAGGGCAGAGCTCGATTTGGAGGTTGCTGTGACACATGAAGTTCTCTAATCGGATCCGCATAACGGTACCTGCCCTGGACCGTGAAGTACTAGGGTTGTAATCGGCGAAAACCCTAGAATCGCCCATGGCGCAGGTCTACGGTATTTTTCTTCCTTGCGAACCCTAGAAAATGAAGAGAAGGTGAGACTGAGAAGTGATCTTTTTCAGAATGGCAAGCAGTACACTGAGACTACAACCAGAAGTCCGAAGTAGAAGGCGCGGCTGCGTCCGTATCTATTATGGCGGGAAACAACACTGTAAAATTGCGATCACGTTGGTTTTGCAATTAAGTATGGATGATAAAAAAAATGGGCCAATCAGGCCCCAAAACCCCATCATTCGACTATTGTTTTTCTTCTTTCGACGGTGATTGGGCCTAGGCAGATCGGGCCGGTTTCGCTCGTCTGGATCTAACTGCATTTCATACAGTATTTCGAAGACGTACTATTTGTTTAATGGAAATATTTATTACGCCCAATTTAATTTGAATATTTCTTAATGGAAACAGACAAATATCAAATATATAATATATCTTCCTTAATATTTGTTAAAAAAATGTATAGACGAATCCAAACAAAGTCTAACACCTTGTTTCGAATAAATGAGTTTTATAAAATTTTGTGCAACTCATTTATAAATTTAAAATTTTGTATTTGAAAAAAAAATGAAAATTTAAAATCATACTAATTAATTATATGGATTTTAAAATGAGTAAATAAAATTCTACTAGAATATGTAGAATTTTGAAAAGAATTTCAATTCAAAATATGAAATTATTATGTTAAAAGTATTTTAAGAAATGAAAGAAAATATTTTTTAATTTTAAATTATTCCATAAATGAACACATTTACTGGTGAATGTTATCTATAATTTACTTATATACAAGAGAGCATAAATTTATAAGTACATATATGTGTTTTTATTTAGTATAATATTAATATATAGTTAAATAAAAATTCAAATTTGAATATCTTCCTCTGAGTTATAAATTCAAAAAAAAAATTCTAATAATCATTAGTATCTGAAATTTAATATATACATTATATAATATAATACAACCAATTAAAACTAAATTATATTAAATAATAAAATTAAAAATCCTTAAGGATATTATATTCTTACCTCATTTAATATATACCTTATCTAGTATATAATATAACTTCTTAGTTTATCCAATAGAAGCTATAAATATGTAAAAATTAAATATATATGTACCTTATTTAGTATATAATATAACTTCTTAGTTTATCAGACAGAAACTATAAAAATGTAAAAAATAAATATTCAAAATTTATTTATAAATAAATTGTGTAATTATGAATTTATTTATACCGTTTTAATAGAAACATTAACTGCATTATAAAGAATTATAATATTTTATTAAATAAATAAATTTTAGAGTGTAGTCAATCTTTAAGTTCAGTTTAGGATATATCCTTCAAAAATTATAAAATAAAGTGTATTTACAATAAATTATAAAGTTTAGGGTAATGTTTCTCATTAGGGAAAAAAAAAAAATCCATGAATATCTAAAAAATCACAATATTTAGTGAGGTATCCATATTCCATATAACCAAATCCCATTTGAGACATAACCAAATTTCATTCCAAATGTAGCCGATCTCTCATTTAATATAAAAGATATATCAGGCAATTACCAGCATGGAAGTCAATTATATGATTAAAAAAAAAAAGGAATCGAGGATTACAAAAGATTTTTAAGAAACAAATTTTGTGCAACTAATAACTTTAATTAGCTTCACATGCGCATTATAACCATCAATGGATGGTGTACCTGGATTTGCAAATTGCATCCCCTTTGATAATATATTATTGGCCAAATGCATGAATTCACTTTCGTACTTTATAAATAAATAAAAAAAAATCTTATTACACTTTTACTTCGTAAAGAAACTCATTATACTTTTGAAATTACGAATTATTTTTATCGTTGTACTCTTCTTCGTACTAGCAATAATAGTTTTGGGTGTTTTTGGTATTTACTTGCAAATTATTCGCTTAATATATCAGTTAATATAATTTATGAAATAATAATTTTTATATTTTTCAACTATCCAATGAGTTTCCAATCAATCGAATTTTACAAGTTCAACTGTTTAATAAATCAGTATTCGATAAATCAAAGTAAAAATTGAGTATGTAATAAGATTTTTTAAGTAAAATATATGAATAAACTTATGCATTAGCCATATTTTGTCTATGTAACTGTATTTTGGCAATATAATTGTTAACTGTGCTTGCCTTTCCTCGTCTAACAAATTGGTTATTAGCATAAATTGCATGGGTTGTCGTCTTGTGGTTGCCATATGAAATTTTAAACATAGACATGGCAGGACGCGATCGCATCATTTAATTTTAAGCAAAGAAAGAATGTAATTCTTCATTTCAGGAATATTGAGTAGGTACATTCAATTATGACCTGCCAGTCAAACAAATGCTTGGATTTCTGCTTACAAATACTTGGTTGGATCAATACAAATAGACTGTAAAAAAATTTTATTTATAAAATTAAAAATTTAAAAATAGAATCATTATTATTTGAAGGACCCAAATATGGAAACACATGCAAATATATATATATATATATATATATAATTAAATTTCTCCGGCTAAATATATGCAGTTTAATATAATTTATGAATAATATTTTTTATATTTTTCACTATCCAAATGAGTTTTCCAATCATCTGAATTTTTACAAGTTCAACTGTTTTTAATAAATCAGTATTCGATAAATCCAAAGTAAAAATTGAGTATGTATAAGATTTTTTAAGTAAAATATATGAATAAAACTTATGCATTAGCCATAATTTTTGGTCTATGTAACTGTATTTTTGGCAATTATAATTGTTAAACAATTGTGCTTGCCTTTCTCGTCTACCAAATTGGTTATTAGCGATGAAATTGGGCCATGGGTTTGTCCGTCTTGTGGTTGCGCATATGAAATTTTAACCATAGAACATGGCAGGACGGCGATCGCATCATTTAATGTTTTAGCAAAGAAAGAAATGTAATTCTTCATTTCACATTGGAAATATTGAGTAGGTACATTAATTATGACCTGCCAGTAAACAAATGCTTTGGATTTCCTGCTTACAAATACTTGGTTGGATCAATCAAATAGACTGTAAAAAAATTTTATTTCATAAAATTAAAAGAAAGTTTAAAGAAATAGAATCATTATTATTTGAAGGAACCCAAATATGGGAAAGCAGCATCGCAAATTATATTATATATTATAATTATTATATATTTATTATTGTATTTATTTAGTAGGTTTCAATCGTAAAATTGTAACAGAAACTAGTATATATATTGTATTTATTTAGTAGGTTTCATCGTAATTGTAACAGAACTAGAGGTGGTTAGCGAGAAGACAACCATAGTTGTAGTTGTACTGTACCGCAAATATTGATAGAGACAATTTCAACTTTGTCTGAAAAATATGAAAACGAAAAAAGTTCCAACAGATTTTAATAATTTGCTTATCATTTCTTTTTATATTGGGCTATTATGAGTTGCATTTTAAATTGTCAGAATCCATTTGTGTAGTTTTCTTTTTCTTTCTTTTCAGATTGCATATGTAATTTATTTTTGGTTGCCGGTGCGGTGGTGCATCTATTAATTCCTTTCATTTTCTCATGAGCGATATTGCCATAATCATTTGTAATTTTCACTGTAGTAAATATTCAAATTCCATTATTAAATTTCACATTATTATATAAAACTTATTATTTTTTGCAAAATGTTAAGTTACGGCTAAACAATTCTAATTTTGATATGAATCTCGTTATTAATTAAAATATAGCACTCTTCCATATAGATAGGATACTCAATAGACAAAAATAACATTGTGAATTATACAGAAGAAGTAGCTCTTCCATTTGAATTTCACGTTTTTTACAAAACGCAATAAAACCAACCAGACACTTAATTGGCGAATATATTACTTTTTATGCCATATTAGATGTTTTTGAAAATAAAAATGCAAATTTTGAACTCTAAAATTTAGTGTTATCTAAAACTTTTAAGTTGACTAATTAAGAATTTGACAGTGCAATTTTAAAATTGGAAGTGCCATATACAATGCACGCATATGAATTAAAGATGGGTAGACATTCATTCCCAAAACTATAATAATTTTTCTAAAGGCATGTTCATTTTTACAATTCACACTGCTCATATTTTCTATGTGTTATTCCAATGATTAGAAGCTGTGATGTACGGACACGCGAGAGACTTGATGTCACCGCATTTTGGAAATATTTTGAAAACGGAAATACTTGAAAACGCGTTGGGTCCGTTTTTATAAATACTGAAAATTGGACACCCATTTCCTCTTCCTGAAAATGTTTCTTACATTAAAAAAGTTAGATTTCGAATTCAAATTTTACAGAATTTCATTATCTTTTTCCATTTTGACATTTGAATATTTTATTTTCTTTTTTTATTGAGCATGGAACTTATAAATTGTCCTTTAAAATTTATAAATGTACTATTTCTAAATTATTTTTATATTTATTTTTATATTTTATATTTTTATATTTATGTGTTTCTCCCCATATTTTCATTTCTTATATTTTTTGAAAATATCATTTTTTCATGTCTGTTTCCGCTTTTCCCATTTCCCCATTTTCGTGTCCGTGCATCATAGGTATCCCTAATTTTTTTATATAAATTTTAAGTGTTGATTTATGCATTATGCAGTTAATCTCCTGCTAACTATAATTATGTACACGTCAAAGACGTAATTTAATGATAAATACATATAAAATAATTGTCTTGTTAAAAAAAATTATAACCATGTATATTTTATTAATCTATTAGGTTGAATTCAATCCATGAATTAAGCCCAGGCCCAACTTTGTTGATCCAACCTTAAAAAATTTAAACCTTTTTTAAGTCCTATTTGGGAAGTATCCATTTGTAGAAGGACGCTGCCACGTGAATTCAAAACCTATATCTCCTAACCGAAATTTATATTAGAAAAAAAAAAAAAAAAAAAAAAAAAGTATCCATTTGTAGAAGGACGCTGCCCACGTGAATTCCAAAAACTATATCTTGCCTAATCCGAAATTTAATAAAATTTAGAAAAATAAAAAAAAAAAAAAAAATAAAAGAGAGAAAATGCAGAAGTTGAAAAAAAAAAAAAAAAAAAAAAACACGCATAAATCTAAAAAAAAAAAAAAAAAAAAAAAGAGAAAAATCAGAAGTTGCAGTAGCACAATTTGACGTGTGCTAATTTTAATTTTTCTTTTAAAATGTTTTCGAACTCTTTTTTTTTTTTAATAGGAAAATATTTACTTCCATATATTAAATATGATATTACACTCCCCAATAGTTGATTGCCATTTTAAAAAAGCAGTCACTTTTAATACCATTTTTATTAATGAAAAGACATTCATACCCTTATTTATACTAATTATTATAATTAGATTCATTTGGTCTATAATTGTTTTTTTCAAAATAGTAATACAAAAATTAAGTAATAATAAAAAATAAATATTTATTTATTTATTTAAATTTATTATAAGGGAAGGATCATAATCACAGTGTAGCATCTACCATTTTGTGCCTTTTAGGACGGATTCTTCTTATCAATGTCACCTGCTCCTTTTATAAGTTTCTCCACATTATATACCCACCCTAAGCCTGAGCCTCAATCCTCCAGAGTCCAGATATTATATAAACTGGAAGAAGGCAAAAAGATAGCTTTCCTTACTTCTTATCAATGGAGAAGAACCGAATATGCAGGATCTGCAACAGACGTTTCGCCAATGGCAAAGCCATGGGAGGCCACATGAGATCTCACTTAGCTAAGTTACCCTTACCTCCAAAACCCATCTCATCACAACTATACCCGTCTCCAAAATCGCCGTCGCCTTCGTCATCTTCTTCTTTTAACTATCCTTTAACCGATCAAAACCCCATGCAGTCCTACCGATCCGTTAACCATGAACTCCCTTTCATGTCAAAAGCCAATCTTGCTAATGATGGAGAAAGTGAGACTGAGTCGTCACCCAGGAATAACAACCCAACTCGGAGACGATCCAAAAGACGGCGCAAATCGGCCGAGAAAGTAGCTGAATCGGTGTTGAAATCGGCTGAGTCACCAGAACAGGTAAGTTCTATATCCTCTGATTTTTTCAACGAGGAAGATGTTGCTATGTGTCTTCTTATGCTTTCGAGGGATAAACGGACAATAGTAAAACAAGTAGCTTATGATCATAGTTATACAATTCAAGAGTATCGCGACGAGATAGAAGACGAAGATGAAACTTTTGAAGATGATGATGAATCCTTTGGTCTGATTCATGTTGGATCTAATAAATCACAAGGCAAATATAAGTGCCAGACATGCAAGAAGCGATTTCGATCCTATCAAGCTTTGGGAGGACACAAGGCGAGCCATAAAAAGATGAAAACACATGATCTATACGTGGAAGGTAGCGGCAGTGGCAGCCGAAGTGGTGCGGTTATGGCTATTGATCAACCTAGAATTTTTAAATGCCCATTCTGTGATAAGGTGTTTGATTCTGGTCAAGCACTAGGAGGGCATAAAAAGGTTCACTTTTCCTATCTTGGAAATAATTGCAACTCTAATAATAATAGTGATACTAAGATTTCAGTTAAATTTACAGATGATTTGTTAGATTTGAATTTACCAGCTCCAGAGGATGATGGTGAAGTTAGTCAAGAGCTTTCAACACTTTCCAAGGCATATCATCTGAGGAATTGATGCATGGAAAGGAGGTTGTTTGATGCTTAGCATGAAACACAGCCGTGTATAAGTTTTTTTCTTAATGGGTTCTTGTGCATATGTTGTTTTCTATTGTCTTTTTAAACTTTATACATTGGATTAATGTTTTGAATTAATTTGGAGAATTTACCTTTGTTAAATCTTTTACTTAATATCTCTATTGCATGTTGGTGAAAAGCACAATTATTTATTTGGTAAAAAAGGGTGAGTTTGGTGCACATTTAGATGTAAATAACTAATAATTCATTTGAATAATGATATTTGGTAGAACTGTATATTACCATATCAGTTCTATTATAAACAGTAAGAGTTCTGTAGTTTCATATGAATAAGTTACAGTGAAGATATCTTGTTTGCTTCCCTATCCTGCTGCTTTTAGCTAACCGTTTTTTCCTAGTTTCACTCGTAAAAAATTTCTACAGAGAGGAGTCCATCAAGGCCTTTCTCTTTTTGTATGGATACTAGAATTAGCTTATACTTGTCATCTTTGCCTGTAACATGTTTCGTACAGTTGGTGAACAAGTCAAGAAAGCATATTTCCTTCTTATCTTCCTCATTTTGGTTCCCTCTTTAGGGTTTTGGTATTTTAGAGTGCAAATATTGTCAAAGCAGAATGCATATCCAATCAGCCAGTACCATTTCATTTATTTGATTATATATATATATATATTGGATTCGATCTAATGAGTGGTGAAGAGCCTTAACTGCGATTAAGTTTTAAGCTGAATTAAATAATCCTGATAATTGAGTCTAAATATCCCAATATTTGTGGTTTACACAAAAAATAGAGTACACAAAAAAAAAGTTAAATTAACCGGAGTTCGAAGTGAGCTATACAAGCTATATCATTAAATAAGCTTTCAAAATATGCATTCCCATATTCATAGAAGAAACATAAAAAATTATATATATTTTTCGGTGTTATTAAAAATACTTTCGTTTGAATTAAAAAATTATTTTTAATTGATTTGATATATAGAGGGGAGTCCATAGACAGGTAATTCTTTCCTCCCTCTAACTAGTTATACATTGGCTGTGGTTAAAACCAAATTAAGGAATAGGCTTTTTTCTTTTTTTTTTTTTTTTTTTTTTTTTTTTTTTTTTTTTTTTTTTTTTTTTTTTTTGAAAGGTGGGATTATGGCTATTTGAATGAAGCAAATATAATGGGCTAAAAATGACAAATTTATAATAAGATAATTGAAGATTTTCTAAATGCAGTTACATATATTTTTTTTTTTTTTTTTTTTTTTTTTTTTTTTTTTTTGAAAGGTGGGATTAGGCTATTTTGAACGATATGGATAAAAATGACAAATTTATATAAGATAATTGAAGATTTTTCTAAATGCAGTTAATATATTGTTGGCCCCAACAAAAGACCATTGACCATAACACAAAGAAAGGATTCCTGTTTAGTCTACAACAAATTTGTTAGTTTCTTAAATGCATATCAGGATTTTTTGGACACATGTTTAGAGTTAGGTTTTTTCTGTTGCTGTGATTCAGTCCACTTTAGAGCCCAGATAATCTCTATGGATTCTGATTAATTCAAAGAATCAAGCCTAGATGTGTATTTATAATGGGCTTATGCTGGTGAGCCCACATGTGAAACCTAAGAGGCCCAAAACGTTTTTGCAAATGTGAACCCTGCGGATTGCCAATATATGGACGCTTGGTTTCATTTTTTCATCAATTTAAACGTATATTATAAATATATATATATATATATTTTTAACAATTAATACCCTAAAATTCACTATAGTTAATCAGAATTTGCCTGAAGAAGGGACTATATAGTAATTTAATTATAATGCATTCAGTACTTGTAAGATATAATGATATATACACACGTGATACGTATTTTATCAACACCAAATTACCAATTCCCAAATTAACACGCAATTATGATATAAAATTGAGTGCAAGATCCCGACATATCATTATTAATTGGGGCTTTGTAAGTCAAAATCATAAATAAATGTCAAATGTCTGATTATGGTTTGACGAAAAACGACAAAAAATAATAACGAATATTAAAACTCCACGTCGTGGAAGCCTTGACGTGAATCCATGGAAGAGAGTCCTTTCCATTGACAATTTGACATCCATTTCTGGTCTTCTACTCGACGTGCCATCAACTTCGTTACTCACTGACTATATATTTTTGTTAGTAAAACCATGCATATTCACGTCATTCAGCTCTCAAATATATTAATTCTTGAAACCTGCTCAAGAAATTAATGGAATACCCTCTTACGCGCCGAAACCCACCCACGCCGACTCCGCCATCACCACGCCTCGTTCGAAGCAGAAGCGGATCTGAAAACAATTCAACATCTATAAACTCTAGCCAAAGATTCACTAACCGATCAAAATCAACCACCAGATCATCAAGAAACATTCCAGACCAAGAGAATGTAATTCTAAAGAAGCCTAATAATCAACAGAGTGGTAGCAAGGATGGGTTTGTTAGGTTCTTGCAGCTTGGAAGCCCACGCTATTCCCCAGCAACTAATAAGAGGTCAAAAATGGCACCAAAGTCTCCGTCAGCTTGGGCGTTATCGCCGGGAAGGTCAATGTTTAATATGTTTCCGCCGGATTCCCCAGCTGTGCTTGGTCGAGAAGTAGATAAAGTCAAAGGTACCCGCCGCGGTGGTGGTATGACCGGTGTTTTGAAGTATTTTAGGCAAAAGAGACTGTCTACGGTACAAGAAGAGGAGTATCGCAGGTTTAGGGTTTTGCATAATAGGCTATTGCAGTGGAGGTTTGCTAATGCAAAGACTGAGGCTAGTCTGGCCGCTGTAAAGATAGTTGCAGAGGTAATTAATTATTAATTAAGCCCCATTTTTTGAATAAATCATACATAACGAGACTCCTAAAAACGACATCGATGTTCAAATCATTCATGAAGTAAGTCTAATCCATTATTACGGTGTGTATATATATATATATATATAATTAACTACTGATATACATACTTTTTATCTTTTCAGGATAGGTTATTCCATGTTTGGCTTAGAATATTCAATGCAAGGAATACAATATTGGAAAAGAGAATCGAGATACAAAGAGTGAAGCACGAGATCAAATTATTTCAAATCATTAACCCACAAATGAATATGCTCAATGATTGGTCAAAAATAGAGAGAAAAAATTGTGAAGCAGTTGGCAGAGTAACAAGAAAATTATCAGCCTTGACTCTCAAACTCCCTTTAGTAGAAGAGGCTAAGGTATCTTATCACTTATATAATTTTTTACTTCAGCTTCTTTCTTTATTGATGGATTTTTTTTTTTTTTCTCTTCAGGGAGATGTGGAATCCATACATAAAGCTATGCGTGCAGCAGTGGAAGTAATGGATAACATGGAAGCCACAATCACTAAATTCCTCTCAGAGGTTAATAAATAAATTTCTCAATCTATATTCTTACAATAAATTAATTTATTATGAACTAATTAAGATATTAGGCTATACTAATTAAATATGTCAAGTAAATAACACAATACAAAGTATGCTTTTTGTGACTTAATTTCATGTACAGCAGGTGGAAAAAATTCTTTATCTGCTTACTGAGCTAACAAGCACACTAGAACATCAAAAGGAGAGTTTGATGGAAATGGAGACCATAGTAACATTGCTTGCTAAATTATTGGTGAGCAACTGCAGCAACTATCTCCTCTGATTTTCCTATCACATTCTCAATCTTTTTTTTCACAAGAATTATCAAATGAAGACAGCTATAGTTTGAGCCCCAATATATATACATTTGAATCAGACCCAAATACTATTTTTTATCTGTATCATATAATTTTCTTTGCCCAATTTTAGATTTCAAACATGTGAGCCCTGCCCAAGAAATTTAGATTGGGTAAAAAGTGGAGGCTGCTCCTCTCTTAGCCCAAGCAAGATCACTCCCAGCCCAAGAAAATGATAATTACTAATTTTTGGTAAATTTATGAACTTTTTTTTTTTTTTACAGGAATGGGAGAAAAGTATTAGAGTGCAGCTGATGCAAGTAGTCAGAGAATCAAGAAACGAACAGAGTCTCTGAAAAATAAGAACCACATTTTTTACAATCAAATCAATTAATAATAGTAAAAGGATACTAAAAACACTTGTGCATTTTAGTAGAAGAATGAAGAATCTTGTGGAGGATGTGTAGAGACAGGCTCACAGCCCAATTCCTGCAAGGGTTGGGTCCCTAAATTTGGAAAGAAAAGGGTCCATCTTGATGTGTAATTTGAATGGACCCTCTATGTTTTCAGGGCACCTAGGCCTAAGCAAGAGGAATCAAAGGGAATAATTGAGAATTTTTTGGACACTTTACCCGTTGAACCTTGAATGTGACATGGGAATTAACAGAAGATTATTCACCACCACAAGTGTACGAGTCTGCTTCTAGTGTTTGGTTCGATTCTGTCCTAGGTGGGTTTGAATGGCCTGGTTCAGATGCAAAATGTCGCCCTAATAATTTGGGGGTTGTCTTTTGCCGGCTTCAGGTTTTGACCCCCTCTGTTCTTTTCTTGTACCTACATCTGTTTAGTACATTCAAATTAATTCAAATCTACCTTTAGGTACCAATCCAAGGCCTATGATTAATACGATTAGTTTAATACTTGAGAGATGCTTTATATGTATAATGGCAGCATACATATAAAATCCATTTAGTAGGCTATAATTAAGAATATCCAGCCAGCCTGGATAAAGGGGGTGCGCATCCTAGAAAGTTATTGTACTTTGACAAAATTATTCTTAACATTGTACTTTCAGAACTGTGTCTTTTGTTTAATTTGTGCTAATTTTCCATTAGTTATGCTTAATGTGAACAAACTAAGCACTCAGTCACTTTTAGTTATGCTAGGCAAGTATTAGTATTTTCCAATTTAAATAAAAATTGTTTTTCTTTTTTGCGGATTCGAGATTTTTAAAGAAAAGGGTAATTATAATTTGAATAATCACTTCACATGGTTAATCATGGAAATATTGCTTCAATGGATAAAATAATAATGGTCTCTTTTCTTTTTTAATCTTATAATTATCAAATTCCAACAAAATTTCTTTAGTACCACATCTTTAAATTTGGAATTAGAGGGTGATTTGTATTAATGTATACTCCCTTTGGTACCTTTTTATGGCAAGTTCTGGTCTAAGAAGGATTGTCCTTCTCATGATTTCAAATTTTCCCACTTTTGGCCCACTCACCATTTCATATTCCACACTAATAATCATTAACACTCCAATTTAAGTGTCAATAACAAAAGTTATGTCTCAATATTTAAGTAGCCTGAAAAAAAAAAAAAAAAAAAAGAAAAAGAGAAAAGAAAGAAAAAGGAAGAACACTTGAAAATTTCATTGGAAATAAAATAAAGTAAGAAAAATCACATTCTCCTAAAACCAATCCCCCAGCAAAATTTGAAAATAAACGCAGAAAAAAAAAAAAAAAAAAAAAGAGAAGAAGAAGGTGAAGCAGTAAAGAAAAAAAAAAAAAAAAAAAAAAAGAGAAGAAGAAGGTGAAGCCAGTAAAGTAAAATTGATCATATTAACATTCCACGGTAGGCTTTTGTGCACCAGCAGTAATTAAGTCATCACCTCCTCCAACACTAACTACACTTCCTGGCAATTTCCTCTTGGGCTTAGCTTCTTGCAGCATCAATACAACATCCCTCATGGATGGCCGGTCTGCCGGATTCCGGCTAGTGCATAAAAGTGCAATTCTAAGCATTTGCATCATTTCTTCCCTGACGGATGCTATTGATGCTCCTGCATTCTTGTCCAAAATGTTATGAACACCATCTTTACTCTTTATCTTAGACCTTACCCAATCCACGATGCTATTACCGTCCCCAAACTCAGCATCAACTGATCTTTTACCACAAATAATCTCCATTAACACCACTCCGTAGCTATAAATATCACTCTTCTCATCAACCTGTAGCGTATACGCATATTCTGCAAACAAAAAGATACAAACATAAGCAATGATGTAAGTATAACTCAAAACTAAGAACAAATTGTCAAAAATATAATCGATTAAAGGATCTACATTTTCTAGGGTGGGGTCCATTTGTATTTATTTGATTCTTCTGACAAAAATAGACAAGAAAAAGAAAAAAAAAAAAGGAGGGACTGAAAGAAAATCAAATAACAAGAACAAATCAAAAAAAGAAAAAAGACAGTCACAGTTCAAGCCTAATAGTGCGCCATGCGCAAGAATAGTTGATGAATTCGCGGCGCGCCAAAAAGAATAAATGACATGCGCTGTAGTATTAGCCCTGTTTTTGGAACAGAACAAACTAAAATATGTATACTTGCTTTACCAGAGAAAGAAAAATCAATGGATGGTTGTTTTTTTCATACTTAAAATCAAGAAAATAACCCATCAAAAGAATATTTCTGATGGTACCAATACTATAATCCGTATGATGCATGCACTATAGATAGTGGAATTGGATTTGATTTCATCACGCAACAAAACGAACTAAAATGAACAGAAACTAAAAAGCAAAGGTGGCCAAGAATAAGAACGTGACAATCCTTGCTACAGTTTACGAATAAGCCAAGATAATAAGATATCAACTGAGGGAAACAATGAAAACAAGATACATTGAAGGCTGAAGAGAATTCTGTGATTTCTACAATTAGATTGGTTAAATTCTTTAAGAATATGATAAAATTGCCATAAAAGCCAAACAAAAATGCAAGTAGACGAAGCTTTGATGACAGAAAGAAAAACAGTACTCACCAGGGGCAATGTAACCATAAGATCCGGCAATTACAGACATTGACTCGTCGCTTTGTATCAATTTGGCAACCCCAAAATCCGCCACTCTAGCCTCCATCTCACCGTCCAACAGAATATTACTAGGCTTCAGATCGCGATGCACGATGACAGGATCACAGTCATGGTGAAGATAGCATATCCCTTGAGCCACTCCTAGTGCTATCTTATGCCTTGTGAACCAATCTGCCACTAAATTTTCTCCCTTATTTTTACCATGCAATAGATCTTCTAAATTTCCATTTGGCATGTACTCGTACAGTAGCATTGTGCATTCCCTGTTGCTGCAGCACCCTAACAATCTCACTATATTCCTATGCCTCACGTTTCCCAATACGTCCACCTCAGCTAAAACCCCTCTTCTTCGTCTGATATTCTCCTTATGTTTGCCCCACAGCTTCTTCACCGCTATGATCTCGCCACCTGGCATTTCAGCCTTGTACACTGTACCTGTGGATCCCATCCCTATGATCTTATCGGTCATGGATAGACACTCCAGCACATCGTCAGCCGTGAAATTCAAGCGCTGAAAGGCGGTTAATTTCCACGGTCCGATCTCGCGCTCCTCGTTGAATTTGCGGCTATAATTGGCGTGGAAGCACCTGGTACCAGCGACGAGGACAAATAGCCCGATACCGAAAGCGGCTGCCATGATCCATACGATTGCACCGGCTGTCTTCTTCGGCTGTTGCTTACGGTGGACCTCAACTTCGCCGGCTGCTAACGTGTCCGCTGCGCATGGTTTGGCTAAAACGCGACCGCAGAGTCCATCGTTGCCGGAAAACGAAGACGGATGCAAGTTCGGAAATATCGTTCCAGAGCCAGGAATTGGTCCCGTTAAGCGATTAAAGGACACATTGAAGCTCTCTAAAGTGGTGCAGTTGTCGAAATTTGAAGGGATTGAGCCGGTGAGAAAGTTATGAGAAAGGTCGACGTCAGTGATCGCAGGAAGCGTAGATATTTCCCATGGAATTATGCCGTTGAGGGAATTGCGGCTCAAATTCAAACAAAGAAGCTTCAAGCAGTGGCCAATATCCCAAGGAATGGCGCCGCTCAACGAATTATCTTGCAATTCAATTTTATACACGTTGCTGCACCCGATAAAATCCGGAATTTCGCCAGTAAGATTGCTTGAACTAGCCGAAAATATTTGTAAATTCGGCGCGCTCCATATGTTAGTTGGCAATTTACTGTTGAACGAGTTCTCGGAAATGTTCAAGTATTGTAACTGCTGAGCATTGCCAAGATCGTGAGGGATTTCGCCGGTGAAGTTGTTCTTGCTTAGGTCCATGAAAGTTAAATTCCGCAAGAGCCCGAAACCATATGGAATTGAACCGTTAAGTCGATTATCTTGCATTCGGAACCTGGATAAAGAAGTACAATTTGCTAACGATTCTGGAAGACTTCCAATAAACTTGTTGGAAAAGAGTATGAGCTTGAATAGCTTGTTTCCTTGACAAAGATTTGGTGGAATTGGACCATTGAGAGAGTTGGACGACACATCTAGCCACTGTAACTTGCCATTGGAGCCGAGCTTTTGAGGGAGAAATCCTGTTAAAGAGTTGTTCCAGAGACATAGGGTGTCAAGATTCGGTAGCTCACCAATTCCTTCTGGTATTACGCCGCTAAATTGATTTTTCATCAAGCTAAGCCTTGTTAGCTCTTTCAGAGATGAAAATTCCACTGGAATTGTGCCCGTGAGTTGATTATCAGACAAATCAAGAACCTTTAGAGCTTTTAAATCTGTAAAACTCAGCGGAATTTCACCAGTAAACCGGTTCTGGAAAAGTAACAGCATTTCGAGTTTGGTTAAATTTCCAAGTTCTTGAGTGAGATTACCGGAGAGAGAACAACCTGAGATATCCAGGTACCGTAGATTAGTCAACAATGCGAACTCCTCTGGTATTCTCCCTGTTAACATATTGTATCCAATCTCCATCCGCTCAAGCTGGCTCAAGAGTCCTAATTGTTGTGGCACTGGCCCTTCCAACGAATTTCCAGCTAAGCCCAGAAACTTCAATCTCAAAAAACTACCATATTCTACCGGAATCTCTCCTTCAAAATAGCTTCCGGTGAGGTTGAGCCGCTCCAAGGAGCGTAGAGAGACGAACTCTGTTGGTAGCGGGCCGGTGAAATTGTTGCTGTATGCATCGAAGATTCTTAAGAACTTGAGCTTTGAAATTCCAGGTGGAAAGGTTGAATTAAAGCTGTTGTGGCTAATATCAACCGTCCTGAGCTCAGTCAGTTCAAAAATAATTGATTGGAAAGGCCCATCAAAAGCATTTCCGCTCAAATTTAAGTGAATCAAACTATTCAAGTGGCGAATTTCATCTGGAATCACACCGGAAAGACGTCGACGAGAGAGATCAAGCGCTATAATTTGAGCTGTTCTTGGGTCACATTTGATGCCAGACCATGAACACCAAACAGGGCCTTTAAAACCAGGCTTATTGGAAGATGGTTTAGTAGGATCCCAGTCGCGAAAAGTGTCTGAAGGGTCTAAAAGAGAGTATTTAAGGGAAAGAAGAGCACGGAGTTGAAGAGGCCGAGCAGTAGTAGAGAGGACTGGTATGAATGTTTGGAACAAGTAGAAGAAGGAGAATGTTAAACAGAAAAGGAAAGGAGGTTTCATGGTTATGGGGAAGTGGGGATTTTGGTTGAGAGATACTTGATGTTAAGAGAAGTAAATTTAAGGGAAGAGAGGTTTTGATGGAGAGAGATGATACTTTTTGAGAGTGCTGGGTGCAGAGGGTGTTTCATGATGATTGTTTTGCTTCAGTGGGTTTTCTTGGTGGGCATGAAGAAATATGAATTTATGAGAGAGAAAATTCAAGAAAACCACCCTCTCTCTCCTCTTTCTTTGCTACTACTACTAATATCTATATCTACAGTCTCTCCTCTACAGCTTTTCCATCCTTTGTTATGCTGAGATTAAGAGAGAACTTTGTTTTCTTTTTCTTTTCTTTTATATATATATATATATATATATATAAATATTTTCTCTCTCACTTACCAGTATTTTCCCTTTGTCTGGCTCTACCTAAATACTTTTTGTTTTCTTGGATTTCTTTTTCCTTCTTTTGTTTCCACTTTTCATCATTCCTTGTTTCCTTTATCTTTGGCTAACGAAATGGTAAAATATGTGTAACAGCGACAATGGCCCTCACAGGATCCAAGAAAGTTATCTCTATTTCCCACCATATTCTTATAAATATATATATTTTTTCTTCTGTAAAAAAATTGTTTTCCTATTTTTCTTTCCCTTTGTATTTCCCACCTAGGATTTTCAGGTGAGAACCTTCCTGAGATTAGTAGGTTCATGGACCACTCTCCTTATAAGGGAATAATATGGATCAACGGAAAATACTCCCTCCTATTCTTTATCAACCATTTGAGTAACTGGAACATTATATATGAGATCTATTAATTTGGAGTTTTGCTTTTCAAAAAACAGCAATCAGGTTAAAAAAATCACAAGTAATTGCCATACAATTGTTAAAAAGAACAAGATAATCATGATTATTGAAAGTATTAACTTTAAATTGATTTTTTCTTGGAGGAGTATTATTTATGAAGCGAATGAAGGTTAGGAACATAATCTGAAACGAAAAGCTTACAGATTTGGTTGATTTAGAAATAACTTATGATATTTTTCATAATACTTAATGTCAAAAAAAATATTTATGAAAAATTTAATCTTCGATTAATAATGAATAATTGTTTTCAAAATATAGAAAAAAAATTTGAGAACCTCTAACAAAGTGAAATTATAAATAAATAAAACATTAACAATTCTGAAAGCTGCAATCCACGTCAAATTCTGATATAATGAACATGAAAAAAAAAAAAAAAGGAAAAAACATGACACACTGAACAAGGTAGATGATTAGTGGACTGTCACAATTTATGTTGAAGAAGAAGAAGAAGAACGAGATGATGCAACGAATTTACACATCGCATGTTCTTTCTTTTAACAAATTGGCGCGGGAGTTTCAAATTATGTAAATTGCCGAAAATATCCCTTAAGTGTTCAGTAGTAGTATGAACAGTAACAGAGAATCAGAGACAGTAGTACAGTATCATATTGTCCAACAAAAATTCCATATCATTTGTTAATTTGGAATTAGTATGCCAGAGAATATACAATTACGGTTTTGCTTTTGCTGTGATGAGTCGGTTTGACTTGTGCAAAAGCTTTACCATCGTTACCATTTGTATAATTAATGTTGCAATTAAAGTACTTCTTAAGATAAGGACAGAGATTGATCTACTATTATCCTTCCTCTCTTTCTTCCTTTTTCTTTTTTTTTTTTTTTTTTTTTTTTTTACAGGAGGAATTGAATCTATATTATCCTTCCTCTCTTCTTCCTTTCTTGTTTTTTTTTTTTTTTTTTTTAATTGTTAAAAATCTTTTTTTTTTTTTTTTTTTTTTTTTTTAATTGTTAAAAATCTATGTCTTGGCGTACTTCCATCCGACATCTTTTTCCCCATTGTTATCTGTGATACCGATGTATATACTTTATATATTTTATCAAGCGTATTCAAAATGGTGTTTAAAATATTTAAAATTTATTTATTTAAAATTATATTTGATAGATTTATGGAGAGGAAAAACGCTATTTTAAATTTAATATATAAATATATTATAAAACGTTATTAGTATCTCTTATTTTATTTAAATTTTACAATTTAAAAGTAAATGGCTGGATGATTTAATTTATATATTTATAACGGAGTGATATATCATTTAGCTTTTGGTTAAAATTAATTAAGCTTACTCATAAACATGCAATAATAAGTCATGGGGACGGTTGGCCAAACAATGATAATCCTGATTTTAGAAGTCTAATTGTTGCAACTATAATGACAAATTATGATTAATTTGAGCTACTCATTACAAGATTTCTACCATAATCATCTTTTTTTTCCATAATTTTTAAAAAGAATTAGGGTGAAAGAAAGACAAAATTAAACATGATTTTCAAATAAATGCCAATCTTGATGTAGCTCATAAGCTACGCAAGCTTTTTTAGCTTGTAACTGATTTATCTATACTCAAAATCAAATTTAAATCTGAACTAATATTTTTTTTTTATATAATTTGTGATTTATAATGAAATTGTAACTGAAATATATTTGAATAGTAGCACTGCTTATTGCATAAAATGTAATAAAAATATATCTTAAAAAAAAAAAACAGTAGTATGGTAAAATTACTGGTGGATTTGTGAAAGGAATGAAATGAAAGCGAAGCATTAGATCATATAATCCAACGGTCGTTGACAAATAAAAACAAACAAACAAACAGAATCCGAGTTAGAAGAAGCGCCACATAGATTCTGTGAGGACAGTTCCGTAGTGGAAGAATTACAAGCAAACCTTGGCTGACGTCACCCAACACTAACCGAATGTTTTTATTATTATAATTTATACTATTAAATTCTAAGAAAATTATTAAATAAAATACAAAAGAGGAGCCGTGTAACTACAGAAAGAAAAGGGCAAAAAAGGATAATGGAATTCTCTTTTTTTTTTTTCAGTTGAAGCGCAAGTCATGTGCAGTCGCCTTCGATGAGGGCATTACGGGAATTCGCATCCCGTATTACTTTACTTTGCACATGAAGCGCGTGCTGTATACTTTCATAATGCGGTAAAAGAAGATGTTAGATGTGCTACGGAACGGATGCTTTGTATGTTCTTGGAATTTTTCTTTTTTTTTCTGAAGCTAATTAAGTTATTCTCGTGGCGTTAAGTTATAAGAATAAAAAAAAAACTTCAATTCTAATGATTGAATTAATAATTTTAAATTGATAAAAAATTTAATTTGCAATAATTTTTTAATATCAAAATTATTACAAGGATAAATGTAAAAGATTCACTTGCATTAATTGAAGAAAAGATCATTAACTTGCCTATCTCCATTTTGAATTTGCTCCAAGGGTCTAATTATCATTTGATTTTATCACCAACTCCAAAAAAAAAAATTTATTTTTCACAAAACAACTGCCATAAACATCCAACGTTTTCCATTATTTTCTTTCTTCTATAATCACCTTCTCTTATTCATTTCCATATACATCATTGTCTATGATTTTTCAATATTACTCAATTTCTCTCGATTCACAGCTCATAAATCTGGAAAAAAAAATATTTTCTAATTATACCATTATATATATAGATAGATTTTGAATGCTTTACTTATTTACAAAGTAAAAGATGTTCAAAAAAAAAAAAAAAAAAAAAAAAAAAAAAAAAAAAAAAAAAAAAAAAAAAACAGGAATCAAAGTCTACCAGTAAGGCAATAGAGAAAAAATTTTATTTTTGAGTGATGAAAATAGCTAGATCACCAATTAAGGCTTTTAAATTATTGTTTAATAATAAAGGAGATAGGGTGTAAAGACAATCAAAAGGTTTGTTCATAAACAACCATCTTATCTTGAAAGAGTGCGTGTTGATTAAATATTTTATATTGAAAACGCAATCAATAAAAAACTGTGAGACGTAAAAAAATATAGATCGGAAACATTTCGCTTTGGAGTGAAGCAGAATATAAATTTAATTTCAAGGCAAATAATTTTTATTTTCAATTTGAATAAATTTCAAATTTAAGTCATTATTTTAGGGTGGCTTTTACGGTGTACAGGTTAAAATTATCCAATATATATATCCACAAAGGTATGGAACTTCAAAAGTTCTGAAACTGAAAGAGACATTCCAAACGTTTAAAGCAAAATTCCACGTCTTAAAGGCGCGTGGGGATACTACTGTATAAAGCAGCAAATTACGACAATACCCATTAGGAGTACTGCAACTTTAATTTAATTTAAACAAATTTCTAAATTAGGTTTATGGCATAAAATTCGTATTTATTTGCAATACTATTCCATATATTTAAGTCATTTTTTCTAAAAGCCATTCAAAAATAAAACTTGAATATTTACACTTTTGAAATTGCAAGCGACAATTCTGTGTTTTCTCTTCTTTATATAAATGAGCGCAGTGCGGAGTGCAGAGAGCAAGGCCAGAACTAGAAGGAAGGAAGGAAGGAAGGGTGGCCTGGCCCACGAGAGAGGGAGTGGCTAAGTGGGTCCGTAAATCGATTTGCCCCTTCGTACCCTTCACTTGTAACAGCCATTCCATTGGAGAGAAGAATTATATATATATATATATATAGGCATGCACGGCACGTGCCTGATGATGGATATGGTGGTATCGACTATCGCGTGACAAGCGTGACCCCACACAGCAACATATATGATGATGATTGCGAAGAGGAAGAAGAAGGAGCACGCCCCTTCCACCACGCCTCTCGCTTCATTTTGTCTCAATTTCCGCCCTATAATTCCTTCCCTTGACGCTTTTCTGATTTTTTTTTTATCATAATTCCTAAAGACAACATTATTTCACTGCCTTTTTTGCCCTTACCATCTCTATTTTTTTTAAAAAAAATATAATATAATCTTTAAAACAAATATAATTGATTTTCAAAACATGGAATAAACCGTTATAGCTAATAAAGTACTATAGAGATCATAACAAAAAAAAAAAAAAAAGAATTGGATGATGAACTTAATATACAAATAAATTATTGCTTTGATTCTGTTTCTATATGATAATTTATTTTGAGAATATCACTTTTAATTTTGTGTTGTTAAATGAAATAAATGTGCAATATCGGTTTTTATTAATTAAAACTTCAATATAAATTGAAAAAAATATGTCCTCCTTATTCAAAATCTTCATGTTTGAATTCTATTTTAACTTTTTGAATAAGGAGCCTTTTATAGGAACATCAAAACTTATTCTTAGGCAGCATCATTAGAATATGATAAAAAAAAACATTTAATTTACTTTTAAGTCATAATTTGTAATGGATTTATCATCTAATTAATCAAGTATAATTAAAAAAAATCATCATCTATATATATATATATATATATATAATTCTGAAGCAAAAAATAACTTTAAAAGGTTGAGTTGGCATTTCCTTCTTTCAGCTTTCCTATTTTTCTTTTTTTATAAATTTTCTGATTTATTCATCACTTTTTACGATTTTTCTTATTTATTAATTACTTTTAAATTCATATTTTTCTTTTTTTCTTCATGAACTTTTCTCATCGGTTAAATATAAAAACGTAATCTATAAACTACAACCTAGAAAACATTTCTAGAGCCGATCCTTCTGTCCAACTCTGCTATCTTCGACGAGTCTAGCGCATCAGGTCCATTTCAAAAAGTAGATGAAAACTTGATTCATCTTTTCCTTTTTATTGTTGATCCTCCTCTCATTGATAGTAGCTTTTTATTATTATTATTATTAATTTTATGTGATTATCAGGCGTGGATAATTGGAGAAATAATCTGTCAAACTTTGTTATCTTCGACGACTCTAGCCCATCAGGTCCATTTCAAAAAGCAGATGGAACCTTGATTTATCTTTTTCCTTTTCATTGTCGATCCTCCTCTTACTGATGCTAGGTTTTTTTTATTAATTATATATGATTATTAGGCATGGATAATTAGAGAAATAATAAAATGAGGTTTGATCTGCAAATTAGTATTTCTAGCAAAAATAAGCCCATCAAATTACATTGATGATGATATTCACCGCCACTAGCTTGCTGTTTACGAGCGCGAGATCATGTGGCGGCTATTTGCCTCTTACACACTTTGTATTCGGGACAAAAGGCCTTGGCGCCGAGCTTGGTATAGTGTAACTTACAGATTAATTTACTTTTATTTTGGTTTTGATTTTATTTATTTTATTTGTTTTATTTTGGGATACTGAATGCTACCTTATGTTGGTTTTTGTAGATATAAACTGAAAGTTTTTTTAGGTAGACTTTTGCCATCTTAGATCACATGGACATATTTGATTCTGGTTCTAAATAACCTATGGAATAATAGGTGCATAAGTATGGAAGAATATTTAATTTTAATTTTCGATAGTTGGATTTTCTATTCCTTGCAGCACAGAACCTGATTCTTGTTGGGGTGACTCACTGACCTTGCTCTATGAGGATGTTGTTAAATTATGGGACTTTTTCAACAATTTTGTTTTCATTGAAGATGATTTGGGGAAGAATATAGCCTTGCTTCTGTCCAAAAATTGCAAGAGTTGAACAACTCTGTTGTGATTTCTACTCGAACAGCTGAATTGGCCAATGAATGATTGTATGCTTTTCAGGTGATATTTCTTTTATTTTGGAGAGTAAATCATTTTCTATTATATTTATTTTTGATTTTTTATTATAAAATACCTTCAATCTTATATAAACGAGTGCTTAAAACTATTTTACTATCCATAACACATATTGGTTTATATTTATTAATTGGAAGTTCTTCATTTTTCTCTAGCTCAGGTATTACCATGATGGATAATAGAGACCTTGTCCATAAAGTTTAACCCTTTTCAATTAGATTCTTTGCCATTGAAATCTGTTTATTTTTTTCCTTTTGTATTTGTTTCACTGATGTCCTTGGCTTATTTGGTACTTCGAAATGAAAACTCAAAAATTATAAAATTCGAAAATTAATGCATTTTAAGTATTCCATATCATAGATTCTTACCAAATAGAAATGTTTACATGAGAAAGTTCGTTGTATGATAGTTCGTTGTATGATAATGGAAGTAGTGAGATATGCTAAAAGAAATCAATTGTTCGTCTTATACATAGTTTTGTGTTTCTTTTTGCAATCAATTTTGCCGCTTCTTCTTCTACTTTATTATTATAAGTTTTTTCTATTTGCATAGCATTTGGATATGATCTGGAATCTATGGTTAGACTATGGTAGAGGAGTAGTTTGATTTATGTGGAGTTACTATGGTTTTTGAACTCATCATAAGGTGTGCGACCTCTACTGTTTATATTATATGGTTTTTTGAAACTCATCATAAGGTGTGCGACCTCTACTGTTTATATGGTTTTTGAACTCATCATAAGGTGTGCGACCTCTACTGTTTATATTACCTTAATTTGACAATTTGATCTTTTTTACGAAATTGAATTTATAAAGCAACAATTTCAACTGCTAAATTCTAAAGCAAATTAATCACAAAAGAAAACCGATGAATTTGGTTCCTTAATTAACGAAACCTTTAAGTTCTTTACATATAAATATAAATAATCTATCAAGAACTATCAATAGTACACTTGGAATTTTTTCACAGCTTATGAGATACTCAGAAATATTTTCTAGAAATAAGAAATGATATAGATTGAATATTGACTTCCAAAGTTAAGAGGGGTAATAGCCACACTCAAGAACTCCATTCAACTGTTGTATTCTTTTAGTTGTTGGTCCCTATATATTCCATTGGCTGTGTTATAATTAGGAATTCAAGTGTTTACAATTTGTCAAATTTAATAGTTCGATTGCTTAGAAAGATTTGGAATAAGATACTTTAGAGCTAGATCTTTATCAAATTTCTTGTGCTCAAGAACAATTGTATTCGTAACTTGAAAAGAATTATATAAAATTTATTAGAATTGCAACTCGCATATGTATCTCTCTAATACTCGAGAAAGGAAGGTCCTTAATTCTAAGAGAGAGTAAAACACAATGGATAATAGGAAAGTCTTAATTCTAAGAGAGTAAGTGTATTTTGAAAAAAGACGAGTTTAATTCATACATGAAATATAACGTAATTTTTTTTATTCTCGTTATTCCAATGAACTCCCATACTGGAGTTCTTATGAATTGTAATATATTTGACATGAGTAAATATATTTGAAATGATGTTACGTTTAAGTTATGGATTTGATAAAAATATCATACTATTGCTGATTAATTGCGGCACAAACTTTCTAATTTTCAAAGAGATACATGGGCTTAGACTTATAAATTTGAAATAAATCACTCAGTTGCGCACATTAATTTATGTAAGGAGAAATTGAATTTGCCCTATAATTAAATTAAAATTCCATTTCAATAATGAAATGAAATGTGAACTTAGGGTAGGCTACCATATAAGAAAACTGAAAAAGAAAGGAATAAATGAAAGCAGCCTCCCATAAGCAAGCAATGCTTTGATATTCAAAATATAGAAGCTGCTCTTGCTATATTTTTATTTTTATTTGAATGGTCCAAAATCAATGTTATGGAGAAGGTACAGAATTCTGGACCATTTTAATTGAGCCTATTTGTTTATAAAGCAGTAAAATAAATGGAAATTACCATTTAGGCACACAGCTAAAATTTGATAGAGGAGGCATACATATACCTACCTATTACTTTTTCCTTATATAGGTGGACTAATTAAGTTGTTGTTTCTATGAAATTTAAGGAACTACAATTATTTCAAGAGTTCCTCCTGCCTAGCATATTCCATTTCTCAAGGATACCAAAAACCTAGGTATATTCCAATGTCACCTTCACCCTGTCCGAATTCAAATTGAAATGTGAATCCTAACTCTTTTGCCTTCTTCTGCAACTCCCACATTTGATTAACAAACTAAGTTAAATTTCATTACCTTTAAACAAGTCAATGGGGGTTAATTTCATAGCTTCAAGTCGATGACCCACAAGTAACTGTTGTCCATGTCGAAGACATGTGAGGGGTGGGGTTTGTGTATTCTGATATGGGTTAGTACTGTTGTTACATCCCTGTATTTCAGACAGTAACCTCTCATGACATTCAACATAAGCTCGTGGAATGGAGTGGTCTCTGCTGCCAATAATTATAAATCCGATCTAACTAAGACATTTCATATCAAAGTATTAAATTTTATTGGATTACCATCTCAATTCTTCATGTAAATGCTGTATCATTAATTACAGTTTAGGACCAAAAAAAATTGTGAGTTCAAATCTAAAATAAATTTCTAATCAAGATTCTAGTAGTTATTTTACCACCGTTTGATAAAATGAGAGTAAATATTTTATAATACGCTCTGTCAAATTCTAAAATTTTTACAAGTAAAAGAAAGATAGACAAATAGTTAGGCATAGGAAAACAACAAATGTTGCACTTTGCAAAGTGGGTTCGGTTACTGCTTTGTTGCCTCATTGCCGGGGCATAGTGACCAGTTTAATGCCGCGTGGCGCTACAGTTGATTGAATTTGATAGTGTGAAGTTAATTATAAGCTTTCCGTCTTTTTGAAATAAAATTTTTCATGAAATGTGTCTGTTCGTTGGAATTATTATTAACAAAATCAAATGGGCTTTGATGATATAGATATAGTTGCGCGTTGAAACCCTTTGCTTCCTTTTTTGTTTTTGTTTTTGTTTTTGTTTTTGATAGGGACATCCACATAGGAATAATTCCACATATAGAGGTGAAAAAGGTTGAATCAGAGAGGTTAAATTTGGCTGCCTTGCTTTTACTCAGATAACGCGTAATTGCATTGATGGCTAATCCAACTTTTCTGGCCAAGGGTTGTTATAATCATACTAATTAATTAGTAAAGTTGGATATCAGTAGGCTCTTAATTAGGTTGACAGTGAACAAATTACTAGGACAGGGAAACCGGTAAAGCGGATCAAATTGAATCGAACTATTTAGTTTTAATTTTTTTAAAAAAAATCCAATATGGTTTCGATTTTAATAAAAAAAAATGAATTATTTTTAATTTATTTAGGTTTTTGTATTAAGTGACAACTAAAAAGGAATTAAACTGATTTTATGTTCGATTTATCTTTTCTATATAAAAAAATTAATTTATTCAATTTGTATTAATTTAATTTGATTTAAACTGATGCATACAAATTGTTAATGGAA
This sequence comes from Jatropha curcas, assembly GCF_014843425.1. The sequence continues at coordinate 16,848,145 of NW_023590789.1, read as the reverse complement.
AACAACTAAGAAGGAGCAAGACAAGCCAACCAAAATAGAACTTTTGGATCACAAAATATTTAAACTGTGAGCATGCTGTTAATCCACTGAGATGGGTCCGAGTTTAAATTAATTCATAAATATTTATAGTTGGAATAGCAATGGAAAAAAAAAAAGAAAAAAGAAAAAAAGAAGATAATAAACTGGCAAGTTTGAAAGAAAGCAAATAAGACAGAGAGATCCAAGATGATGTAATACAAAGATAAAAAAGGTGAGAGTGGAGGATCCCACAGGGAATGATGAAAGAGTTGAACATACTTGAGCATACAATTGGGCCAACAAAAGAAAAGAGGGTCCCTTTCTATGACTCATCCCCCATTTTTATTTTATTTTTTTATTATTTTTTTTTAAATGTACTCTGATTTGCCTCCTCCTTATTAGTGTTTGACTTCACACAGTCCAAACTCATGAATAGTTTCTTCTTCTTCTTTTTTTTTTTTTTTTTTTTTTTTTTTTTTTTTTTTTTTTTTTTTTTTTAAATTTTTTTTCCACTCACATTATAACATATCTAATCTCTAATCTTTAAGTGGTGAACAAAATTATTAGGGTTTTGAAGGTGGGTGTAATATGCATGTGACAGTCTCTTCTAAGTCAAGACTTGGGTTAGACTTAAGTCTTTAACAATGTCTTTGTTATCCTTATTATATGTTCCTATGAAACTCCAATCTCATGTCTTTTTCTTCTCATTTTATTTTAATCCAGGAAGGAACATCATAGTTGGCATTTCAGTAATTCCGCTAATTAATTAAAACGAAATTGGTGCTAGAATTTTAAACTTCTAATATTATTTTCTAGATTTCAAAACATTGATTTCTTTTTTTTTTTTTTTTTTTTTTTTTTTTTTTTTGCTTCTATAATATTCGGCATTGTTTGTAACCAGTCACTATCCCTAAATATTCCCAAATCTATAAAGTTTAGGGTATATTTCTGTTTAAGAAGACAAAACAAAATTGATTCATTTAAATGTAGCTTTCTAGTTATATCTCTCGTTTTCAAATAGGATCATTCTTTTTTTCTGGAAGAGAAAAGTTACATCACTCAATGTATGAAGTATGGACCATGATTTTGTTGTTTATGATGAGAATTTCAAAAAAATTAATTAAGCTTTTTGGTTAATAAAAAAAAAAAGAGGTTAAAATTAAGAGAGATCTATGCGATTACGGAACTATAACAATAGCAAATTAATAATAATCACACATTTGAAACCTTTAATTTGTTTGTTGAAACTTTAATTAATGGGTAAGAGAGATTTTTAACAAAGATAACAAGTAAGATCATTTCATTTCAAGAAGGGTCCCATGTCATAATTACATGTCATGTTCTATCATTTGGTGTTTGTTAATAAAAGAGATGCTTTAGCTTGAAGACATGTATATATTTAGAGGGCACCGCCACTTATTTTGATAGTATATGAGAAAAATGAGAATAGACAACCAAATGATTTAGACCTTCCAAAGCAAAGTTTTTATCTTTTAATTCTTAAAACTAATTTCAGAGATGGGTTTTTGGGAACTTGCCCTAATAACCATTTTTAAGAGTTAAAGAGAGAGTTAATCACTCCCTTTCTCTCCCATGATTGTATTTTTAAGGCAAGGAGTTTTGGGTTTGTGACCAAATTATAAACTGGCTCTCACATGAGACTAGTGATGCCTTTTCTAATTTTTTCCCCTTGCGAACTAAAGTGTATTCATTGAAACTTGAAACAAACTCAAAATGAACGAACTCAGACTTTTCAGTTGCTAGAGAGAAATTCAAGTAGATATTGAGATGGTCAAAATTAGGGTTTCATTCGAAGCATGACAGGTTTATAAGTTGTCCATGGGATTCGTGTATGAGAAACATGTTTCTGGAAAAATTTTCTTTTAACAATTATGTCTCTCGACAATCTCATCTATAGTGAAACATGTACGAGGGAATGTAAAAGCAAGGTTTTTCCTTTTTCATTTTTTTGAGAGGAATTTATTCCTTTCCCCTTCTTTGTAAAGCTTTGCAGCTGCAGAATGATAGTTAACTTTTACTTTGTTACCAACTTGAAACATTCTTCGGAGTTCTTAGGCTACACCCCTGCACCCTGGTTTTCAATTTTATGGAAATAGAAAATTCTAAACTATATAAGTTTATTAACTTACTATTACATGCTATTTCTATACAATTTCAGTGCTAAATTTATGAATTTTTTTTTTATTTAAAATGTATAATCTTAAATAGTTCATTCTATTTTAAAAGATTTATGACCATTTTCTTTCTCTGCTATTTGGTACATCATCTGTAAAATTTTCCTTTTTTCATTAGTCATTACCCTCTAAATACGTACAAGTGAAGCAAAGGCGTTTTGTCATGTAATCTCCACTGCCACTAGGAATCCAACCTCCCAAAAACACAATCCACTTTCCAGTAGGAATCCAACCTCTTAAGCAAAACTCAAACTACCATCATTTTGTTTTAGAAGATAGAAGCCACTTTATGTTCATGGGTTTGTTGGATACTTGTCTAAACTCTAAAAACCCTATTCTAACACCTTAATGATCGTAAGTTTCAATTTTTCTCCTTGCCTTGCTCCTTTTTATCTTACTTTTTCTTTCTCAAGCTTTCAAACCTTATAATTACTGAGTGCTGCTGTTCTCAGAGTGACAACCCACGCACCCGTGGGAGTCCTATGAATCATCACTTTGTTATCTGTGGCCCTTTCAATCACTATATTTCTTTCTTTCTTTCTTTTCAACCCCAATTTCTCATCTCACCTACCCCTTGTTAGGGCATACAGAAATTCTTCCTACAGACCTTTTTGGTTCTCAGTTTAAATTGTTCAATCTGATAATAACCAACATTATAATAGACAAACTTACTTTTACATATGACAATGGGGCCATTGACTAAAACTCCATTATAATTGTTATTATGGATGTTTAAACGTTTACTATCTTTTTCTAATAAAATATTATATTTTGCACAACTTTCAATTTTTCTTATGCAATAAAAAAAATGCTGCTATCATATAGAGATTGGCAGGGTAAACTTCGTAATGGAATATTTTGATAGCAGTCAAGTGGTTGTCTCTAGACTCTAGTAGATTAATGTTTCTAAGAGATAGACACATAATTATGCAGAGCAATATAATTATATTATTAATTTTTTTTTTAAGCTGAACTTCAAAAATACCGTTACTATCTAGGAGCTACCCTAATGTTTAATTCCTACCACATCGACGAATTAAAATGTTCCAACAAGAAATTAGTTCAGATAAAATATTTTTTGGCACAATAAGGAAAAGAAAAGGTTGAGCTAAAAAAGGTGTCGACTGATAGTGCCATTGTAGAGAATGTTACGCATGTTGCCACTTTAGAGCTCACATTACCCGAATAGTTCCATGACAAACCAGCAAGGGAAAAAAGAGACCCAAGATTCAATAATCTGCGGCAGCAGATTCAACAACTAAAAATGCATCTCAGAATTCAGTCTATTATTCAATTTTGATGTATTGTAATTAATTTGAGAAATACAATATTACCTCAGCTTGTATGAACAAACTTAAAGGAACTTCACATGCTCAAGTTCATCAAAACTCCACGCCACCGAGTTCTAGCAGCATGGAAAATGAAAAACAAAATGGAAGTACAACAAGATTAATGGGTTTACCGAAAATACAGAGTTTGAGTTAATGTGGAGAAAGATGGAGGGAATAAGGTGGTTTGGGGGGGAGAGGGAAGGAGGGTGGCGCATTAAGGACTAAGGAATAATGGGCGTGATTAGCAATAAATCTAGCTTGTAAGGGCATCCGGTGGCAACATTATAAGTTGTTAGATTGTTCATTATCTTCCTAACAATCCTGCAGTGAAATTGAATTTCTACATGATATATCTATCATCATGTAATCCCCTTGAATGAATAAAAGGGGTCTTGACTTTGACTCCCTAATCTTCATGTTTTACAGTTTTAGGGCTGCATCAAACGACCTCTTCTGTTAATATGAATGACAAGGGGCATTCCTAAAATAAATCGACCAAATGACAGAAGATACACAGAAAACAATTATAGTATCAAAAGAGAGGCAATTGTACCTCAAAAATCTCTTGGGGCAGTTAGCCATTCTTCAGTCCACATGATCACGAGAAAATATAATTTTGTTGATAAAGGCCTTTTCCCGCCGATAACTATTTATGAAAATTGATTAGTTGAATTACTGTTAAACTTCCATATCCCAGAAACAAAAAGAAAAAAAAAAATCAAAAGAAAACAAGTTGCAAGAAATGGACACAAGAGGATACTTACATGAAAATGGAGGATATGCAGAAGCAAGTTAAACCGATAGAAAAGTGAACTAAAAATGTAGGCCAGAAGTTTTCACGGTCCAGAAATATTTTCTCAGAAATGAGAGTAGTTACACCTGAAAACAACAGAATTATCCAACCTGAAGGCAAGCAGCTGCGAAAAGAAAATGAAGAACCCTGCAGAGATAGATGAAAGGAAAAAAAAAGTCCAGTTTAAAGGTCAATAGAATAATGGAAACGTGAAAGAGTTACAGCATCAAAGTCATACCTTGAAATAATGCTTGATGAATACTGCAGAATATATAATCCTCAAAATCATATCTTCAGAAAAGTCAAGAAACCAGAGACCAATTTGTAGGAAACTAGCACGACCAAATTGTTAAAGCAATATCAAGTCTCAACATCTAAATAGCAGAGCAAGATTGTTGGGATCTTTTGCCGATGGTAACCATAAGTGTGGCAACCTTTTTCTCCTCTTCTCCCTGGGAAGAAAACAATGGGTAGATGACCCAATTTGTAAAAACAGAAACGTTGATAAATTATACACATCCCTTTGGATGTTCCTTGTGTTTGATGACAATGGTATTTTCAACATGTCAAATTTCCATAGATTATTATACATTGAATTACTGCATCTTTTTCTATCCAGTTTGTATGTATCATGCATGTATTGTGGTGAAACTCTTGTAAAAATATGGCTCATGAAAAAACAGAATACAAAAAGGATACTCAATGAATTTGCCATAATCAAGCCAATTGCACCAGCTGACCGTATGAGTAGAACATTCAGTACTATATATAGCATTGAGAAAACAAGCAATGAATCATTTGAACGTTTGAGTTGGTTCTCTGTTGCAACAGCATGTAAAAATGCTTCAGAAGTTCCTGATACAACATGCAAAGGATGATCAAAATCTCTGTGATATTATCTAAAAGTATAGCAGCTACCATATTCATTGAATAAAATAGTAAAGTTGTACGTTGCGTTTACAAGTTTACATTATCTACTAGACAAAAACTATAACACAACCACCATTCTCACGACTCAAAAGTTAAAACTAAATAAACAATTTTCACTAAATTATCCACCATATGCTAGTAGTGATGTATTTAATACAACAAAAGGTGGGAATAGGCATTCTTAATGCACTTGCACAAAATATTCTGCAAGGTAAAAAACGGAATCTGGCATCCAACAGATAAAGTAGTTAGTTTTAGACATCTCCAACTTCAATACATATATGACTATATTAAGAAAGCTAGCTTATTGTGGATCACCTTCCATAATATAGAGCAGCATTGTCATCCAATACATGATGAGCAAGCAAAACGATTCAAAATGAGAGAATAACAGAAGAATATCATGAAGTGCATTGTTATACATAATGCTTGTGTTAGATTACAAATATATCTAGAAGTAACGTTGACAAGCAGCTACTAACCATTCATAGCCAAAACAATTATATAAAGGCAATAATATTGAAGAGCTGTTGATGCTTCTCCATCACTCCATTTATGGCCATACAATAATCTGATGAGAGAGTAAGAGTAACTTGGGCCAAATGCCATGAACACCAGACCTAAAAGCATAAGAGAAGAGGATTCTTTAAACGACTCCATGACCTACTGTTAGGGAGAAAGATCAAGTAAAGCCAGAATGTACAGAGAAAATGCCCCAACTTTGAACATCCCTTGGACATATATATCAATATAAATTAAATAACATAAATATTTCAATCATGGAATATGATAATAGTCAGATGAAAGTTTGAAAATTAAATCGATTAAGTGGACAAGAAGAATAATTGATCAAATGGCAAGACTAAAGAAACAAAATACCAATTAGTAAAACAAGCTTCATGGCCTCCATAAGGTAGCCCCCCAACTTCTTGCCTTCCTGTGGATTTTTCCCTGTCAACAGAAGGATAATTATTAGTCATTGTGATAGACAGCAGCATGTTTCAAAACTTTCAAGTGTTTAATGAAAAAAAGAAAAATATGGGGAACCAATATGGAGAAATTTGAGAATTCAGAATGGTGAATTACTCCAGAGGACTTGTAGATAAACAAAATAAGCTTATAGCATTAGCTGTGAGTATACTTGCATAAAAGCAAGTTACTAAAACAAACAAGTTGTATCCTACCAAAAGATAATTATCCTACCAAGAAAAAGAAAATGCAGAATGCACACAAACTTGCATAATCCAGATTGCATATGAGGCTTTATTAAAAACAAAACGCCATTACGGAATAATAAAGGAGAGAGGTGAACCTGATGCAGACCTAGCAAATGTAGCATATGAACTTTCCTCAAATGGAAGAAACACCATTCGAACCACTAAGCTTCCTGTATTAGATGATATAACAATCACAACTGAGATCATGTAAATTAATGTTTCTCAATTGAAGTGGTAAAAACAATGGTTTCTTGTATTCAAGAAAAACCTTGATTACAATCAGAAAATTGTTATTCTAACTCAGAAAGGCAGGGAATATCTAGACAAGCCACATACCTAATTTGTCAACAAGTCCATATACAGCTTGGTTATATGGAGTATCCAGCCACACAAGGACCATCTTCTCCCCTTCCTGAAGGATGAGCTTTCGAAAGGATTGAAGAGTGAACAGCATACACATGTTTGAGAGTTCCTTATCGAAATCAATTGCGATTCCTAGTCTGTGAGTGAACATGGATTAAAAAAATCACTTGGATAAAAACAGGAAAAGCTAGCAGTTATGAGCAACTTTAGGATTAATTGATAGTACAGTAATATAGACCATCAATGAATAACTTGAAAGAACAGAAGCTGCATATGAAATAGGTCGAGCCCTTCCCTGAGAATCTTCCAGCTGGCTGTTGAAGGGGGCATTTTCCACAAAGGCAACCAAGATTTATACCATCTAAAGACCCTATAGCTTCTTTACATCTCATGGATTTAAATCATTAGTCATTAATGTTCATAAAAAAAATTTTTGGGTCCCCAAATTATAGCAAAACTAACACAAAGGTCCTTTAATTTTCAAAATTAACTGAGGGGTCCCAACACATAGGTCCCTCCAATCAAAAAGTCTGTCATTTTATGGACCCGAATTTTTTTTTTTTTTTTTAAACAAGATTATCTATGTCTATTCCATGGGAATTGACGGACAAATGACGGACTTTTCGGACGGAGTGACCTATGTGTTAGTTTCATTATAATTTAGGGACTCCGCAGTTAGTTCTTGAAAACATAAGGACCTGTATGTTAGTTTCGCCATAATTCGGGGAACTAAACTTTTTTTCCCTATTATCAATTAATAACTTGCTTACTCTTTTTTTCCTTTTCATTTGGAGAGAGGGGGCATGAAGTGACAATGAAAACATACTGAAGAAAAATTGGGTATGATAAAAGAAGAATCTATACCTGAAAGGGAAAAGTTCAGAACTTCTAAATACACGGAAAAGAAGAAAATAGCTCCAATATCCAATGAATAAGCAAGCTCCATATGCAGTCTGTGACAATGCAAAAACAATCCCTTTCTCCTGCGAAAATAGGCAATTTTTCATGACAGCAGCAGTCACCAAGCAAAAACCATCTAGCAAGTTCACATAAATTATAAGAAAATATGCAGGTCATGCCACATTTAAAATTAAGATCTTATTTGAATAGACACTGAGACAGAACAGAAGGAATACCCCTAACCTTATCTCAGTGATAAGTCCTGCAGACTGCAGAGTACCTTATTAAGAATTAGTTACTAAAAAAAAAAAAATTAACTGTAACTCATATGCCAAAAGAATTAAAAAAAAAAAAAAAAACTGCAGACTATATTCTCAACGTAAGTTAAAAGCAACCTCTAGCACTGACCCTACTACTGCAGATAACAAAAAGACTGCAAAAAAATCTTTGAGACAGGAGATAGATAACTGCAATGCCATAATAGCAATAGAAGATCCAACAAGATAGGATCAGAGATTCTCCTTCAAGATTTCAGCTTGGTATCCCCAACTATAGGCACATTTATAAGCAACTTGACAGGGGTGTAACTGATAGTACATGTGAAATTCATGAACTCTGAAACGAGGATTTTAGTTTCAAAATAACATCAGATGAAATCTTTGAATTAGTTGAAGAACAGACAATAACATTTTAATCTAAGCTTTTTAACATAAAATCAAGGTACTTCACTAGAACAAGCCATTATTAAATTGACAACATGTAATCACAAAGATTAACCAATTAAATGTTTTACCATGCTGGGTTGTCTGACAATAAGGAAATACATAGTCAGACAACGCAAAAATGTAGCAACTGTTTCAACTACCAACCGCAGTTTGAGCAGAAGTAAATTCTGAGAAAGGATATACAACGGTTCAGCTAATAGCTCCAGTATACAAGCACCACCTGCAACATGAAGCGAAGTGATTATCATGCTTTATGTTGTTTGCAAAAGGAATTTTAATCAGTTGCTATAAATGACAAAATTATTATTAAAAGGAAGATAATTAGATAGCTAAAGCTTTGACGAAGAACAACGAAAGCAAAAGAGTTGTTGCATATATCTTCCGGTTACAATGACAATGCTTCCAATTACAGGGATTACCATTTGGTCACTTGAATTATTTAGTTGTTGACACTCTTCCTTAAATTATTGAATTAACAAGTCACCTCAATATTGTTATCTTTCCTAAAATAAAATGTAACTTGTGTAACTTTGAGCTATTCCCTAAAATTCTCAAACATCCATGAGCCAGTTATGCTCCTGAAACACAGAAAGAGAAGTAACAAACTCAAAGTCATGTCTAGAGAACATGCACATGAGAGTTTGCATCTGTTTCAGCTTGCTGCTTCCAAACTTTGACAGTAAACAAACATCATTTGACCTACTGCAAAATGGTAATTCAAAGGTTATAAGCTATCATAAATGTATTACCATTAATCAAGATAGCTTGTGCATATGGGTCAGAATAGCTTAGTCCTTGCCACCAAAAGACGAAAATGCATGCAGCAACTGTGATGACTATCCCAAGAGGGAAAGATATCCAAGCTACTTTCAGTAGCTTTTCTGCATGTTGTTCTGTAGAAGTAGCATCGCTGCAGCATAAGAAAAAGAACGAGGCATATCAAAATATATGGGACTTCACCTCCAAATAAAAGATCTTATCCTGATATAAATATCTTATATTCTAACAAATGAAATAGTTCAAAAGTTATCTAGAACCACGATGACATCAAATTACAGGCATTATAGAATTTACCAACTCGAGCATTTCTCTCACTAACATTTGTTTTACAATAACCTTGACTATTTCAGTTTAACATTTGCGCTATAAAATGTTAAAGAGAAATTAAGGTAGTACTCGACTATAAATTGTGTCCTGCCGCCAGACGTAAGAGCAAAGGCAAAAATGAAAGAACTCTATAAAATACAAATTAATGCATATTTAAAATCCAAATTGTAAAGCAAGTTCACTGCAGAAGTGTACAGCAACAGCAATGAGCAAAAGAACAATTCGAACGGCCAGGCACACAAGTATAATCTAAAGACGGAATATATATTTATAGGACCATAAGTTGATCAAGAATAATACCTTTTAATTTCAGCTCGCATGCAAGCTCGCCGGAACCCCTCCCGACTAAGAAACAAGACACAGGTGACAAACAGATGAAATTGAACTGCGTACAGCTGAATTTGAAGGAGGAAAAAAAAATATTGAAAAGAGTACTTCAGTTCAGATAATAAGAACAAACTAAAGAATTTTCCTAAAAAAAAAAAAAAAAGCAAGCAGGTAACAGTTCATAGAAATGATACCGCATAATCCTCTTCTGTGAGGTGCCTCACGATCCATGAATTGAAAATAAATGGAATTCCTCTTGACAAGAACTGTGTAGCTATTTCTCCCCCAATATCAGAAAAATCGTAAGTCCCAATCTATATATATAGCCTTGATCGTGAAAATAATAATAATGAATAGGAGATGAAACTAACCGAATAGGTACTTGAAAATGCGAGATAGATTGGCATCGGTGGCCATCTGAGACTGCACTAGTGATGCCTTTCACACATGAAAAAGAATTCGATAGTATCAATCAGTTGCCCATTCTTTTAGAAACAGAAGCCTTCTGAATTTATAGCCAATACAAGTAACACCGAGCTATGAATAGTCTTCGATTAGGATTGCAAGGAAATAATTTGGATTAGCAGCACCGGTTTTTGAGTTCGTTGAAATAACAGAGACCGAAACAGGTTACTTCTACGTTTCTGTGTGCCGTTTAGAGCTTAAAGGAGAAACGTTTTTTTTTTTTTTCTTTCTGAATTATAAAGGAGAAATGTTTAATTTGGCTCAGAATTTTCACTCAGTGTCTAATTAAATGTAAAATTAATTGAATCAATTTTTGTGAAAAAAAAATTTAAAATTCTAAAATTTTCTTTAACAAGAAAATCTCAAGAATATAATGCAGCGTCGTTTTCGTTAGCAAAAAGAAAATTTTTTACTAAGTTTAGAAGGCTTAGTCCAGTATTTAGCTATAAAGCCGTTCTCGTCATCTTCTCAACCAATGAGAATCAAAAGCTCATCTTCTTCTTCCCACCATAATAACAACTAAACATCCCAAAAAATCCAAAAAAGAGACCAACTGTTCGTGGCGTTAAGCTCACAGGGATTTGAGATGCAAGGGTTGAAGGCTCAGAATTGGTTGTTTTTGGTGTCTTGTGGCGTTTGAGATTTAATATTTATTCGGACCAATGGGGCAATGATTCCTCCTGTCATGTATGTTCAACTCCAAACTTAAATCCAAGAATCGATAGAACTAACTTTCTACGATTGAAATGCTACGTTCTAGGACATATTTTGCATATAAAATTTCCCTGTAAAACTTTCATAGCCCAAGAAATTAAATTAAACCTAAAAAAAATTTTGGATCAATTAAGCCCAAACACTTTGATCGAGGATCAATTTAGTTAATTTTTCATAAAAAAATAATAAATGTGTTGAGCACTATTCACAAACATGCTAAAAAATATTTTAATAATATGATCAATCAAACATCCAACATACTTCTAAGTAATTCGTAACATAAAGATCCCAACAAAAAACAACTCAATAGCCTCAATGCATTCAGCTAAATTAAACATGTTCCACAAAAGTCGCCTGAGACACTGGTATCAAAATAGGCAAATCCTACAATCAAAAGTAAAAACAAGATGATAGAAACAACAAATAACGTCACTCGGATCAACGGTAACGTCGAAGAGAAAGTGTGTTGTTCCTCTTCCAGTTTGCCCTTCTTGACGGTCGTGCCTTGTGGTGCAAGTGTCCCCTGCCACGGAGACCTCTGTACTTCTTCCCTGCAGAAGTAAGTCCACGGAGCTCCCTGTGCTTGTGGACTGGCTTGCAGATCCAGTTGATCCTTGGATCATTGCGGATGGCGTTGTGGGCAGCGTCAACCAGAATGACCTCAAAGTACTTGTATGTTGAATCCTGCATAACAGAACAGGAGCACATTGATATTGAATATCTAGGATCAGGATCACCATAATAAATCACAGCTCTCAAGCATGCTAGTTGCCAGATGCCATATAAGCAAATTTTCAGGAAACATAAGCATAATTATCCCAAATTCCCCATATCACCAGTGCACGTATCAAATACTAGCCTAGTTCTGACCAAGATTCCAGAAACGTAACCAAACCAACAGTTCCCTTCCTCCATATTGGAGAACCAGAACCTGAACCTTAATTGTAAGGTTTGGTTCCAGAAAGAAACTACCAGAACCAGAACCTGGAAGGTTTTTTGACCAGTTACTGCCAGAATTTTTTTTTAAAATAAAAAAATATTAACTTCTTAAAAATGACCTAAAAAAAATTCAATGAATACTTAAATAATTACAAAAAATTTCAATTAGGCATGCAAACAAACTAATAACAAGAATTAATTAATTACAGAAAATATAAACTAAACTTCAAATTTGATTCTGGGTTTTCAAAAAACTCTGCCAGGGCTATACTTGCTGATAAAACATCAAATGACACATTCATTGCAAGGTCATATGCTCACAAATTCATAAACAAGTTTAGCTAAAAAGTTAAGACCAGCTTTCGCACCTCATTGATCCAGTAAGAGTTGAGAACCTTGAGACCACCGAGTTTCCTGCCTGCACGCTCCTCTGCAACTGAGCGCTTGCTGCGTTGGAACTTCAGTTGGGTAACACCCTGGTTTGTGGGTTTCCCATACACAATACCTTTGGGAACGGGCCTCTTCCTTCCACCTCGCCTTACACGGACACGATATATCACATAACCCTGTCAAATGCATCAAACCCAGAAACCAGTGTAGCACTAGTTAACAACAACATATCTATTAGCATAGTAAATAACACCTATTACTAATTTACTTTTTCCAAATTGCTTGCAAAATAAAGTTCCAAATTACCAGTTCTAAATGATAAACACAATTAAGAATATCAGCAGAAGCATTTAAGTGTGTAAGTTATCGCTCAAAAAAAATCGCAGGGAACCCGTGTCCTAAAATCTAAAAACATAAATCAACATAAAATGAAAAGGGATATTAGTGCAAAACAAAAATGGCCGTCTGTTCATACCTGCTTGGCCTTGTAACCCAAGCGGCGAGCCTTGTCAGGGCGGGTAGGGTGGGTGACGCGCACAATCGAAGGATGCTGGCGATACTCCCAACACCTTACCCTCTGCAGGAACCTCATCACATCGGACTGCTTCTTCCTCCATAGCTCCGATACGTACTTGTAAGCCCCTAATTTCACACAGCAACGACAATTAGTCTTACATCTGGATCCAACTATGGAGAGCTTGCAAATTACAATTAGATAAATAAAGAGTCTGATTCTAATATTCGGATTAATTATATGATTTCTAAAAGCAAAACAACACGACTACACATAGAGACGATTGCATTACAGCATGTTATGTCTTAGACATGAAAGAAATGGAGAGGCATAGTAAGAGACAAGAAAATGCATACCCATTCTTTGTTCTTCGTTGAGGTTCCTTCGCTCTCTCGTTTCGGCCAAGATGGAACCTGGTTGAGGATATAAGTATCGATTAGGGTTTTAGAGATGAATGAAAGGACTAATTTACCCTTACAAATTGCAAAATTTCTGTAGATATATGGACCGTAAATGGGCCTTCCAGCTTTCGTAGGCTATATTGGATTGGTTTCTTTGATTTGGGTTCAAGTCAGTAAAATCAAGCCCTAACTGAAAGCCCATGTATACAATTCTGTTAGGCCTTACGTATAGTTAAGCGCAAATAACTTTCCCGTCGCTTAAAATGCCGACGGAACGGTATCCCTTCCCTCTAGATTGTGTTTCCCAGTTTTGACTCTTGAGATTAGCACGGTTGGAAAAATTTACCAAATCAAACTGTACTGATTCAATTTAGTTTCATATTTTCGTGTTCAGTTTTATTTTATTTCAATAAATAAAATAAAATTTTCTTGTTTGGTTTGATTTTATTTACCAAAAAAAGTTTAAACTTATCCAAAATTAATTAAATTTAAATGGATCAATTCAATTCAATTTCAAATACAATTCGATTTTAATTTATTTATATATAAATAAAATTTGACATTTTCGGTTTGAGCGGAATGGACCAAATGCTCACCTATATCCCTATCATCTACATATCAAAAGAAAGTTTTTCCTCCTAGCCCTACCTAATGGTAAGAAAATGTTTGTCTATGTTTTGTTTTGCATACCAAGAAAAATATTTCCTTCACCTGAATTTCATTTTTCCAGAAAAAATTACAAATTTTAAAAGTTTTCATCTGCAGTTGTCACTAACCACTACTCATCACATGTGCACAGAGTGAAAAACTGTTTGCTTAATTACTTTGTACTGGCAAATCTTCATCAGTTCTTATTCTTACAAACGAACAATGTTTTTATTTAATTATTTTATTTTGTTTTAATTAAAGAAGAGGGTTTTAAAAGTATTTTGATTGCAAAATGATTCAAATTTATCCAATTAATTTTTGTAACTTACTATCAGAACAATGAGAAATTTTTGGATTTGAATGTACAAATTTGGAGTGAAATTCAGTATTCCGTGTTTGGTTGTATTCATTTGAAATAGTTATTAGCAGCAAAAGCAGAAGATAGAGAAAGGTACACGTGTACTTGCGTAGACTTTGTAATTGCAGTCCATTCATTTGTCGCTACCTCCTAATTTTTGGATCTTAAGATGGTATGGTATGGCCTAATCATCGGAATAGAGACAAAAAAAGAATGAAAATAAATAAAACAAAAGGCGAAAAGAGCCATGTTGAGAAGAGGAGAGGTCCAAATCTGGGCTTCCTTAGCTGAAATAGAACGTTCTGTAAATAACAATTGGCAGATGAATTAATATTCCACATACAGTACCATATTTTTGTCTTGCGTTACCCATGTCATTGCCATCCAATTTCTAAACGGGTTCCGTTTTTTTTTTTTTTTAAATAGAAACTCTAATGTGGCTAAATAGAAATAAGGTAAAAATAAAAGCAGCCTTCATATTTCAATTACTCTCACTAAATTTAGATATTTACCTAGTGTAATTTTTCACTGTTATTAGAAAGTTAAATTGAAATTTGTAAAGGTACGTGCTAGGTAAAACGGAGATTTTACCAATTATGATTTCATTATTTACCAAATTTGGCATTCTCCTCTCATAATGTCGTATGAGCAAAGTTTAAGGTAATAAATTAGATATGAAAGGCTTGGCATCCAATAAATAATAAAAGATTTTTGGAATCCCGTAAAAGATAAGTTAACTCCATGATTGATTACCTTATGAAAATTTTAATCAGATATATTAAAAAAAAAGAAAAAGAAGAATGATAAACTAATAATTAACATTACTTTCAAATTTCTCTCCAATTAAATAAAGAAAAAGATTGTCTCATTATGTAATTCATAATATTTAATGTATATATACAAATAATTTAAAGGTAAAATATGTTACACGTAAACTATTAAGTCAAATACTATAGATAATGTAAAATATTAATCAGTATTTTCTACATACGTTTATAGTTGCTCATTTTTACTCACCGGACTCGTGGATGTACACGTGGCTTTAATAAATATTTTCCATATAAAAAAATAGGAGGGTTAATTGATGAATGGTGATGGCTTGGCGAGGGAGGATTGTGGAACAATAGAAAAAATATAGGGTAAATTTCACAAATAAACAAAAGAAAGAAACTTAGGACACAAATTTAACTCAATTTCAGATCATATCCGGAAAAAATCGCCTCGTAAGCATCAAATAATCCACAGGTCTCCCAAACTGCCTTTTTTATATTCGCTTGCCCACACAGAGTCTCAAAGCAAAACTGGATTCTCTATACGCAGACACATAGTAGTTTAGAGCAGATAACGGTACTTATGTTCGGTGGAGGCAAAGGCATGGGCGGTGGCGGCCATGGAGGCAGTATGATAAAGGTAGTTGGTAGGACAGTTACTCGTGCTGGTGTCACGAATCTTCAAGAAACTATATCTTCATCTTCAAATACTACTCCTACTTCACCAACTTCTCTTTCTAGGTCAACCCATAAGCTCAGTTCGTCTAATAATGTTTTAAGCTTGGCTTCCGGTCCTGGGAATCCTTTTTCTGCTTGTAGTACACCAATATCTGCCAATTCTGGAGGACCTAATGCTACTTATTGGCCGGCTTTTGGCCCTCATCCTGGTTCCTGTTATGATGACTATGAGTGGGTGTCTGTGGATGGGAGTGAAGAGGAGATTTCAGTTTCTGATGATCTTATTTTGGGTCCTGTTCCTTCTGTCGACGAAGTTAACAGTGCTGTCTCTGCGCTTAAACAGTGAGATTTCTTCTTCTGCTTCTTCCTTTAAAAAAAAATAAAAAAAAATTAATCATATGGAAAATTAATTAGTCTAAATGTCTAATTGATTTTTATTGTTGAACATATATTTCTTCTTATACTGTTATTGCTGAGTTTGTGCTTGATATTCTTACTGTTTAAGACTACCATTAGGATAGTTTAATATGAGATAATTGCTGTTTTTGTGGCTAAACTAGTGATTATGTTCGTTATTGATGAGAAAATACTTGTCGGTGATGTCGGTATTAGTGTTTGGGACGGTGAGACGTGGTGAAGGAATGGTATGACACGCGTCTCTGGCTTACTCCAACAAGAAAAATAAAGCTTGATTATCTAAAGTTAATCCTTATAATCAATAATGAGGAAATGCTTTTTATAATGAGGGTGATGGCGATAACAATGGCGACCAGTGATGTTGACGTGCATAACCAACAGAGGAAAAGCTTGAATATGCATATAGTTTATGGAGAAAATCAAGGGCAAAGAACAGATGTAATTTTGAACACAGAGGCTGCTGGTAAAATTGACTATAGTTTTTTACGCAGTGGATGTTAGTGTTACGAATTAGCTGATATGAGAATTTCGGCCTATTGAATGTGAGAATGCAGGTTAAAAGGAAAAAGAGTGTGTGAGAGAGAGAGATGCGTGTGAGAATTTGCTTCAAATGCACCTCTTTTTTAAAAAAGAGAAGGATAACGTTTGTGTTTTTAGATGGAGAAAAGGATATTAGTGTGTGATAAGCATAAATATCTTTGAGTTCATAATCTTGGTTCCTTGATTCATATGTTGCAACTGTAAAAGCCTGCTGGTGTGGTTTTTTTTTTTTTTTTTATTGCAGGGTATTTGATGCTGCCTCCTACTCCCAGATGGTTACAGATAAGTTTTCATGTACTGTGGATAAAGATGTTGATGAAATTTCAAGTCCAACCAGCATGCAACGCCATATTTCGCCAGTTGGATCAGATTCAGATTGGATGGAGCCCTCTCCAAACCTGTGCCACTCACGAATATTGCATCCTTATGGACCTGACCGAGTTTATGATGCTTTCCATTTGTTGCAGAATGAGCCATCTATTCAGGTGAACTTGACAACTGTTATTCAATAATATACTAAAAATGTTATCATATGGGAACCCTTATCTCAAAAACAAGACTCCTTTTATGCATTTTGTTAAGGTCCAATGCATGAAAAATTCTGTTATTGTTCTTTTTTTTTTTCTTTTGAACCTTATTAAAACATTTATGTGCAGAGGATGGTCATCTCATTATCTTCAGACAGAGCTGTTTGGAATGCTGTTTTGAACAATGAGGCAGTTCGGGAACTGCGGGAGACCTTCAATGCAGGTGGGTATAAAGTAAAATATTACTAAACGTTTCTAGGGGAAACTCACATCTAAGATTAGGCAAAAAATTGTTTCTTTCAGCATTCAAGTTGGTCTTTATAAGCTAGATTGTGTTGGTTCAGTCATCTGTTATTGCTTGAAATCTGCTTGTTTGTTTATTTGCTTGGCAAAGAATGTTGTTTATTCTCAAGAGATTGCAGACATAAATTCCTTTATTTTCTGGTTGAAATTTTCACATAATACTGAATTTTGACGCGGACTTCCTATGATATATGCAGAAGAAAACAATACTTCAGCTACCACAGAGAGCTCAGATGAGACTCACAATAGGTCAAACCCAACTATGGATGCTGTAAGGTGGATATTTGAAAACACAAAAGCGAAATTCATGGAAGCAATCGAGAAAATAACAATGCTGATGAACGAGTTGTTCAAGACAACCAATGATGAGAAGACAACAACTGAAAGTGGAACTACAGATCCATTTGAGGAAAAGCTGAGAACATCTTTCCTGCTATCTGTGGTGGTTCTGCTGGTGGTGGTTGTCACTCGAGCTCATATAGCTTGACTATAATTTGCCGACATGACAGGTAGCTTTCCAGTGGTTACTGGACACTGAAAGTCTTTCAGCTGAAGATGTACAAGAGTCATCGCTATATTTATGTAATTAGGTAATTATGAGACGATCGAACCGTCAAAAAAGTCTTCAATTTGTGGACAGGTTACGTACAGTGTTGTGGTACTTCTGAATGTTAAACTCTTGTCAGTTAAAAGTGTCTTTCAGCTTATTATGTGGAGCCTTAAGCTGGAGGAAGTTGTCAAATTTAATTTGCATCGAATCCATGTTCTTGTTTTTATTACTGAAGCTTTGTGACCCAATTTGTAAAATGAAAAAAGCAGTAGTTCTACGATATTTTAAAATACAGACTTCTTTGTCATTCTTCAATCTGAGATCTGTTACCAAGCAAGGGAAAAAAATGTACTTTTTCTAGTAATTTGTGTATGGCTCAATGATGAAATCCAACAAATGCTGGAAGCAATTTCACCTGCTACCTAGTCAAATTGTTTCAATTCTACTTGCCTATTACACATTCTACTACGGTACTTTATGAGCATTCTAAGCTACTGAATGTATTGTCGGGCATTTAGCTCAAGTTGATCACTGAGTTCAAGAGAGAATCAACATCAGGAGTTACAACAGCCCGTTTCCTGAGTTTTCCGATAGTGCAACATTGTTTGCTTGCAATATCTATGGCCATCAGATCTTGAGCAAATGTACAGTCTGAACCGGGTGAAACCTGCAGACAGTTTAATCTTGTCTCAGGAAAAAAAAAAAAAAACAAAAAAAGGAACCAGATAAAATTACCAGTAAAGCATCACATCAGTTCTCTCTTGAATTCAGAGAGCTTTGCAGTTTTTCCTTTTGGGAAAGAGCACAAACATTTTTATGATAGGACTTACATCATAGAGTGTATCACCTAGCTTTATCTTGACTGCTCCACTCCTATAAACCAGCATTTTGCCCATATATCCTTCTGATAACCCTTGAAAACTGCTTTCCTTCTTTAAAGCACTCGTGCCTTGTGATGGAGTTGAGCCTTCGACCTTTTCTTTTCCTTTTGTAATAGCTGATCGCTTCACAAGGGGCAGCTTAGAAGGGAGTTGAAAGAAAAAAAGCCTTTCCTTGTCACTTTCCTCCTGTCACCAATTACAAGTTTTATTTTAATCCCAAAGATGCCAGTAATTATTTAAATCCCAAAGATGCCACAGTTAGACAAATGGTTACACTTCAGAATTATTTTAAGAATTTGTTAATCCAAACACCAACCAGCAGTCCAAGATCTGAAGCAGGTTTAATAGTGTTCTCATTATACTCCAATTTTCTTGCAGCCTCCCCAAACTCTTCCTCGTTGAGAAGCTCTAAAACCAAGCAATTGACTTTTCTTCAGTACCATGAAAATGAAAACAAAACCATGATCTAGAGGGCATCTGGTAGCATACCTGGGTCGCCAGAATAAGGCCTTCTTAAAGGAAGAGTTGTTGGATAGTAAGTATGGTTGTAATCCTGCAATGACATAAGAGAAATTGGGTTTAGGGTAAGTGAGATGGAGAGGTGAACCAGTAAAAACAGAGCAAGAAGTTCATAAACAAAACTTCTTACCCATGGTTCTCTATAATCTTTCTTGATTTTCAGGGGTAACACACCAATGGCCTCTGAATGATACTTAGAAGCACCATCTTCTTCAGCAGTTGAAAGTGATGAAACCACGATTCTCCTATCGTCATTGTCAGAATCTTTTATATCTAACCTACTGCTGCTACCAGCATTCTCACAGCCAGGAACACCATATTTCCTTATAGAGGTTGATGGAGCAGCGCCTGGGCCAAAAGCAACTTGCACTGAAGCTGCAGGATTGAAACTTTGAACATGATTTTAATGCAAAATAGTTTCTTTCTAGTACAACACAGTCACTCCATCACAACTCATAGTCATCTTTGATTTCAGTGATATGAGGAAGGGGTGAGCTGACACAGACCGCAGTAGTACAGTACTACAGAAATTGAATCTTGGGAAAAAATTTTCAAAACTTCAAAGAGAACAACTCTAAGGCCTCAAAAATGAAGTATAAAAAATGAAGCTTGCAATAAGACCAAGCATTGGCACTGAAAGTCATCTAATGAATAACCCTATGGCAATTATTTTATTAATTTACCACAATATATTTTAATTAAAATCAGACGGCGTAAAATTAAAAACAAATATATACAGCCAATGCAAATCTCGTAACCTTATATCAAGGAACAAACATCCAGCAAAAATGAAATTTTTGCACAAAGTTACACTGAATGAAAACAAACGACAAAACAGAAAACAGCATAAACGTAAAAGTTAAGGAGAAGTTACATTTTTTCTCCACTTTAGGTACTTTTCTTCTGAGATTCTCCTGCAAATGCCAAGGAATCAAATTACTGAATTAGAACTGTTCTACCATCAGGTTAGTGCAAAATGGCATGTTAATGTTGAGTTCTGATAAATTGCTAATAGCAAAGATTATTCCCAGCTAACGCACAAAGTTTCTTGAGTTTTTCCCTCCTGGTTATAATTAAGGAAGGTGTGTTTTCCTTTGCGGAGGAAATTCCAAGTATATTAGGCCACAACACATGGACACGCCAAAACGACAAGACTATAAAAGTAAAACGCTCTAACCCCCATGGATTGTCCACACATTATTTAACTTGAAATAAAAGTTTGAACTCGTGGCCTGTCTTTTACACAATTTCTTTCTAGATGTCTAAACCGCTGAACCGATAAACAGTCGTCCATTTTGGAAGAAAAAACTGAAATTAACAATAAATAAATAAATAAATAAAAACAAAGAGTCCTACTTTTTATTTTCCTCCCTAACAAAATTTTATAAACTATAAATTATAATTATCCCCACAAAGCTCTAATTTTGCAGGGGTTGAAGAATTAATAATTGAAACAGAGATAATTGATCGAGGACAGAAAATTACGGAAGTATTACATTGAATTTACGCATGAGCTTCTGAGCCTGGGCTGCTTCATCTTCATCGTTATTAGAATCATTGACCTCACTGCATTTGACAACACCGAAAATGAAACGAAATTCAAAATAATTTCATTTCAGATAAATGGAAGTGAAAACTATTCAAAGAAAAAACAAAAAAGGGAAATGAAAGCACTGTTGCAGTAAAACGTAGAAAAATTGAGAGCACAATACGATTTGGTAACGGTGGGTATAGGCTTTCGTTGAGGCGGAGCTTTGGGGGTGAACTTAGCCTGCACGAGATGATATTTTTAAGAATTCAAGATCTGGTAGACTCAAACATAAGGGTTGAAAGAAATTCAACAGAATTGAGAAATTTTGATAATTGAATATGCAAATAAACGGATCTACCTTTCTGGGAGTGGGCGATGGCTGCTCTTGATCCATTCCGGCGAAAGAAGACGGCGAGAAAAGAAAATTATTGGAAAAAAGCTGAATCAACATTCGAACCGCGGACGTTTGGATGCAGAAAGATAGCTAATCGCCAATCGAGCTAAATCGTCATTGGGCAGGTTTCACCAATGTAACTATATAAAAGAGAACAGAGGCCTCTTTTAACCCCAAGTGCTTGAAGTAAATGTTTCAACATTGTAGAAATGGTTTTTTTACCAGTTTTCTTAGAAGAGGTATTCTAAAGTCTAAACGCACGAAAGAATAGTTTCTATAGCTACTGCAATCCACCATACGTATACTTAAAACTTCTTCGAGTATTTTATTTCTTTATTTTCATTTTTAGAGCTATTGGCAGAATAATAGTGCTTGTGCAAAGAAAACAGTAAAAAGGAAATAAAATTCATTTGAGAAGATAGAACCATGTTTTGATTCAGTGAGTTTGTACATAAACGACAATATAATACCTAAATTTTTATATTGGCTTTGTCAACCTAAAAGATAATAGTATTATTTACAGAGTCAGATAAATGTTGACACTACTATACATATGAATATATACTTTTTTTTTTTTTTTGAGAGAACTAAAATTTTAATTAGGACTTTAAAGGGGAAAAAGAAACTAAAATGAGATGATCTCTTAATGTATTTTTGGGACTAATATAAAACTACAATTTATTCAAGTAAATGACAACTTTTAAGCTTATCATAAAATAAAATAAAATAAAAATTTTTTGTAATTATTTTAAGAAAAACAAACAGGCTATATCATATGGTACTCTTTTCCGATATCATGATCACCAGAAAAATTAGTAATGAAATTATTTTAATTTCGATGGCGCGCAGGAAAAAATCCTGTGCTGTGACTGTCAGCAACACAAAGTTTAGATTCCTCGCTAACGTGTTTTTTGAGCTGCAAGTTACAATTTACTCAAAAATCATATTTCTAAACAAAATATAATTCTAATTATACAATAAAGAAATAATTTTCAATATTTTTAATTAATAAAATTTATTAGTTAAAAAAATTATATATTTTTAAATTTCATCTTTTAAGCTAAATAGTTTTCATTAATTAAAAATAATAAGTTTTATTATGTTTGATAAAAAAAAAAAGGGTATTGTAATCATTCGATGGAAAATTAAAGTAATAATTGTACCAAAAAAAAAAAAAAAAAAAAACATTAAATTAAAAAATTTATTAAGGTAAAAAAATTATATATTTTTAAATTTTCATCTTTTAAGCTAAATAGTTTTCATTAATTAAAAAAATAATAATTTTATTATGTTTGATACAAAAAAAAAAGGTTATTGTAATCACTTTCGATGGAAAATTAAAGTAAAATTGTACAAAAAAAAAAAAAAAAAAAAACAATGTTAATCTTCACAGCCAAATTGTATAACTACCATTCAAGTTTCGCATTATGTGCCTTTATTACTATTTGTGTCGCACTCTAAATGAGAAAAAAGAACCACAATTTTAACAGCCCAAAATTGCTTAATAACAAGAACACAAAGCATCGGTTTGGATTCCATCCTAAACCCTTGTATAATCATTACGGATACTACAGAACTATGATTTAAAATCGTTGTAGTTACTCTGCAGCGTATAGTTTTAACTGTTGTTACATTGCCAAAGTATCCTGTACTTTCTTTTAGACATGTCCAACTTATCACGATCATTTCGCCAACTGGAGTCCAATGTGGCATTTCACGGCGAATCCTTAACATCTCCTAATCAGCGAGAAAGGGAAAAAAAAAAAAAAAAAAAAACAGAGTTAATCTTCACAGCAAATTGTATACTACCATCAAGTTCGCATTATTCCTTTATTCTATTTGTGTCGCACTCTAAATGAGAAAAAAGAACCACAATTTAACAGCCCAAAATTGCTAATAACAAGAACACAAGCATCGGTTTGATTCCCATCCTAAACCCTTGTATAATCATTATCGGATACTACAGAACTGATTTAATCGTTGGTAGCTCTCTGCAGTATAGTTTAATTGTACCATTGCCAAGTATCCTGTACTCTTAACATGTCCAACTTATCACATAATTTCTCCAACTGGAGTCCAATGGTGCATTTCCGCGAATCCTACATCTCCTAATCAGCGAGAAAGGGATCAGTATATTTGCCATAACTTGAACAATCCATAAATGCCGTAACCCAAGCAGCAAGATCACAGCAATGGCGGTATAAGAGCGACAACGCATCATAAAAATATGATCCAACTCCACTGTAAATGGGAACACAAGGAGACCAGGTGAAACAGACAACCTTGCAAACATCATAAACATCATAAATCCAATGGGCAATCAATACAACTCAAATGTAATGGCCACATGTTATCATTCGATGTTATATGAGAGGAAGATACTCAAAAGTAATGATCAATTAAACAAAAGAAAAAACCGTTTACAGCAAGCCAAGCAATTTGACCAGCTAAGAAGCCCCCTAAATCAGAAATTTCTGGCCTATGGATATAATAAGTCTCCTCACACCTATCAGTTGCGCTAAAGAAGCACTACAATAATAGCTGAACGCCAAATATCTTCTTGGACAGGGTCCACAGCTTGTGATGGTAACAGATTCCTTCTGGGGAAACCTCTTTCATCTCAAACTAAATCCTGATCAACTTACACATAGTAAGGTTAGCTGATGGATGAGAATATATCACAAATGCCTTAAAACGATCAATCAACCTTGTGAGAAATTGATATCCTACAGGTATAAAGCCCTAAATCATGGTTAAAACCAGTGCACACAAATTATGTTAAGTTGGATGAACTGTAAATTTGTGAAAAACCTATGTGCATGAAAACAATGACATGCTAAGTTGGATGCCTTAAGCAACATGAGATGTGAATGAACCGCATACAAGGCCAACTTATTTATATTCGCATAGATATGAACAACCTATCAAAGCACAAGATAATTGGAATTAGCAAGGTGAAGACAAACAGATCATTAAAAGGAGAGAGGAAACAGCTCTTATTGCTCATCATCAAACGTCCTAACCCACCCCAACCCTGACTCCCAAATAAATAACTAAAAAATGAAAGGGATTGTGACGTATCAACGAGAAAAATTATGTTTAAGAAGATGCTACATAAATTCTTGAAGTATCTTAATTTAAATACCTAGATGAAGATGTACAACCTTGTTAGTAATAGTTCAAGAACATTGATCGCAATACCTTCAACACTTGATCCCTAAAAATTTATTGAGGTACTGCATAAAATGGCTAACTAATAAATCACTAAATAGGAATTGCCTAATTTTTTATGCCATATCTTTAACCAAATAACTAACAGCATGTTTTAAATAAATCCTATTCAGTACAGCTGATCCAGACAGGAAGAATCTTCATCAACAATTCAGAATCAGCAACAAGAAAAGGATTTTAGCATCCCATATTCTAGTTCATAAGAAATCAACTCTATCGAAGAAATAAAATTACCCAACAGCAATAATAGAGTACATGAATATTTACGAGGAAAGAGTAAGCAGGCCAATTAGCACAGAGGATGTGATAATGAAACTTAAAAGAGTAAAATGCAAAGATAAAATCCTGTGCTTCCTGCAGAATGGGGCAAGGTTCCACAACCACACAGCCAATATGGACTATATTCTACCAAATTACCTCACCATTTCTCTAAACAAACTTCTCTCGCTCATAATTTCTAAATCACCTCACAAAGATAGCTCAACCAAACAGTTTAAATCACATGAAGTATCTCTATCATCCCTAACATAAGAACAACCATTTCAACTATATCACTATGTGTGTGTGTGTGTGTGTGTGTATCAGTAATTATTAATATGTCTTGCAGGCTCCAAAGACTATTTTTCCCCATCATAAAAGCATTTTTCTAATCCCATCAACCTGAAACATGTATATCCTCAGCTTGTTGGATCAATTTCTTATCTAAAAATATAACATCAATTAAATTAAATGCATACTTCATTGGTGACACAGCAAACTTAATTTCAAACTAGAAATGTAAAGATAAAAATAGTCATCAACCAGGTTACGAGATAAAATGAGCACTCCAAAACCCAATATATGTTTTGAGTTCTGTCACCTGCCACATAAAAACTAGGAAGATACATCAGAATAATAATAATAATATAAGCAAAAGGAGTAAAAAAAAAAAAGAAAAAGAAAAAAGAAGCAGCAGGATATAGGTATAAATCAAGAACTGCTTCCACATACCCACAAAGACCTTCGGATTCTAGAGAACACTCACCTTACGATGACAAAACCAAGCCAAGGATACTTCAGGGAAGAAATGGCAATCAGGATAACTCAGTTATCCTCCCAATAAACAAAGTATTAATTATAGAAAAAAGATAAGGAGCAAATCATGACGAGCAAATAACCCAAATGGTTAAACATTCCAAGGAAAATAAAATATAATAATGACCACGTCAGTTGCAACTTCCAGAAGCATAAATGAGCTTAAAAAGGATAGAAAATCAGTGACCAGACATTATAAAGGGACAACAAGCATCAATAAGAGACAAAATTATGTCCTACAAAACAATAAGAAATATTAACATTAATAAGTTTCAGCGGCTTCTCCAATATGCAGCCGTGTCAACAGAACTTCCCAAATCTCTGCAAATGTCATAACAGTACAGCAAGGTTAAAGATGTGAGTCCCAAACTTCCAACAAAGTCATTGCAAGAGGTAAGAAATCAGGTTGCTCCAAGAAACATCAGGCCTGTAAAAATTATTCAATAATGGCAAAGGAAAAAAGGGGTTAAGAGATGTAGACACGAGATATTAACAGATATTAGCATGATTATAAGGTGGATACTGCTAGCATGTTAGCAATGGCGAAACTTATTATTGTTATTATTATTACAGTAGGGTAGAATATTCCAGACACAGACGCAGAAACTGTAGACAAAAGTGTGTGCATACATCTATCATCCACCATTGCTGCATAACAAAGCTTGCATTATAATACCAAAGAAGAATAAAGAGTTAGTGTCATGACGAAATCAAACACATAAATTTAACAGAAGGTCACAATCATAGATTGTGGTATTTGTTATCTGGATTACATTTAGAGATGGAAGACTCATATACTTACGAATTTATTACCTTCTTTCTTAGAAAACCTTGGGATGTACATGAAAATCCAAATGTGAGAATCAAAACAATATGGCAAGAGGCAAAGAAAAAAATCGTTTCGTGCAAGTTCCAGTTCCTAGTAACAACTAAAGTTCAAAGAATAAGAAAAAAAAAATGAAACAAATTTCTAGAGTTAGAGAAAGAAGTTGTCGCACAATAGCAAACCCTTTTTAGTAGGCATATATTCACATGTTTACTAATAAGAGTTCCTCAATGACAGAACACAGTTCTACCATTAGAACTCCACATCTATAAGAGGGTTAGTGTATCATATTAGTTGGCTGAACTTCAAAAATAATAAAGTTAACATATGCAATACCATACGAGGATATGCCAATGCCATGTGCCCTATTTCATACCCTGAGGATCAGACTGACACAGCAACAATCAGTTGAATAAGGAAAAATTGACTTTCAGCATGTTACGTGCACGTATATTGTAAAACATATGAAAAATTTGCATATACCTCTGAACCAAGAACTACTACGGAAAGGATCAAGTTATTTCATCTCTGCCATGAACTTCTCATACTCTGCATCGGCACCATAGGTTGTCTTCTCGGAAGCAGAAGAAACTGGAGGAGGTACAGGTGGATTTGGAGCCCAAGGCACATTGCTGATGCTCTGTGAATGGTCAGTTGTTGGTACTGGTGCAGGAGGGGGAGGAGGAACTGCATTGTAATAAGACGCGTAACCTAATGAGGCAGTAGCATATGCAGGTTGAACAGCTACAGAATTCCCATATATATTTGATGATGGGGGTGGAGCAGAAGTGTTGTTTTCAGACTGCACTCCTGGCGGGTAGCTTTGCTGAGCTTCACTAGAAGTCACTGGCTGTGTTGGAGCACCAGAGGGAACAGGTTGTACAGTTGGAGGGTATTGAACACCGTACACCGGCATTGGCTGTCCCGGGACAGGAGGGTACATTGTGGATCCTGGAGGGGGAGGAGCATAAGGTGCATAAGGAGGAGGTACATGAGGTCCCCATGGAACTGGAGTTCCAGCATAGCTCGCAGGAGCAGCTGCAAAGCCAGTAGGTGGCGCATTTGGAAGAGGACCACCTGGTGTAAACTGCTGTGACGGATAGGCACCAACTGGCTGAGATGAAAGAGGATATGTTGGCACAGTGGATGAAGGAGGGCCTGGCGGAACAGGAGGCTGAGGTGGCTTACCAGCGACTCTCACAGCAATGGTTCGACCATCTATACGATAGCCATTCATGCTCGCAATTGCAGTATTAGCCATTTGGACATCGCGATATTTCACAAAACCATAACCTTTGCTCAATCCAGTAACTCGATCCTTAATGACCTTGGCCATCACAATATCACCAAAAGGTGAAAACAATCCAATTAAACCATCATCATCCAGGTTAGGTGGCAAGTAACCTATATACAAATTGGTATCGTCATACTCCTTAATAGGCTTAACTCCATTTGCTCCTAATCCTGGTTGATTTGCACTACCAAGACCACCAGTGTTACTAGCCCAGGGAGGATTGCTTCCAGAACTACCTGGACCCAAAGCCAAGGTAGCCGTTTGCTTAGTTGATGATTCTGGCATAGTCCCTCCTAGCTCAGCCAAAAAGTTCTGATATTCATCATCCATTTTCTTCCCTGTTGTTCCCTTCACAGGACAATCAATAGTAGGATGTCCACCATCGCCACAAATCTTACAAAGTACATCACTTTTAAATGTAGTAGTACGTGAAGGACATGCATACTGCCTATGCCCTGGCTCACCACACAACCTACAATATTCCTCATCCCTAATTGTACCATTCAGAGCAGCAAGTTCCCGAAGCTGCTGCCTCTTATGCTCATTCAAGACCTCATCTACAGGCTGCAACAACTTCTCCACCATTCCTGCAGCAGCATCCAGTGCCTCTTGTGTTTCTGCCTCGACTAAAACATGCAAATCTTCATTTTCTGATGGGTCCGGCTTCAAATCCCTCTTTTGCTGCAGTCTTCCCTCTTTCACGGACCCTTTACCTCGAATCACAATTTTGGCTCCTGTTTCTCTCTCCATTCTCTTCTGTGTATTCCCTCTTGGCCCAATTATCAATCCAATAAAATTATAACCTGGGTATTCCTTCATGGGTATATAAAGCTTCTTTTGAAGTTTGGGGGGCCTGTAATCAGCAGGAGGCTTAAAGGCAGGGTTTCTCTTGATAATCTGAGATATGATCTCTTGCCTCTCCTTATTCAGTCTCTCTCTTGCCCTATACTCTCTAGTATTAATTCTAATTCCCATATTATCATAAATTGGTTCTGGAGAAGGAGACCTAGCTCCCTCAGGTCTATCATCGAGGGGTAAACCAGATTGCAGCATTCGACTAATCTCCAGGAGCCTAGCATTCAAAGCCTGAATTTCTGGATCAAACTCAATACCTCCGGTAAAATCTTTCATAAAATCGGGAAGCTGAATCACTGGTCCTGGCTTGGGCTCATCGTCAGCCCATCGCGATTTTCTCTTGCGGGTGCCGCTACCCGTATCATTGTTGCTGGTGTCCGAGGACTGATTGTTAGCGGTTGAATCAGCTGGTGGATCCCATCGGCTGCGTCGACGTCGACGGCTCGAGGTCTCCTCTTCGCCGCCCGAGTAGTCCCTGTCGCCACTGTAAGTATTGGTGAGACCATTTTCAGACAGCAAGGGTTTTGGGATTTCGAGTTTTGGAATGTTCTCCTGGGCGATCTGCTGATTATGTCCATTGTCGGATACATTTGGGAGATTTAGAGTTGGGGTTTTGTCTGGGTTTTGGGGACCGGAAACTTGAGGTTCTTCTAATGGAGGTGGAGGAGGAGGAGGACTTTGATACTGGAAATCTAGGGATAGAGGTGGAGGTGGCTGAGAAGGATCTAAAGCTTGGAATTGGGGATTCACGGCAGGCTCTAGAGAGTCCATTGAAATTGAAAGAGAAAGGTAGGGTTTTCAGATATCAAAAGGGCAGATTTAACTTGTGGTCTGTTCGCAGTCAGTAATGGAATGAATCGATTGAATGATATAGTATATTGTTTGTTATTTACCTTCCAATCAGAGAACACCGTACACGTATCGGATTTGGAATTGCATTATATGTGATCCGTATCTAGCTTTTACGGGTTTGGCGGATTTGGGCTTCGTAAACTTTGGGCCAACGGGTATTTGTTGATATCCGGCCCAGCCTTGTTCCGGACCTTTTGGTGAAGAAAGGAGGAAGTTAATTCCTCCAATTTATTTAATATTATTTTAATGATAAGATATTATCACAAATTAATTTTATTAATAATCCAATTAGATAAAATGTTCAAAAGTTTTACTTCTCAAAATTCAAAAATAAGCTTATATTGTAATTAATTTTCACATCCTGTCGAATAAAAATTGTCCTAAAATAAATATATTGAAATATTCCCTTTATTTAATAGTGGTAATATTAATATTATAATTCTTTTTGTCTCACTTTCTTGATTTTGTCAGTCCAAACGTAGGAGGAGAGTGGTTGGTTATCAGTTTGCTTTCCTGCGGCATAATTGAAATAGAGCTGTCTTTAATTTTCTTCTCCTTTAATTTGTTATTTTTGGACAAGAAGAAAACAAAATAAGGTAAATTCAAATTCTTGTGCATGCTAGTTTCTGTTGTGGAACATAATTTTCAATAGGTCTAGGAAAAAAAAAATGGATAAGGTTCATCAAAAGAAAAGAAATATATTTTTTATATAAAATTATAAAATATTTGATTTGTGAAATATTTATTATTTTTTGTTTCATTATTTTTGAATTATATTTAATTTAAATCAATTATTTCATATTTTTCTTATTCATTGGAAGCTTTTATAACCGAAACAATATTGCAGGCTATATAATAAGGGTAGTCTTTCCCTTAACTCACCAAATCGTTAAAAATAACTATAGTTAAGAGGACTCGAACTCGAAAAGAAGACTAATTAAATCACCACTAGATTGGCATTATTTCGTCATTTTTAATTATATTTGATTTAAGTCAAAATTTTTATATGATAAAAATTCAGTATTTCTCTAAAATGGCTTTTTGGTGCAAATTTAAAAGAGTAAATTATATAAAAAATTGATTACGATCTTAATTTAAAAGAGTAAATGGCTACTAAGTTCATAGCAAATGTAGGAATTAAAAACCTTAATTACGATCTTAATCTTATTACTCATGATTAGGGAAGAAAAACAAAACAGCTAACAATTAAAGAAATCCAAGAAAATGAAATTAAAGACCCAAAGAAAACAGTGACGAAGCTGAAGCAGATAATCCACTGCGATTCCCAACAACAAATTTCCCCTTCTTAGAAGACGCACCAAACAAACTACACCCATCAAGCTCCGCCGTCAACTTAAAAGGCGGTGCATCGGTAGCCAGCCACTGAACTCGAAAAGAAGACTAATTAAATCACCACTAGATTGGCATTATTTCGTCATTTTTAATTATATTTGATTTAAGTCAAAATTTTTATATGATAAAAATTCAGTATTTCTCTAAAATGGCTTTTTGGTGCAAATTTAAAAGAGTAAATTATATAAAAAATTGATTACGATCTTAATTTAAAAGAGTAAATGGCTACTAAGTTCATAGCAAATGTAGGAATTAAAAACCTTAATTACGATCTTAATCTTATTACTCATGATTAGGGAAGAAAAACAAAACAGCTAACAATTAAAGAAATCCAAGAAAATGAAATTAAAGACCCAAAGAAAACAGTGACGAAGCTGAAGCAGATAATCCACTGCGATTCCCAACAACAAATTTCCCCTTCTTAGAAGACGCACCAAACAAACTACACCCATCAAGCTCCGCCGTCAACTTAAAAGGCGGTGCATCGGTAGCCAGCCACTGATCAACGTGGAACAAGGTCTGGCTACACTCCTTGTGTGGACCAGTGGACGTGACCTCAACGTAGTCACAATACCAGCCATGATGGTACCCTGACCCATCGGAGGTCAAGTTGAGACGGCAAATGGGCGAGCCAATGCAAGGGCCACGGCCGGAGAAGACGTCGAGATTACCTCGCTCGAAGAAATCGTGAGATGGCTCCATTAGACCCCATGATAAGATGTTAGGGATCCACACAAAGCGGCCTTGTGGATCACCGAGGGAAAGGCCGATGTTAGAATCTGTTCCTGCCTTGAAGATGGTTCCTGTCTTCACGTACAATGTGTATACGCACAAATCATCCTGCAACAAATATATCCATGAAAATTGTACATTAGATAAGATCCTGAATTCACTCTACAAATATACATATACATTAGTATTATATACATGGTGGTCTCCAGTTGCTGCTGCAGAGAAGAAAGCGTACAAGAGTACGGAGATGAAGAGACTCTTCTTCATTTTTTTTTTTTCTTTATCTGGGTTAAAAACAGATCGTGGAGTGGAGGTGAGAATTGAAGGGTTAGAAGAGTTATATATCTGTGACGGTGAGGGAATTGAAGGTAAAGAGTATTAATAAGGCGTATATATATATAATATATATATAGGAGAAGTTTGCTGGTTTGGTTTGACCCATTTCTGGTTGGGGTGTGAATATTTAACATATATAGTAGAGAAGTTTGCTGGTTTGGTTTGACCATTTCTGGTTGGGGTGTGAATAATTTACCAAAAATAACTATTCCAAAATTGTAATTCTCATGTATCTATGAGTTTCAGTGGATTTAGCGAGATGGAATCCAAAATCATGACCACGTCAATAAGCATGGTGCTAATGCAGGGACATAGTAATTAGATGGAAATGGACCATCAATATCATCATGTGTCATGTTCTCGGGTGTCAGTGAATTCATTCATTCATCCATTTTGTAGTGAAAAAATAATTCCACTTCGAACAATTACAATTCATTCCATTTTAAAATGCGCCAGAAATCACTCGTGATTATGTAAATTCATGTTAAAATTTTAGGATTCAGGATTTAATGTATAAATTTAATCTTAAATTTTAGCAGATTATTCTTTCTGCAATTCTCCTAAATTTTAGGAAGAATTAATGATGACCTTATACTTTTATATCTCAGTTATAATTATATCTTTCACTTTTTAGTGATTCAATCCTCATATTGCACTTTCACTTTCATTTAGGCAAAGGACATAGTTGATATGTAAAAGTTCAAGAGTTTCCGGACCAAATTTATGCATTAGGTCCATGATCACGTAAACCATGCTAAAATTTTCTTAGTCCCATGCTTTTCCATGAAAACAAAAATCAGTAAAAAAAAAAAAAAAAAGGAAAATGAAACCTATATGAGAATTACATCTCAGCTTATTACTCAACATGGGATGCCAATTGAAACAATCTGAATAATATTGATATTCCCATTTACAATTTCCATGAACTGTACGATCATCACAAACACAGCTCAAAGTCTTTTTTTTTTTTTTTTTTTTTTTTTCTCTCTTTCTATTTTTCTTTTTTTTTTTTTTTTTCTAGATAAAGTTACAAGAGCATAGAACTTAGTAAGGGAAAGAGTTTTAGCATTATATACAATAATATTGTTGTGGAAGGCCCACTTCGATTACAGGAAAGCACACCGGACGAGGATTAATTTTGTCAATTTCATCACTTGAGATCATTCACGTGTGACCACCAAAAAAACACTCACTATAATAATTTATCATTCAATTCAAAACACTAAAAAAATAATATCAACCATCTTCACAAATGTGTTAAGGCTTTGCACAAAGTCATAGATGAAGACCAGGACGTTGTCCATAAGTATTGTGCTTTCAATCACAAAGAAGAGTAAAGGGAATACTTTTTTTTTTTTTTTTTTTTTTTCTAGATAAAGTTACATAGACTTTTAGTAAGAAAAGTTTAGATTTATATACAATAATATTGTTGTGGAAGGCCCATCGATACAGAATGCACCACGAGATAATTTTGTCAATTCACACTGGATCATCCACCTGCCAAAACCAAACATCACTTAATTTATCATCAAATTCAAAACACTAAAAAACAACACTTCACAAATGTGTTAAGCTTTGCACAGCAAGAAGACAGGAAGTTGTCAAGTATGTGTTTCAATCACAAAGAGGTAAGAATACACATCCATGAAATGCAAGATGCAGTGTGCTTGGCAATGATGCCTAGACGGTGCAGTGCTACAAGGACTGGTCTCTGGCCCAAAAATTATGAGCTGATAAATTTGGAAGAAATGATAGTCATTGATAGGAAGAAATTAAAAAAACTTGCGAATTTAATGGTCAAGGCAGAAACTAATGTCTAAAGAGAAAGAAAAGACCTGACTCTGAAATATAGCTTACATGTTCTCCTTGGAAGTATGTATTTCTCCATTAGAAAATCCATGAACAGTCATATCATGCAGTGAACAACAACAATGTAGCAAAGTAGCAAATAATGGTACTGAGCACATTCAACTCAAAAACAATTGCAATGATAAAAATGCCTCATCAATTTTTTCCCTCTAAAATGCTCATCTTATAAATAGTCAGAACAATGATGAGGGCAGGCAGTAGACTAATGATGAAAATCACCTCTGATCAGTTGCTTGAGCCACCGAGATCGAAGTCCATTGTGTAATCATATTCAATGGTTGGAATTACAGACGCAACAAATTTCAAGAATAGGAAAAGATACCTACAAAGCACATATTTCCAATAGTCAGATACATTCAGATTAAAAAACGATGTGACAGATAAGAAAGTATACCTCATTTTAAAAACAATAAGAAAGAATAATCCAATGCATGTTCTTGTAATACAACATAATGAAGACTGGGAGATTTGTATCAAAAAGAAAAAAAATTGCAGAACTCACTTGTCAACTTCTGGCTCAACACCTCGTGACATTAACACATCTATAATTTTCTTCATGACAGCTCCATGTTGGCATGGATGCACAGAAGCATGCTTTCCTGGCAAGTGAGGATGGTCTTCAATAGTTACCTGCATGCAATTAACCTTATAGCATGAAGAATTCTAAGAACTACATTATTAGGAATCAATAATTATATCTATGATCTTGGGGTCTCCGAAAATAGTGATTCCTTTGGTTTAGTAAATAAAATTGCTAGAAAAGTGCCTAGGAGCACCCATTACGTTATAAGCAGCTTTTGAGTACATTACAGTGCTGATTCTTGCAGAATATTTTGAGTAGATTTTAAAAACACTTATATTAGTTCTTACCGTTTTCCGTGCATGGTCTTGGCTAACATCTTCAAGTACAAGTTCTGGTTGCAAAAGCATCCTTGACTGTCATTGGTCATAAGAAACAGTCAACTGGTTAGATACATTTCCTTCTGCTGAGCAATGGGATGAATTGACATACGGAAACAGTTCAATCCATCATGTTGTTGCTGATAGCAGCTGATAACCATGTTCAGCAATCAATTCCACAAACCGTTAATTCATGCAGATCAGAACCAGAATGTTGGTTTTTCTGTACTAATTATCCTTTCGTAAAAAAGAATATGATATTTTCCAACTTATGAAACAGATAAAGATGAAAAATTTTTAGTAAAGAGTGATCAACCTCATCATATCCAGTCAGCCAAACGCGAGGAGTTTGATAATATTTGTCATACCTGGAAATATAAAGACGAAAAACATGTTATAATTGGTAAACAATGCTATGGATTTCAAAAGGAACACATGTTGTAAACATGAAAATAACATAATGGAGGAATTTAAATGCAAGTGTGATGATCAGAAGTTCAGAACCATGAAAAATCATAACATTGACTAATGGTACATTCATTGCTAACTCTAGTATCAAAATAAGCTTACGTGATGCTGACATCATATGTTCGAGTACGAAGAATATTATCATCATCAGGTTCATGAGCTACAAGATAAGTAGACTGGAGTGTTGCCTGCATCGGGTAGATAGACAATGTCAAAAGTTTCAAATTTCTAACAAATCTGCAAGAAAGGTGCAAAAGAGTGATAACTTACAGGATCTGTTTCAATTAAATTGTCAGGGTCTTCATAGTCTGCCATATCTGGTATATCTTCTTCCTCTTCACCCCCAAAGTATGTGGGGATCGGTTGAATAGGATTCTTTTTGCTGATTTCTAGGGCTTCCATTGAAGGTACATTATCATCCTCGTCACCTTTAGTTTCTAGAAGAAATATGAAGCATGAAATCAACATATTAATCAAAGTTGCGAAATATCCAAATTTGGAAAGAAATTTACCTTTTGGTTTGCCATGAGTTGCCAGCCAGCCATCATTATCTTCATTATCAAGCAGAATTTCACCTCCAGCAGCTTCATATTCTTCTTCAACAGATGCAGCTCGTCTTAGACAAGGAACTAAAAGAAAGTCCATACTTCCTTGTGAGCTTATTGTGATCATAGATAATCTTTGCTAGAGTTAAATAAAAAAACCACTAGGGTCGAACTTTATCATAATTGAATTTTGTGTAAATATTAAACAATGGCTGTTTCAGATAACTAAAACTTGCATCTTTCTTTACATTCAAAACCAAGAGATTTGCAATTTCCCGAACAGTTCTTTTGGATAAAAAGAAGAACAACTAGTATTCCTGGTGATTGCCAAATATGTATATTAATAATAATTACAATACTCATAAATATAATAACTAGACAGAGATTGATACAAACACAAACTGGCAGAGATGGCATTATTTACCATTCCGAGTAATCAAGAACTGTTTTTCTGGGGGCAAGTAAGACTTCCTCTTGTTTGGTTCACCTGACTCCCTACAATCAGGTGGAACAAGGAAAGAATGAAAAACCATACCCATGTCTGATAAAAAACATCCTTAACACAAAAAAGACCAATTACCGAAGAAAAAATTGTATAATTCCTATTATTTATTTCCTTCATAAGACTTAAATCAGTTCAAATAACTTTATTTTTCCAATACAGGAAAGAGAGAATATAGTAATTAAGCGAAGGGAGAACAATATATTGTATTTTAAATTAAAATGATTGAAGGTAGAGTTCAAATAATAGTATCAAAGGATGCTTCCGAAAGTTTATCTTAGCATTCCTATCAATGTATTTTGACTTCCATTGAAAGTATCCATATAGCAAATTCGACACGAAAAATCTAATTCTTACCCATACTAATTGAAGTTCCAAATGCGAAAACGAAATTCAGATATTTCACTTACTCGCGAAGATATAATTAAAACTAAAATACGAAATATTTAACCCCCAAAATCGAGCTTAAAACAACTAGAATTATGCGATCGGGGCTAATTAAGCAACAAGCACAACAACAAAAAGCCATATGTACAAATGAAAGGCCAGCTGAAATAAGAAAAACATAAGGATCAGGAACGAGGTAAATTACCAGGACCAAGTGGGGCATTTAGAGACGAGATTATCGCCGGCAAGAATGAATTCACTAACGCTAAGAACACCTTTTTCTTTGAAGGCGGACACCGTTCGCGGCCCTGTGATTCTCTCTACTGTACCTTTGAAAGCTTCGTGAAGCTTCTGCGACAGTACCATCTCCAATTTTCAGATCAAAACCCTAGAAATTTCAAATGCGGAGAGAGAAGAGGGGAGGGCGTGTCCGTCACGATAATTTCAGGGATAGTGGGTCTCCCTCTCCCCACTCCTCCTTTTTCATTTATTTATTCTTTTACCCTTCGTTATTCATGTTTACTATTTGTACTTTTTTTAATTCTGGATTTCACCCATAAACTTATAAATATTCTCAATATAGTACACATACCTCCCTTTATGTTTAACCTAAACAAACGAACCAGTGTTACAAAAGAAATACAAATCCTGGAAGGTGAAGAGCACAATCCGACTACTATTGCAACGAGCGAAAAATTTACATTGACAAATTCAATGAATTAATTCAAAAATCTTGTGTACGCTTCCTCTATAAAATCTCTAGTAAGGTTCAAGTGTCTTTCTAAGATATGAAATAATAAAATTTGCTTTCCGGATAATTTAACGGTGAATTTTCGGTTACTAGTATGCAGTTCATATTCTATTCTCCACATTACCACATACATTATTTTGATAATAGAGAAATTTTTGTTCTCCATTGCTGCGGCAACATATGATAGCAAGTGATTTACTAGAGATTGTTGCAATGGTCTATTACTTCTATATCCAAGACCAGTGTGTTTGGTTGTTTGCAATCCTATAACTAAACAGTTTGAGGAAATTAGTGGACAGTTTGAGAGAATTAGGGGTGGTGTTAGGTATAGATTATATGCTTCCTTGGCTTTTGATCCTATTATATCTCCTAGCTATAAGGTTGTTTTATTAGATTTTTTTTTTTTATAGGCAATTAAGGGTTTTTTTTATCTTAGTCTGGGAGTTGGAAAGTTTTAGATTTGAAATTGGAGGAAGAATTAAACGTTGTTGAATGGGATAATCGATCTATTTACTTCAATGGGTCAATTTACAAATTATCTAACAAAGGGCATTTAGTGAAATTTTCAATTGGTGAAGAAATTAGTGTTAGTGATCGAGTTCATGCGATCAAGTTGCCTAGTTCTGAAGGAGAGAAGAGATGCATAGGGGTGAGTAATGGAAATTTGTATTATGCTAATGCGGAAGATGGGAATCTTCAAATTTGTATGCTCTGTGGTTGCATTTTGTAATGAATATGAGTGGGTTTTGAAGCACGACGTTTTGTGCCAAGCGATAGCAGAAAATGAAATATATCCATGTGCTTTTCATCCATTTTTAGACATGATTTTTATTGGTTGTAATGGTGGGAAATACCCTAACATCTATTGCAATGATTTCAGCAAGAAAGAGTTGTAGCCTCGTCCCAAGCTATTTTCCTGAAAGGAAAAGAAAATTATGATGAATATTTATTTATTTTTTTTTACAAATGGGAGCTGGATGCGTTTTGAGAAATTAAAGTATATGAGTCAGTCGTGTATACATAAATTATACAGCACCAATTGCATGAGGAAGTTGGAGGAGTGTGAATGTTAGTAGTTAGACAAACTAAACATCATATAAAGTTATTAGCAATAGCACATGGTTGATAGCCACAGACCTGATAGAATTGAAATGGATGCTTTCATAAAATGAAAGAGTCATCATCATTAATTATATTAATTATTTAACAAAAATTCGTCCCCATTTTCTTCTTTACTCCTTGATGGAAGCAATAATCAACTAAGGTATAACATATAAAAACTTATCTCACGAGTGTATACCAAAATATAAATTTCCCAATAATTAATACTGTTCAGCCCCTTTTAGATTTGTTTTCCGAGGATTGCTTTGAAGTAGCAATAGCCAACCATGAACCTACTCCAACTGACAAGCCTGAAGATTTAAAAGAGCAGCACCCTTTGTGCTGTTGTTCACAGTACCTTATCACCTCCTTTCCTTGATGATCATCTCCTTCCCAATCGCTAGTGTCTTTATTTGCAGGTATAAACTGTAACACAAGCAGAAAACATGAAATGACCCATATTATTAGTCAAGGTCAGAATCACAGGACTGGGTATTATTAATTAAACTGAGATTTTTAAACTACTTACACATGGCGTAGCAGTAGCACTAGTGGTAGTCACAGAATGATGGCTTCTTCTTTGGTAGGTGACAGGGTAGGTAGAAGTAGTCTGACCAGGAGAAAAGCCATTGTCGTGTTGATTGCTTGGGAGTTCATTGAGGTTGATTAGAGTGGTTTTAGTGGTAGTGGTGCTAATAGCAGATGTAGTGCCAATGCTGCTGGGCTCATACTGAGCACTGTAGATCTCATGAGGAGAAGGAATTGGTAAGGAGAGAGATTTGGATAGAGCAATTTTCACAGGCCTTTTTTCAGCTAATGGCTTCACCGGAGAAGTAGGGACGGGACCATTGTGTTGAGAAGGAGCTGAAGGAAGGTGGGTCTTTGATGCTGATGTTGAAGAGACAGAAGGGGGTGTAGGGACTGAAAAGAGGTCTTCAAATTGGACCATAACATGATTAGGAGATGAGATAGCCATGTTTGGCCACAAGAAAGTTCCTTGGGGTTTGCATATCCTGAACCCACTCTTTAGCCTTTCTATTTTTGCTGCTTTGTCCTCTGTTTGTACTGCTGATTTTGTTGTTGGCGGTGTCTTATTTCCTCCTCCTGCCTTGCCGTGTTCTTCTCCTGTTTGTTGTGTTGATTCTGGTAATCCCTTTATTGCTGGTCTTTCAAATGATTCTGTCCTATTTGCTTCTTCCGTTGTTGATTTTTGCTTCCCCATTTCTTCCTGTATTAATTACAACCACTAATATCATCGTATTAATCATTTTTCACATCATTTAATGCATCACGGTACATTTTCTTAACAGTGTCATTAATAACCAAGACAGTAGTCAAGAGCAATCAATTAACAAGGACAATGAAAATTATTCATGAAGCACATTCAGTCAGTTGAACTTTCAATTCTGTGTTATGAAGTCTTGAAATTGAGCATTAAATTAAAGATGGCAAAAAAATCTATCCACCGCCTGCTAACATCACTACCCAATCAATAGCAGCCAATATAAGGGGAGATGTAATTAAGGAGTTAATGGCTAAGAGGTTTATGTATTAAAGCAGGTGGTCAATTCACCATCTTTATAAAGTTAGGTTGTATAGATCTTGTGCAGTATACACTACTTTTAGAAGAAGACTAGGAATTAAATGGTCATGCTCTCGTACCTCCATCTCACATAAAGATTGTGAAATTTCCATCAATAGTTCCTCAATCTTAGCCTTCTTATTCACCAAATCAATATACATTTCCTACCAAAAAAAAAAAAAAAAAAAAAACGGCCCCCCCCAATATAGAGGGGAAGAATGTAATTAAGGAGTCTAATGGCTAGAGTTATTGTATTAAAGCAGGGTGGTCAGATCGCACATCTTGTAAAACGTTAGGTGTATTAGATCATTGTGCAGTCATACACTACTGTTAGTAAGAAAGACTAGGAATTTAACCATGCGTCGTCGATTGCTCTTCGTAAACCTTCCATCCTCACATCAAAGATAAGTGCTGAAATATTGCGGCGGGGAATCAATATTCTCAATCTTAGCCTTCCTTATTTCACCAATCCAATCTATACAGTTTCCTACCAAAAAAAAAAAAAAAACAAAAGCAGATGAACCGAAGACAGCGTACAGAAGACAATCAAATGAACGGTCAACGAGAAGCAACATTCTTGTTGGGTAGAAAACCAAATTATGGTCAGTTCAGATTTTACTTCAGTGGAGTTTTAATCAACCGCGTGTTACCAAATGCTCTATACGATGTGACTAGTAGTACAGACGATGAATTGCCGAGTGGTCACAAGCAGCTAGTTCTTCCTCACGCTCTCTTAGTATTTACTAGCCTCTCTAATGTTTCCAAGTATCAATTCAAACATAACAGACACATCGCTCTGGATCTACTAGCCAGTCTCACACACATTGGCCTATCAAGAATTAACAGAACAACAACAAACGGGAGCGCTTAAATCACCATTATACATCAGCTGAAACTACACAAACATAACTAACAAAAGCATACTAAATTAAGAAATAATGAGAGGAGGAAACTATGTTCCACTAACTACCTTTCCATTTTAGCAATCCTTTCCTCTAAAAAAAAAAAAAAAAAAAAAGAGAGAAGAAGAAGAAGAAGAAACAAATAGAGGTCAAGAGAAGAATTTTTGTTGGTAAAAAAATATGGTCAGTTCAGATTTTTACCTTCAGTGGAGTTAATAAGGTGTCATGCTCTATACTGTGACTAGTAACAGACGAAATTGGGGTGGTCACAGCAGCTAGTTCTTCCTCACGCTTCTTAGATACTAGCTCCTCTATGTTCCTGTTCATCAAACAAAAAGACAATCGCTGATTACTAGCCAGTTCACACACAAATTGGCTATCAAGAATAACAGAAAAAACAAGGGAGCGCTAACTATACATATACATCAGCTGAACTAACAAACTAACTAAAAAGCATACTAAATTAAGATAATGAGAGGGAGGAAATGATGTCCACTAACTACCTTTCCATTTTAGCAATCTGTTCCTTGAGCTCCTTGATCTCCCTTGCACAAATAGGATTCTGAGAAGGGTTATCACCAGGTTTCCAACCAGTTGGTGGAGTCCAATAAGGATCCTGCACGCCAGCCTCCCTTCTTATATCAACCAAATCAGCTTTTTCCAGCCAATACTCCATTGCGCCTTCAGCATTGTGCCTCCTCCTAAACCTTTCTTCACCACCTGGCGCCACTTTCCCCGCCATATGTTTGAGTAAATGGTCTAGCAGACCTGTATCCCCAATCAGTCTCCTCGCCTGAGTTCTCAATTCTGGCCTCAGAATTGGTTTCCCAAACACTGCACCTTGTTCTTTCATTATCTTCAACATGTTCACCTCAGCCAACTTATACCTGCATAAAAGTCATTCATCACAGAAAATAAGTTTATCAACCAATTAACTAAAAGATAAAAGAACTATAAGATTAAGTCGTTGCCCCACCTCTCAGCGGACCATCTGTCAATTGAGTTTTTGAGAACTTTGTTCTTCTTCTGCTTGTAAACTACAGCTTGATTCTTCTTTTCACGTTTTGGCCTTTTGATCTTCTTCTGGGTCTTATAGTTAGGCCCATTGTGTTTTCTCTTGCGATTCCTCTTAGTTTCCGGTGATTTATCAGCCTTCACATCAGCATCTTCTTCATCACCATCACTTTCTTCAGTCTCTTTTTGATCTCCTTCGCCTTCGTCAGGTACAACCATTGATGCGTTCTCTTCTTCTTCTTCCTCCTCCTTCTCTTCCTCTTCTGCTTCCTTTTCTTCTCTCACAACGTTACATGTTACAACCACGTCACGCTTATTCTCCACATGCCTAGCCAAGTACCTGACCTGCCGGCGCTGGCCCCATTTAACAATTCCGGTTCCTTTAAGCTCAGACCAAAGAGAACCTTTCTTAGAAACAAAAGTATTTCTAGACCTAGAATTTGAAGGCAACATCGAAGCGACAGCCCAGAAATGCCACAATTTTCTCTTATCCGTAATTTCATGAGGCTGGATCCTCCTATAAAGTGCTTCTGCTGCGCTTTCCGCTCCTATAGTGTACTTTTCGTCCAGTGCCGGCAGCTTCTTTCCATCTGATTTACTACAGTTACTCTCATTGAAGTAAGTCCGAAGAGAGTAGACGCTCGGGAATCTCAGGGACACTCTCATTCTAGTCTTCTCATTCACCTGAAAATAGAACCCGAAAACGAACCAAAACAAAGTCAAATCAAATAATATAACTACATGCAAGCACAAACAGTAGAGTTATTCATTTACCATAACAATCCGGACTGAGTTAAGTTGATCTGGAAACTTATGAGGAAGCTTTGAGTGATCAATCTCATAGAATGAACCTACGTTAATGTGGTCTGCAGGATCTGCAAGCATAAAACTGCACTGATTGGTGGGACTTTCATCAGGTTGAAGAAGAGAGGACATCCTGATTGGTTATTCGAATATGGACAAGGAAAAAAGTCGATTCAAATCAGATTGTTCAAAACAAACAAAAACAAGCACCAATAGGAGAAGATATTGGCAGCGATTGTCCGCTCAGAACTGTTTCATTTACGGCGTTCTCAGGCCTTTGTTGCTGCTTTTTCAAGCCCATTAATATCTCCTGCATCACGTACATACAACATAACCATTTTATTAACCAACCAAAATCCTTTTATATTGATGTATACACACTACGTACGCTCATACTCGTCACTACGTAGAATATACGCTATAATGATTTTTGCTCTCTGATTATGTATGATCATGCGGATTGTGATTCGTAATCATTTCTCAAGTAAACTTTGCTGAAGGTGGTAGCGCGACATGCTAAAAGAGCCAGACGTGTGGGTTTAAGTACGCGTCTATCGCACGCGTGAATAAAACATTAAATGCGGGTCGTTTCCTGTAGTGCATATAGGCCGTCCGATTGGCTTATGAATCAAAATGTTAGGGAAGTGCAGGCGCGTGAAATAAAGTGCGAGTGGGTTAGCATCAACATATGACTAACAGAAAATTGGAATATTTGGAGAGAGAGAGAGAGAGAGAAGATACACTTACAGTGAGCCCTGTAGCTGCGTTTTCAATCTTCATGACAGCAATGCAATACCTACCAGAAAAATGACTACAATTAATTCTCTCTCTTAAAAACCTTAATAAAAAATCTTGTAACCTTCATTGAATTGTATAATCTGAATTCTGAAAGGACAATTGAGAAGAATTTGCAAAGAGGACATAAAGAAAAAGGACAAGGACATAGAAAATTTTGGGGCAGAGAGAAGGACTGAAAATGGAAGGTTCCTAAGTTTAGTAAAGGATTTTTATTTTAAATATTGCGGCTTTGTATATAGGGTGAATGGGTGATCCAAACACTAACTTGGTAAATTAATGCAAGGGTTTGACTTGAAAAATGGAATACAGATGAAGCTTGAAAAGGATGAAGCATAGTTGTAGCTTACTCTTTTTGGAAAAGCTTTATTTGTTTAAAGTCGCAGTTGATTTAAATGAAGCTCTTGCTCTGCATTGAAAAGCGAGAAAAAACTGAGTTTAAAAAGTGCCTCTGTTTGGCTACTGGGAAACAAAGAGAAAACAGGTGAAAGTTGTATTGAGGAACCAGAAGTGAAATTATATATTAAAAAAAAAAAAGATTCAAACGTTTATATTTGGAGATTTTTCATAATGTTAAAGGCAGAGCATAAGAAAACAGAGAAAATGTAAAAAGCTTATTCCTTTCAACAAAAGCAATGAATTCCGATGGTTTTTAAGCCTAAGAACCTGCAATCGATAGTTCGATACGTATTTATCAAACACAGAGATTGGAAAGGCAAATAAAAGAAAACGCAAGCAATGAAGATGATCA
The DNA here is from genome assembly GCF_014843425.1 of Jatropha curcas. The sequence goes on along the minus strand of NW_023590789.1, from coordinate 16,803,776 downwards.
AAATCCAAAGAGAAGGCAAATGGAATCAAATGGCAGACCTTTCTGTGCAAAAAAAATTTGGAATCAAAAGATGATTGTGAGTGAATAATTGTTTGGAGAGCAAGAAAATAAGAGAGAAAAAGTTACTCGTGTAATGTGAGAAAGAGAAAACGTAATCTGTTACGAGCACAAGCGAACCGAGCAATGGTGCATTTGAGAGAGAATATAGCAAATTTGCAATGATTAGCATACGTGATGCTCCTCACGTGAGCTTTCGTTGCTTGATTCCGGTCCCCAGCTCAATAACCGTTGCCTCAAATTACCGCTCTACCCTCCATCCCCCCCGTCTTTTTTATGCTACTTGCCTACTATAGTACTACTCGTTAGATATGCTTCCGGTGACATTGATGGGTAGGCACTAATGGCTCGATCCCACCTCACAAATTACATATAGTTGAAATATAATTGTATAATTTATAATTTTAAAAAATGATATATTAGGAATTCCTAGTTGTATAATGTGAAAACTGACTTCTTTCTTTTGCTTTTGTGAAGAGAGTACCCCTTTATAATAAGACAGGCCACTTACATCCTTTCTTAATAATTCTTAATAGATGGAGCAATCGTCACTCGACAGCTCGAAAACGAATCATTACAAACCCATGTAGAAATTATCGAGTAATCAGAAATGAAAAAGAAAATCCAAAATTTTGTGAACAATGCGAAGTTTAGTTTGTTGATTCTCGGATACTAAAATATCAAATGGGCTACATTAAATTGATATATCCAGTAACTCAATGTGTGGTACTTGAAACGTCTCCCTAGTTATATCGCAAATCTTTTAGATAAACCTCTTAAAGAATTAGAGGGCCTAGTATACTGCGATGTGTAAATTGATCGAAATTTTGATTTTACATTTTTAAAATGAAAAACTGTCATCCCATTTAATCGAATTGGGATGCCCCGGACCTAACATGTCGCTTGAAAGGAGTAACATGAAGCTCAGAATTATGGGTGTATTCAATACCCCTAATAAAAGAGGAATTAGGAATTGGTCTGCGATTGATGCAGAAACAATTCCATATATTATACATAATATCATAATATTAGTTATACATATATCGATAATATATATATATATATAGTATATATTATATATATATATTATATATATGATATAATTTAAGTGTTTCTTCCTATTAAGGCATATTTTTCTATATGTGATAAAATTGACTTATAAAAGTTCCAATGCATATGTTAGAGGCTTTTAAAATTTTAATATATATTTACGGTATTATTTAATATAACAAATAATATTCAGATTCAAAGATCATCTCTTAATATTATAAAAAGATTTTCGTTCAATTTCGCGAACGCTATCAAGAAAAAAGCTAGCAACATAATTAATGTTTCTCTATTACATATTTTTCTATATTATAAATTACTTATAAAGTTCATCATATTTAAGCTTTTAAAATTTAATATATATTTACGTATTATTTAATATAACAATATATTCAGATTCAAATCATCTCTTAATATTAAAAAAGATTTCGTTCAATTCCGAACCTACAAGAAAAGCTAGCACAACTTCTGTAGCAGTGAAGTATTGGCCCGTTCGTGAGTGGGGATGTGGACTGGACCGGTCTAGGAACACACATTTCTCGGCCTTAATAAGCAGCCCATTTACTATGCTTGACACCATTCCCAATCTAATATACCCTTGTTTCGTTGCACGTAGATCGAATACAAGTGAAGAGGACTAAACCGGGAACGGGAAGGGAGGCTGATGAGCAGACGCGTCTTAACCGAGATATGGTCGGTCAGATTGCTCAATCAAGTCAGTTAGATCCCACTGATCCTTCGAGAAAATGTATACCACAGTGATTTACCATTTCATTGTTGGTTTTAGTTTGGCCCAGTTGTCTGGGGCCTTGGCCTAGCTCATCTGCTTACTTTGTAACCATTTCAATCATTTTTTATTATATAATAGGATAAAGTATATTAAAAAAAGTCATTATCTCACTCAGCCCGACATGTCTGATATGCAAACTAACCCAGAGCAGTTTTCTTGTCTCAAAGGAGAGCTCAGTGTAACTGGTAATTAACCATTTAGCCTCATGGAATCAACACGACTGACCCAGATGTTCTTCTATTCTCAAGGTCCGCATGTGCTTGTGCTGCCTGAGCCAGAGGATATGTGTGGTTTACCCGAACTCGCAAGACGCCAGATGTAATGTTGGCAAATACCTCTCCAGCTGTTTCAAGCAACTCATCTCGAGTTTCAGTATATTGCATGAGGGAAGGCCTTGTCAAGAACAGCGATTTCAGTGCAAGTGCTGACAATGGAACCGGATCGGGAGTACCTGATGACTGACCAAAGCTCACCATATACCCACGAGTCTTCAAGCATGCCAATGATCCCTGAATATCACAACTTGCCCATAAGAACTCTCAACCAACAAAATCTTAAGAGCAAAATGCAACTTGGATCTATATTAATTAAAAGTGCTACACTGCTAACTAAATTTTGACGGATACCTAACTACCATGTGTCGTATAACCTTCTCAAATAAAGCCAAATGAAATATATGATTTGAAACATCAAATCTTGTAGAGATAATTGCGCTTAGATTAGATGCAACTATCATGATACAACTGAAGTAGTCCTTAGGTTGATACCTTAAAACATTTGATGGTATAACATAAAGGAAAATGGAAAATTAGATCTATAAAATTTAATGTAATGCCATTGATTTCTAACATGTGATGACATAAAGAAGCACCTGATATAAATATGAACCAGCAATTACAAATGCCAACTCAGAAAACAAACAATAACCATTTCATAGGAGAATAGAGTATAGATTACCTGAAACGTGTCCCTTCCCACAGAATCGTACACCACATCAACCCCGCTGCCTGATGTGATCTCATTGACAGAGGCAACAAAATCTTCTTCTTTGTAGTTTATCACATGGTGACATCCGTCATCCTTCGCTTGTGTGGCCTTCTCCTTGGATGAGACTGTTCCAATGACAGTGGCACCAAGAGCATTTGCCCACTGGCATAACAGAGACCCTACTCCACCAGCTGCCGCGTGGACAAGGATGGTATGCCCACGCTTAACCTACAATACAGAAGGAAATTGGGCAGATGTTCATCTTGAAAAGAACCAACAATCAACTAATGCAAATAATTATTTCAAAGATGTGTTTTTACGGAATAGCCAATCAAAACTAGAGTCCATGAAGCCAAAACTTGAAAGAAGTTTGGAGAAAAACTTGCACACTGAAACCAAGATCATGTTCATAACACAATTCTGTCTTGCATAGGTGCATATATATGCATGCTTGTATGCACACACATGCAGACAGTATAAAAATCATGTTCTTGTACGTATCCACTCACATGCACACAGAATAAAATTCATGTTGTGTATGCAATGGCAATGTTCAAGAACAAGAAGAATGCACGTGTGATTCATGAGCAATCATAGGGAGGTCATCAACTGGCAAATTTCAGCTTTTCTCATGTGGCATTATTTCTATGTTTTCAAATTTAAAAGCCTGATAACAACCCTGGTATGAATTATGAAGGCTTCAATCCATATTCAGACAGACATACTACCTACCTTGAAGCAACGACGAAGTAGGAACTGAGCAGTCATGCCCTTAAGCATAACAGATGCTGCAATAACAGGACCGACTGAAGAAGGAACAGGTACAACCTTGTTTGCAGGAAGGATCTGCTCCTCAGCATATGAGCCCATAGGTTGGCCCGCGTAGGCGACAATATCTCCCACGTTCATACCTGTGACTCCAGGACCCACAGCTATCACCACCCCAACAGCCTCCATACCTTCAATAGAGAACAGTTTTCAATGGTTTCAGGTGACACTATCTTTCCAATGCTTATTAACCCAATATCAACAGGTAGAATAGAAAAAAGAATAAGAATACATGGTCAACTTTACAGTCTCTGAAACTATAGAACAGATTGTTAAGAGATAAAAAAAGACAATTTACAACTGGATACGTTAAGATTCTAAATGTTGGATATCTATCTTTTAATTTCAAATTTTAATGCCTGAGTTAATTCTTTATGGATTATATTATTCTCTTGATAAACCTCAGTAAAAGGGGGAAGTCTCGTTTTATTCTTCATTCATGAAATTTGATTTTCAAAGGCCAGGAGTGTTATAAAATTCTTACTTCCATTGACCGTCAATTGCAATACAATCAAGCAAGTCTATCAGTTTTCAACTCAGTTTTTAAGCTTTTATGGCAGTAACCAAAAACAGAATCCATATCATATTTGGGTCTCCTTTGACATTGCTATTGCAAGTAACACATTTTGGACCAAACTTAACAGTAATTTTATTAGCCAAATATATAGCTAATTGCAATAGAGTTTTCTATGGGCTCAAAGCTGAGCCTGAGGTTGAGAAAAATTTTGAATGTGAGCTTTTCCCAAATTCAATTTAGGATCCATAGAAAATTCTATGATGATATATATATCTATTGGGTCAACCAGATTACTCCTAATTTTTAGCTCAAACTCAGCTACTTGCAATATAAATGCCAAACAGGCCCCTTAATCTTCCTAATACTATGCAAACACAAGCATCATTTGCAAAATGCATGACATTACTTCCAATCTCCAAAACAGCTATAATTAGTTTCAGAAGAATTTGCTATAGAACATTCAATTACTCATGGCAGGTCCCCTCTCTAATCAAGAGGATTTTCAGTCCACTTCTGGCAATCGAGAGCCCCTCCACCAACCCTTTTTGTTCTTTTGTATGTCGGTTTTTTGAAAATCTTTTCCAAATTCATCGTACACCAATGTCATCAAAAGAATGTCTCATTCAGAAAAGGAACAGGTGCAATTCCAATTAGCCGAAATTGAAGAATATTAGATTCATAACTATGATCACCAGCCAACAAGTAGAAAAATGCTCTGCCTTTTCTGTGTATAATTGGTGGTTTTCCGTCCAGCATGTTTGCCACAGCAACATTCGTGAAAAGATAAAGTATATCCAATTGAGTGATGCATTTATAAATGGACTATGAGATAGCCATAACCAAAAGCACACAAAACCTAGTGCCTAATTTCACTTTTTCAGCCATCTCAAACAATGAATAAAACTATAGAAATGACAGTAACCATACAGTGAACACACACACACACACAAACACATATATATTGCGTTTTTCCGTCCAGCCATGTTTGCACAGCAACATATCGTGAAAAGAGTAAAGTATAGTCCAATTTTTGAGTGATGCACATGTTATAAATGGACTATGAGATAGCCCATAAGCCAAAAGCACACAAAAGCCTAGTGCCCTAATTGTCCAATTTTTCAGCCATCTCAAAGCCGAATGAATAAAACTATAGAAATGACAGTAACGCATAACAGTGAAACACAAGCAGCAACGCAGCACCACAACATATAATAGTATGATATATATATAATATATATATATATATATATATAGGAGAGAGAGAGAAGAGAGAGAGAGAGAGAGAGAGAGAGCCAAACCTGGAGTAAAGGGCATTGAGGAAGCCTTATAAACCCCTTTCCTGAAGTAAACATCAATGAAGTTAAGCCCAATAGCTTTGTTTTTTACACGTATTTCACCCTGGCCAGGCTCTCCTATTTCCACATCCTCCCATTTCAAAACCTGATGTCATCATTTACACAAATGAATAAGTGAAGCTAAGTAACCGCTGTTCTAATAAACACAGAACAGAAATTCTAACTAAAAGCAACACTAAGCATAAAAAATTACAGCATAGACACGATTTAGGTGAAACAATAACAAACAATGAACACTGTTACATTCAAAAACACACCTAAATGACATAATTTTTTCACGCTTAATTGAGAAAATTGCTATCAAAGCAAAATACAATAAATTACTTCACAGATGAAATGATTCTGCCTGTGTAATTTATAATTTGATTAACCTAGACAATAAAATTTATTTCAGATAAGAATATAAGTGACGAAGAGAGTGAGAGACACAGACCTCAGGTCCACCGAGCTCATGAACCCTAATAGCTTTGACCATTTCTGGCGTTGCTGTTGTAGCAAGCGCTCTCACAACTAGTTTTCTCCGGTTAGTGAAACTGTGAAGAGGAACTGATGATCTTAGATGAAAATGTGAATGAGACGGAGATGGAACAAGTAGCTGTTTAGGTAACAAAAGTGAGCTATGCTTCAATAACTTGAGTCTTAAGAAGCCCATTACGCCATCACCAAACTAATTGACCCTTGATTTGCTGGTTATGGAGAGGCTGTGAAAATAGAGGGATAAATCCGGAAAGCGAATATAGTAAATTAAATCTCGAAGGTTTTGGACCCGTACCGGCTATCAACAAAATGGGAAAATTTTATCGGAACGGATCCATGGCCCATTTAAGACCAAATTAATTAATTTTTTATTAAAATAAAAATATTTCTATTTATACATTTAGAAAAAAAGGATAAACATACATAAAAAAATGAATATAAATATATACATAGATATAGAATATTAATAATGATATTGCTATATATATATATATATATAGTTTAGAAAAAAAGGATAAACGATACATAAAAAGAAGATGAATATAAATATATACATAGATATAAGAAATATTAAATAATGATATTGCTATATATTATATATATATAATGACAAAAATAGATATACACATACCTATAGATTAGATACATAGAGAGATATATATATAAGTAATATATATATTAAAGTATAGAGTAAAAATTAAATATTAAATCATGTCTTTAGATTCCTTTAATAGTGTACGGGTAAGCGAACTATAACGGAATAGATATACAATACCTATAGATATAGATACATAGAGAGATATATATATAAGTAATATATATATAAATATAGAGTAAAAATAAATATTAATCATGTCTTTATCTTATATGTACGGGTAAGAACTAATAACGAAATAATAATAATAAGATAAGTATACAACTTAAATTTTAAAAATAAGGTTCTTGACAAATGTAGTAAAGTAACTTATTTGTATTTTATTTCTTATAGGAATTTTTTATGTTTTGATTGAGATCAAATAACATATTGCTTTAAGCTTGAAAATTAATATGTCGCAAGAACGACTTTTGAAATTAATCATATATTAATAAATATTGATAATATTATAAATCAATAAATATACATCATTGAATATGAATTTTTATTTTGATATAATATTTTAATCAGCCGCCTGTATGTGATTGGAAGGCAGTGTTATTGGTCAACCGTGTGTATACACTGTATACAGCACAGTTGAGTTGGTCTTCTCCAACTTGTAGTTATTCATTTTCATATATAAAGCATATTTCTTACAGAATTTCACAAAAGATTCTCCTCCAATAACTTTGGACTGTAGTCGACTGCAATGTTGTAATAATTGTGGACTTCCTTAACTCTTTTTAGGCAAATCTCCGCCTGAGCTAACTTCCAATAAACATTTTGACCCACCCACATGCTCATGAAGTCCAAAATCTACATTAAGTAATTCATTAGACTTAAGGCTTACGTTGATGTTGATTTTGTTTAAGTCAATGAAGACTGCTCTAGTATTACATCTATGAATTATTATATCACTTTACATTGAAGCTTTAACTTATCTACTATCTCTTGTAAACGGTGGTGAGTGAGCTTGGAAGTGGAGGGTTTAGCCATGGCTGCAGGATTGAGCATAACAAGTGAAGGTAGCCAATACAACGGCAGAATGACCTCTTTTGTTGTTCTATCTTGTATGATGGCTGCTATGGGAGGAGTCATTTTTGGTTATGATATTGGAACCTCTGGTGGTGTCACATCAATGGAACCATTCCTCAAGAAATTCTTCCCAGAAGTGTATAGAAAGATGAAAGAAGACACAAAGATTAGCAATTACTGTAAATTTGATAGTCAACTGCTAACCTCCTTCACATCGTCACTATATATTGCTGGCCTTGTTGCTTCCTTCTTCGCCTCATTGGTCACAGGAGCATTTGGGCGGAAACCGTCAATTCTTTTAGGAGGTGCAGCCTTCCTTGCCGGCGCAGCCCTTGGTGGTGCTGCTTTTAATGTTTATATGCTAATATTTGGCCGTGTCTTGCTCGGAGTTGGTGTCGGTTTTGCTAATCAGGTACTAATTGTTAGCCTCCGTCTCTCTTTTTTCAAATCTGGTTCTTAAAGATGCTTATTTCTGCAGTCAGTGCCACTTTATCTTTCCGAAATGGCACCACCGAGATATAGAGGGGCAATCAACAATGGCTTCCAATTCAGTGTTGGCATTGGAGCACTGTCTGCTAATCTCATAAACTATGGGACTGAAAAGATAGAAGGCGGTTGGGGTTGGAGAATCTCTCTGGCTATGGCTGCAGTGCCAGCTTCAATTCTAACAATAGGTGCAATTTTCCTCCCAGAGACGCCTAACAGCTTGATTCAGCGCACCAATGACCATGAAAGAGCTAAACTTATGCTGCAACGTGTTCGAGGCACCAGTGATGTCCAAGCAGAACTTGATGATCTCATCAAAGCTAGCTCTATCTCGAAAACTATGAAACACCCATTTAAGAAGATTATGCAAAGAAACTACAGGCCTCAACTAGTAATGGCAATAGCCATACCGTTCCTTCAACAAGTAACAGGAATAAACGCTATTGCATTTTATGCTCCAATACTTTTCAGGACAATTGGATTCGGTGAAAGTGCTTCACTTATGTCTTCAGTTGTAACAGGGGTTGTGGGAACTTTATCAACCTTTATATCAATGCTTGTAGTTGATAAACTCGGAAGAAGAACACTGTTTCTATTTGGGGGAGTGCAAATGTTTGTGTCGCAAATTATGGTTGGAGGTATTATGGCAGCTGAATTAGGTGATCATGGCACTATAGGCAAAGGGTATGCTTATATAGTTTTGATTTTGATCTGTATTTATGTGGCTGGATTTGGATGGTCATGGGGTCCTCTTGGCTGGTTAGTTCCTAGCGAGATTTTTCCGCTGGAGATTCGGTCAGCAGGCCAAAGTATTGTGGTGGCAGTGAGCTTTCTTTTTACTTTAATTATTGCACAAACTTTTCTGTCTATGCTTTGCCACTTCAAGTCTGGAATTTTCTTCTTTTTTGGAGGATGGGTTGTTGTGATGACTGTTTTTGTGCACTTATTGTTGCCGGAGACCAAGAATATGCCAATTGAGAAAATGGAGATAGTGTGGAGGGAGCACTGGTTTTGGAAGAGAATTGTGGGGGAAACTGTTGAAGGAAGTAATAAGTTTGAAGCAGCTTGACGTTGATAGAATGGATTACTTTTTCAGATTTTATCGTTGTACAAGTTCATTTTAGTACTTTGCCAGAAAATCATAATTTACTTTTGTTTACACTAGCTGAAGAAACCAGAAAGCTGTTGAAGGAAGTACTAAGTTTGAAGCAGCTTGACGTTGATAGAATGGATTACTTTCTCAGATTTTATCGTTGTACAAGTTCATTTTAGTACTTTGCTAGAAAATCATAATTTACTTTTGTTTACACTAGCTGAAGAAACCAGAAAGCAAGACATAGTAATACTAATTTAAATGAAATCTTGAACATTTTATGAATTTCACATTGATAAAATTGCTCCTTAAACTCCAATTAAGGGAGACTCAATACACCAAACATCCACATATATTGGCTCTGGAAAGGGTTGATGTACCCAGCTTTCCCCTATTTTTTTTCTTTTTTGGAGAGGTTTTTTCCATGCCTAATCTTCGCTTATGTGGAAAAAACCTTCTCAGATAAAAAGAAAGTCATCTGCTTCAATTTTATGGGCTTCTATTTGTCAAACACTGAGTTAGCACTCAGCAGCAGATATTGTTGGCGGACGATTATTATAAAGAAACCCATTAAACTCCAATTCTGCAACTTGAAGAGTCTAACCCACCCGTGCACCCATCAGGTCAACGGTACATGTGATTAGTTTACTTTGACTCAGTATTCCGCGGTAATGCTATTAATGATGATCTCTCTACTTTATCAGTCAAGAAAAACTGCTCTGTCTATTATTTATTACATCTATTGTTCATCCAAGCTTCAAAGCCCTTGACTTTCTCTCTTGTAAACACTGGTGAGTTAACTTGGAATTCGAGAGTTTAGCCATGGCCGGGGAATTGAGCTTAACAAGTGAAGGCAGCCAATACAATGGCAGAATGACATCTTTTGTTGTTCTATCTTGTATGATGGCTGCCATGGGAGGAGTCATTTTTGGTTATGATGTTGGAATTTCTGGTGGTGTCACATCTATGGAACCATTCCTCAAGAAATTCTTCCCAGACGTGTACAAAAAGATGAAAGAAGACACAAAGATTAGCAATTACTGTAAATTTGATAGTCAACTGCTGACCTCCTTCACGTCCTCACTATATGTTGCTGGTCTTGTTGCTTCCTTCTTCGCGTCATGGGTCACAAGAGCATTTGGGCGGAAATCATCAATTCTTTTAGCAGGTGCTGCATTCCTTGCCGGCTCAGCCCTTGGTGGTGCTGCTTTTAATGTTTATATGTTGATATTTGGCCGTATCTTGCTCGGAATTGGTCTCGGTTTTGCTAATCAGGTACATATCTACTTGTTATTCTCTACCTGTCTTCTTCTTCCTTTTTTTTTTTTTCCTTTTCAAATCTGGTTCCTCAAACGACATATATGCTTATTTTTGCAGTCAGTGCCACTTTATCTTTCTGAAATGGCACCACCAAGATATAGGGGCGCAATCAACAATGGCTTCCAATTTTGTGTTGGCATTGGAATACTGTCTGCTAATCTCGTAAACTATGGGACTGAAAAGATAGAAGGCGGTTGGGGATGGAGAATTTCCCTGGCTCTGGCCGCAGTTCCAGCTACAATTCTAACAATAGGGGCACTTTTCCTCCCAGAGACACCGAACAGCTTGATTCAGCGCACTAACGACCATGAAAGAGCTAAACTTATGCTGCAACGTGTTCGAGGCACCAATGACGTCCAAGCAGAACTTGATGATCTAATCAAAGCTAGCTCTATCTCAAAAACTATTGAACACCCATTCAAGAATATCATGCAAAGAAAGTACAGGCCTCAACTAGTAATGGCAATAACCATACCATTTTTTCAACAAGTAACAGGCATTAACGTTGTTGCATTTTATGCTCCAGTACTTTTCAGGACAATTGGATTAGGGGAAAGTGCTTCGCTTATGTCTTCAGTTGCAACAGGAGGTGTGGGTAGTTTATCAACCTTTATATCAATGCTTGTAGTTGACAAACTTGGAAGAAGAGCACTGTTTCTATTTGGGGGTGTACAAATGTTCGCGTCACAAATTATCGTTGGAGGTATCATGGCAGCTGAATTAGGTGATCGTGGCGGTATAGGCAAAGGGTATGCTTATATAGTTTTGATTTTGATCTGTATTTATGTGGCTGGATTTGCATTCTCATGGGGTCCTCTTGGCTGGTTAGTTCCTAGTGAGATTTTTCCGCTTGAGATTCGATCAGCAGGGCAAAGTATTGTAGTGGCAGTGAACTTTCTTTTAATTTTCATTACTGCACAAACTTTTCTGTCGGTGCTTTGCCACTTCAAGTCCGGAACTTTCTTCTTTTTTGGAGGATGGGTTGTTGTGATGACTATTTTCGTGCACTTGTTTTTGCCGGAGACGAAAAATATACCACTTGAGAAAATGGAAATAGTGTGGAGGGAGCACTGGTTCTGGAAGAGAATTGTGGGGGAAACTGTCGAGGAAAGTAATAAAATTGAAGCAGCTTGAAATTGATACAATTAGTTACGTTTTCAAACTTTGTTGTTGTACAATTTCATTTTAGTCCTTTACCAGAAAATAGTAATTTACTTATGTTTCCGTTAGCTGAAGAAAGCAAGACATTGTAGTACTAATTTAAATGGAATATTGAACAATTTATTACAGATTTCGTTTCCTGATTATAAATTCATCATTTTGATAAATCTAGTTATCAAAATTCTAAAACTGTACTTGGTGATACAATTGGTAAAATTGCTCCTTATTCTCCACCTAGATGTGAAAAATCCTCCTCAGATAAAAAGAAAGTCATCTGTTTCAACTTTTCTGATCTTCTATTTGTCATATAGTGAATTAGCACTTAGCAGCAGGTATTGTTTAACGAGGATTATTATAAAGAAAACCATTAAAGTCCAAATTCCGCAACTTGACGAGTCTAACCCACGCGTGCATCCATCAAGTCCACAGTATAGATGATTAGTTTACTTTGACTAACCATTCTACGGTGATGCTATTGATGATGATCTCTATCAGTCAAGAAAGACTGCTATTCTTTTACTATCTGTAATTGAAATGCTCTTTTATTCTGTATTATCTACAGTTTGGATTCTTTCTCTATCTCTCTGTGCTTTGAGATTAAGCTATGGCAGGAGGACTAGCCATAGAGAGTGAAGGAAGGCAGTACAATGGCAGCATTACCCCATTTGTTATCCTTTCTTGTATGGTAGCTGCCATGGGAGGACTTATTTTTGGCTATGATATTGGAATTTCAGGTCAGACCCTCCAAAACCTGTTTTGTTTTCTTTAACTGTTATTGCTGCTTGCTCTGTGATCCAGAAGGTGAAACTAATTGTTATTTCTTTAAACAATAAATTTGAAGGTGGAGTGACATCTATGGAATCATTTCTCAGAAAATTTTTCCCAGAAGTTTACAATAAAATGAAAGAAGATACTGAGATTAGCAACTATTGCAAATTTGATAGTCAACTTTTAACCTCCTTCACTTCATCACTCTATCTGGCTGGTCTTATCGCTTCCTTTGTCGCCTCATCAGTCACTAGATACTTCGGGCGAAAACCATCAATTCTTGCAGGTGGTGCTGCATTTCTTTCTGGTTCAGCCTTAAATGGAGCTGCATCAAATTTGTACATGCTAATATTTGGTCGTGTCCTGCTCGGAGTTGGGGTTGGCTTTGCAAACCAGGTATATAGGCTGTAACCGGAATTTGACTTCATAACCTCACAATTTGGAGACAACTTTAGTACCATTGAAACTCAGTGATTGTATATTACAGTAATTTTCATTTTTTCTGCAGTCAGTTCCTCTTTACCTTTCTGAAATGGCACCTGCACAATATAGAGGAGCAATCAACAATGGATTCCAGCTATGTGTTGGAATTGGTGTACTCTCAGCTAATTTTATTAATTTTGGAACTGAAAAAATTGAAGGTGGTTGGGGCTGGCGAATTTCTCTAGCAATGGCAGCAGTTCCAGCCTTAATACTAACACTAGGTGCAATTTTCCTACCAGAAACACCCAACAGCTTAATTCAACGATCCAATGATCACCAAAAGGCTAAAGCTATGCTACAACGAATACGAGGCACAGCCAATGTTCAAGCAGAGCTTGATGATCTCATTAGAGCAAGTTCAATTTCAATTAAGCACCCATTCAAGAAAATCATTCAGAGAAAATATAGGCCTCAACTAGTAATGGCAATAGCAATACCATTTTTTCAACAAGTAACAGGCATCAATGTCATTTCATTTTACGCTCCAATACTATTCAGGACTATTGGTCTAAGTGAAAGCCTCTCACTAATCATGTCTGCACTTATAGCTGGGGTTGCAGGCACAACTGCAACATTTATATCAATGCTTGTAGTAGACAGACTCGGCCGACGAGCAATGTTCATATTTGGGGGTGCACAAATGTTTCTGTCACAGATTGCGATTGGAGGAATTATGGCAGCTGAATTAGGTGATCATGGAAGTATTGGAAAAGGGTATGCAAGTTTGGTTTTGATTATGATATGTGTATATGTAACTGGGTTTGCTTGGTCATGGGGTCCATTGGGATGGCTAGTACCAAGCGAGATTTTCCAGTTAGAGATAAGATCAGCAGGACAAGGTATTGTTGTGGCAGTGAATTTCCTTTTTACATTTGTTGTTGCACAGACTTTTCTAACTATGCTTTGCTACTTCAAGTCCGGCATTTTCTTCTTTTTTGGAGGGTGGGTTGCTGTTATGACTGCATTTGTGTTCTTCCTGTTGCCTGAGACTAAAAATATGCCAATTGAGTTAATGGATATAGTTTGGAAAGAGCACTGGTTTTGGAAGAGAATTGTAGGGGAAGAAGTAAATGATAAGAATAAGCCTCAATTGGCATGATATTCGAGTTTTAGTTACAGTAGATCGGACGTTCAAATCTGGAAAAATTACATGCTTTATGTAAAAATTCATGTTGTACCAAAAGAATGTAGATTTAAATGCAAAGATACATTTTTATGCAAGTGGGAGAAAATCCCATTGGAAGATGACAAGGTCCTGATGAATATGAACAATGTTGTCCCATAATTGGTAATTCTATTTAGTTTTGCCATAAATGGAAAGCATAATGTAAGAACAAATGAAATAACGAGATGACCTGTATCTAGTTTTATTTCCAGGAAACATATAAGGTAGGTACAACTAACTACAAACTAATATACTGCACAGCTGGTTGAACTAAGGAATCTCATATTTTATCAAAAGAGGTTTTAGCAATTCAATTATTCATTTAATTGATAATTTATTTTTATTGGTTTTTTGAACAACGTTATTTCAAATTTATGTTCGAAATTTAAAAAATGGAGCTAAAATAGCAATTTCAGGAAAAAAAAATGTTCTGGTGTTTATGAATAAAATCTTAAAATAGACGGACTGCAAAAATGAAGTTTTGAAGAGAAACAAGCGGAGAGCCGTTATATCCGTTAGAAACCAGAAGCATCAAGGAACAAAAACCAAACAGGGTAATTGTACGCGTGTTCCCGGAGAATTATCTACGTGGCCCACCCTAAGTAGGCAATGACCTCAACAGACTCCCTGACTAATTTAAAGAAAGTCGTAAAATCTTAAAATACCAGAAAAGGACTCTCTCTCTTTCTTTCTCGACTCTGCCCATCATAAATGACTTTCAACTTTTGAACTCTCCCCACCTCTCGTCTACCTGTTGGACTCATAAACACCTCTCCTTCGAATCTGCTTTTCATTTTCTATCAGCTTCCTTTATTGTAAGGCCGACATACATAAACAGGTAATTTCTTCTTGCTGTTCTTTTGTCCTTCTCTCTCTGGTGAGAATTATGATTTTGTATTGGTACCATCTTTTTTTATTTTTGGTTTATGGCTTTATATTATATTGGAGGATTAATATAATTAGGTTTCCTGTGTGAATAGCGATTCCTTTGAGTGATTAATCGTTGATCTTTTTGCTCTGTTATTGTTCGGTTGCTGGGAAAATGGAGGGAAAATAATTTTTTTATTTTGAGCTTAGATGCTTAGTTATCTCATCTTATATTGATTTTATGAAAACGATCAAAGCTTATGAAATTCAAAAATTGAACTGGTGGTCATCTTTCAGCGACTGATTGATTGATTGGTTTTAGCTGTAGAAACTTAATATTTATCACCGTGGAGCAAGAGCAATGAACGAGATTCTAAAGGGGATTTTCTTCATAATTTTAATGGTATCACGGCATGTAAATAGTGATTTGTCTTTCTGTTACCTGTTATATCTGGTTATGTTTAGTTAGATGTTTTGTCTTTAGTTGAGTTTTACTGATAGGACTAAGAGTGACTTCTGGGAGTACTGAATCTGTTTCACTGCTTAAAAGAGTGGAGAAATTGATACTGAGCAGAATCTAACTGTCCTTGTTGTTATGTACTTTTTAAATTTGTTGAAGTTAGCTGCTGGTATTGACTACTGCCTACACTCATTTTATGGGTCCGCTTGGAAACAGGGATTTCTTATATAAATTTTAAATTCAACATTAGCTTTCATAGTTGGATCCATGCCTTCTGCTGGGTCACCTCAGTGGCAGGAGAAGGCTACTGTTTTCTTTTCCTCGTCAGGTATCTTTCTAAGTATTTTTTAGACTTTATTGCCTGCCATCTTTTTTCTTTCCTTTCTTTTTGTTGTTGTTGTTGTTGTTGTTGTTGTTTAGTGCTTAAGTTATGGTTTTAATGCAGGGACAAAGCTTAAAGAAGCTGGGCAATCTGCTGGAACATATGTGGGAGGAGTTGCAAAGGATGCCAGAGGTAATGTTGCTGATGCAGCGGAACGATTTGGATCAGCAGTTAAAAGTCGATGGGCGTTTCTTCGGGAGCCATCAACGAGGCATGTTCTGCAGGAAAATTTGATAACTGCAGCAGCTACAACTGGCATGTTCTTGAGGAAGGGCTTATCAGATACAAAGGACAAAGTTGCTGTTGGGAAGACAAAAGTTGAAGAGGTAATAATGTAGACTGTAGAGGTTATCTTTCACTTCTCATGTGCTACGTTGCATAGAAACGGTAACATGGGGATGTGGAAACTTAGAAACGATATGGGCAAATGACATTTTAAATTTAATTTTACAAGGGTAAACATATTTTATGCGGGGGGAAATGCAAATGCGGAAGCATGGTTAAGAGTTTCCATGCATCATAGTTCGTATGAAGACCCTGATTTTTGTGTTGGACAGGCAGCAGTGGGTTTATGACATATTTCCACCAAATTCCTAGTATTAGATTGCATCCTCCGTTGTTTATATTTCTCTATAATTATTTGATGAACTTAAAATACACAAAATGGTAGAATATACAAAATAAGAATTAATGAAATTAGATAGGAAAGCCAATTATCAAAGGTGCTCCTCTGGCTTACAATAGCATAAAATTTGACATGGGTTTATAGTATAGAGCAAGGTTGATGATTTAACATATTTGTCATTTCTGGCAGGCCGCAAAAAAGACTGCTCAAAAAAGTAAGACAATTATCACTGATATTGAAAGATGGCAAAAGGTATAATATCATGAGGCTGCTCCTATTACATTACTTCCCCCCTCTTCAATTTTACATTCAGTTTCGTGTTTTGACATTATCGTTTTGTTGTCCATTTCCAGGGAATTGCCAGCACTGATGGTAAGTTTATTAAAATTCCTTTGTCTTCCCTGTTTAATGAGAATACCACTTTCCTTTTCCCTTTTCCATTTTGCCTACATGAAAGTTGAAAATTGAAACCATCAGTAGCAGATTCTTTTATTGGAAATTTGTCTGGAAAAGGGCGAATTTCAGCTGTGGGTTGCATACAATACTACCTTTAGTAGCTGACTATTTATTTATTGTCCAAAATTAGTATTAAAGAAACTAATGTTTGGCTTTCTCTTTTTGGAAATCCTTCTACTCATTATGAGTATTTCTAGGTGCCTTCATCCATTTACAGGTTTTTGTGCAAGGGAGTATGGGCTTGGTTCTAATATATCCTAGTAAAAGTAGTTTTGCTGCATACTGAATCCAATCTTTGTGCATGCTAGTATAGATTGATTACTGCTAATTAACTCTGTATCTTCAGTATTTGGAGTGCCGATTGAAGTCACTGTACAACGGCAACGATCCAGCAGTCTTGTTCCCCACATTTTGGTCAAATGTGCAGATTATCTCATATTATCAGGTGATTGATATGAAAATCAGACATTCAATTATAACTTTGGTGCTCTTTCTAAACTGGGATTAATTTTAATTGCATTCATTGTTAGGATTAAACTCAATGGACTTGTTTAAAGCTGAAGGAGAGAAAAAGGTTATTCAGCACTTGGTTTCTGTGTACAACCAAGGTATCTTGACTGTTCTACTCTCAGAAATGACAATTATTTAATTCAGCATGGTGATACTATATTTAACTCTTGTTATAAATGTCTTGCAGATTCCAATGCTTCATTACCAGAAGGTGTAAATCCACTTGATGTGGCAGCTCTAATAAAATGTTATCTTGCAAGCCTTCCTGAACCCCTAACAACATTTGAGCTCTATAATGAGATTAAAGGTGCTCGTTCTAGCATATATGCGATGAAAAATATCCTAAAGAAGCTTCCTACTGTCAACTATATGACTTTGGAGCTTATCACAGCACTGCTGCTCCGAGTCAGCCAGAAGTCACTTCTTAACAAGGCAAGAAACAGCTACCCCTCCCTCTCTATCCCCATTATTTCCCCCCGTGTCTTTATGTGTGCATGTTCAAGCTGCATGCCCCCCCCCCCCCCCCCCCCCATTATTTCCCCCGTTGTCTTTATGGGGTGCATGTTCAAGCTTGCATGCCCCCCCCCCCCCCCCTTTCTCCTCTTGGTTTGCAGGAGCTGCCATTAAGAAAGGATTTCATATATAAATTTAAATGTTTTCAATATTTTCATCTCCCTAGCATTTGATGCCCCCCCCTTTCCTCTTGGTGCAGGAGGCTGCATAAGAAAGGATTCATATATAAATAAATGTTTTCAATATTTTCATCTCCCTAGCATTTGATGGATAGATTGAAAAGGTTCCCATTTGCATTTTTTTTTTTTTTTTGAATTTTTCTTCACCTGCTCTGTTTTATATCATTTTTCAGAAGCATATGATTTGTAATCTATGTGGTTGTTCAAAATGAATGTATATTACTGTGCTTGATGGTAAAATTTTCTTCTGCATGGCATTATTAAATGAGTTGCAGCATATTTTCTTGTTTTCTGTTGGGTTAGAGAAGCACATACATGTGCACACGTGGTCATCAGACTCATCGCCAAGCGGTATCTTTTCAAGTATCTGCTGGTTGGCATGCTTCTATATGTAGATTTTACGGATGTGAATTTATGATTCTTTACCTTCACAGCATGCATGTATTTTGAAAATATGGATCTCAAATCAACTTGTTAGCCTAACTTTAGATCACTGTTAGGCATACATAATGAACTGATGAGCAAACAGTCTAGGACTCAACTTTTCAAATAGTTTCTATTTATTAACTGTGCATAACTCATTAAGTGGTAAGCAATTTAAATACTACTTGCTCTGCTATTTCATTGTAAGTTGCTTCACTATTGAGCTGAATATCTCAAGTCTTCTTCAAAATGATAATGCCCCTTCTGCTTTCCCGCCATTTAATACCTTCTGAACATGCTTGTTAAATTTTTGGATTTACATATACCCAGTGACGTATGGCATTGTTAAGTTGATGTGGATGGATCTGATAAATATCACATGTAATCTGTTGTCTTCTGCAGATGGATGCACGAAGCCTTGCCATGGAGATTGCCCCTGTTGTAATGTGGCAGAAAGAGCAGAAACCAGAATTTTACAGGCAATACTGGAGTCAGGCATCTAGAAATCCTCCCAAGAGGAGCAGGGACCCAGCGCCTAATTACAGTGCATGGGACATGCTTTCAGGTGAGTCACTACTCGCATATCAAATGGTGAAGCTAAGAAGACAAGAAAATAATTTCTGTGAATCTGCATTGTTATATATGCAATGTGCACATGTTAACCCGTTGGTTAGCTACCTTCTTTCCGTAGATGAAACTCAGAATATATGCACTTTCATTTTCTTTTCACCCATCAAATAGAAATACCGTGATAGATGGGTTACAAATTGTGCTTGCATAATAGAAAGGGTAAAAGCTATTTGCCCTAATTAATGTGCTTGTTTTTCTTCTATTCTATGGCTACAGATGAGGGTGAAGATCTGGATGCTTCATCTCCTATTCCCTTGGATGATGGTACACCTGTGGACTTCAGTGCTATTGAGGTCATTCAGTGTCTCATAGAACAGCACAACACAATCTTTACAGACGCAAATGAGACAGTTTGGAGGTAACTTGAAGATCATTGAACAGCACCTGTTTCCTGGATTTCCAATGTGACCAAATATCCTTCGGTTTGAAATACTAACGATTAATTCAATTTCTGAATATCATCCATATAACAATCGCTCGATAGTGGTTATTACAGCTTTAGAAAAAACCTGGGACTATTCGATGTGGTTCTGTGAATGTTGGTGGTTAGGAAATTGTGTATTCAAAATTATTAGGATGTTTTTGACAAGCCACGGTGGAAAACGTATCCAAATGTTTTTCTAGTGTAACATTTCAATATTGCGCTAGCATTTGATAACATATGGTTCATGAAAAGTAGCTTTAGTATTTGAAAGAGAGTTGTTTTGCTTTGCCCCAACTTATTTGTTTGGAGAAGGTTGATAAATAAGATAATGTGACGTTCAGCAATTGCTTTCTATAGAAACTCTGGTTTGCTTCGAGAAATACTATCGAGCAAAAGGTTCGAGTTGATTTTTGATTAACAGAAGTTTCTTTTAACAACTCTTCCATTCCAAGTTTCCAACTTGGTGAGATTCAAAGCCAACTTCCTATCATAAACACTGCTAATTTTCTTAGTATTTCATGATTTTTACCATGAAATAGAACTTTATCTAATGGAAAATAAATTTTAATCATATGACATAATTATTAATGTGTTATTGAGGTAAGAATATTATATTAAGGCTAATAATTTTAACTTGAATAAACTTGTAACTAGTTAAGATTAATGAATGAATAAAAGCTGGCGTTACAATTGTAGAATTTAGTTTATAATAAATTTTAAAAAAATAAATTTTTCTAAGTGAAACGCAAATTTTTAAAAAATGGGTTAATGATTTCCAAACAAAAATTTAAGGGTACTGTATATATATTAAAACCAATTTCCTCCTCCATAGTAATTGGCCTCTCCAGAAACAAAATTGCGAGATAAATGTGAGGTCAAACAAATGGTTAACAAGCCATAAACGAAAATTCGTTTCTTAGCCCCGGAAGCAGACGACCACTTAGGATTTCCAGTCGTTTGCAAATTTATAAAACTCGAAACGATCTATCGTTCTTCGCCGCTAACAAATAGGTTGGATTTTAGACGTTTGCCAAAGATTTTGGGAGGCCGCGAACGACAAGGTGCTGTATATTATTTTTCAGAAACCGTAAAACTATCTATAGTTGGCCCTTTACGGCGGAACGGGCCCACGAGACTATCCTATCCTATCCTTGCTTTGCCTCTGTCAATAGCAGCGAGTCAAGACTCCCACTCTCCAGTTTCCATCGATTTAGAGTGGTGTTCTCTCTTTCTCCGTAACAATTCCATGGCCATCGGAAGCTTACCTACCATTATTTTCTACCTCTTCACCTTGTTTTTCGCTGTAATTATAATAATTGACAAAAACTTTCTTCTTTCTCACTTGCTTTATGTTTGAATAAATGATAAAATGGAGAAAAGTAAATGGGAATGAGATCCCCAATCCTATGCATTCACATTTAGCTCCATTTTCTTATTGATTGTGTCATCAATTCGTGATGTGGGTATTTATTGTTTCTTCTCCCTCTAATTCTTGCTGCTTATCAGGTTCTAGCAGATGATGGGGATAGGAACCCAGGGCAGTATCCTCTAGTAGTGACCACCTGGCCCTTCAAAGAAGCTGTCAAAGCTGCCTGGAGGGCTGTTAATGGTGGCCTTTCTGCTGTCGATGCTATCGTGGAGGGTTGTTCGGCTTGTGAGGAACTCAGGTGTGATGGTACAGGTAAGTGTTGCTTTTAGTCTTTTCCCCAAATTATTTGGGTTGTTTTTATTCAACTGACTAGTTAATATTTATTAATCCCATGTGCTAGACTGCTACTGATATCAACATTTTCAGATTCCAAGTTTACAATGTACTGAAATGAATTTACAGGAGGATTCATTTTTCTCAAATTGTGATATAACCCAATATAATGACCATGAGAGTAGTTCTATGTTTTCACATGGTCACTTCTGAAAGTTGGTTGGTTTGTACGACAGAAACATAATCTTGTCGAAGTTGCATGTGAATGTTTATTATATGATCATAAGCAGAAAATTTCTTATTAGATGCTCTCATTAGTGTAGCTTTGCTAAGATCGCTTATCAGCAACGTTAACTGTTTTAAACAGTGGGGCCTGGTGGAAGTCCAGATGAGAATGGAGAAACTACAATTGATGCCATGGTCATGAATGGGGTAATAACCTTACTTGTGTTATGTTAATCAACAGCCATTCATTCTTAATATTTTCCTTTGTTCTTTGATTATATTAGACAAATGATGGAGATCTTCAATTTGCTAAGTACATGCATAGGTGACAATGGAGGTCGGAGCTGTTGCTGCAATGAGGTATGTTAAAGATGGTATCAGAGCTGCAAAATTAGTGATGCAGCACACAGAGCACACTTTGCTTGTCGGGGAGGCAGCGTCAGCCTTTGCCATTTCAATGGGACTCCCTGGACCTACAAACCTGAGTTCGACAGAGTCCATGGAGAAATGGACCAAATGGAAGGAGAACCACTGCCGACCTAATTTTTGGAAAAATGTTGTACCTGCTGATAGTTGTGGCCCCTACCATCCAAAGGGCACTGCGGAATTCAATGAAGGGGAGTTTCCCAAAATCAACCTGATGGGAGTCCTTGAACCGCGATCATCTCATGTTGGTCGCCACAACCATGACACCATATCAATGGCTGTTATTGATAAAGTAAGTTCATGCAAGAGCAAGTTCGATTTGATGGAGTCACATTTCCCACTTATATTTTCCACATATAAAGTTAATTTCATGGTGTAGATGGGGCGTGTAGCTGTTGGTACGTCAACTAATGGAGCCACATATAAGATCCCTGGCAGGTAAGGTGAATACATAGTCTATGGACTTTGGGGTTAAAACATTGTTTGGCAATGTGTATTTTGAGGATTGTGTGAAGCTTGGATCATGACAAATAAGATTCTGCTCCCAAGATAATGCATTTGAAATTCCTTTTTTTGTATCCAAAGATAAGGAGTTTGCTTCACAATTTTAGTTGTAGATGGAGTAAGAGGCCATAAAAAGACCGGCATAGTGGACCTGCCAACAAATTATTAACCATAATCAGCTGAGTCTCTTTGCTTCAGTTTTGATTGTTGAAGTTCTGGGGCATATCTATTAATGGAAAAAGTGATGATGAACTTTTCCTCTTTATGTGTATCAAACTATCAACTTTTCCAATGGGTATTTCTCTGCTTCAAGTTATTGGTTCAGAGTCATTAGATTGCATATTTTTCTGTTCATTTCTTTGTAAACGAAATATAAGCCAATTAAATTCAACTGCTATGTAGTACATGCATTCATATTATAGATACCATGTAATGCAAATTTTACTTTGACTGCAGAGTGGGTGATGGACCCATTGCAGGATCTTCAGCTTATGCTGATAATGATGTTGGTGCTTGTGGTGCAACTGGGGATGGTGACATCATGATGCGCTTCCTTCCATGGTATTTTCCTAAATATTTTGTTATTTTTATTCCAAAAACATGCAAATAGCTAAGCAAGACTTTCTGTCTCTTTGAACCACTAGCAGAAATAAATATGCTATTAGAAACCTGAAGCTAATATGCACTGGTTTGTCTTACGTTTCAGCTTGATCTCTGCTTGTAAGAGGCCAACTTCATCCACTTTTTCGATTCCCCTGCTTTCATGAACCCTAAACTACTAATCTATTTATCATGTTCTGGCACAGCTCAGGCATGTGCCTTTTTCTTCATGTAGTCTAAGTTGCCATTATGTATCTTTCCTCTCTGAATCAGCTCAAGCTTGATATTCCACTGAATTGTGCATTATATCTTCTTCGTACAATCTTATTCTACTTTCTTCACTAAAATAATCTTGTTGATTCATTTTGCTTGAAGCTAAGTTGACCTCTTATTTTTCCCCAGTTACCAAGTCGTGGAGAGCATGAGACTAGGTATGGAGCCTAGGGTTGCTGCTGAGGATGCAATATCTCGAATAGCAAGAAAATTTCCAGATTTTGTGGGAGCTGTTTTTGCTGTCAATAAGAGTGGTGTGCATGCCGGTGCTTGTCATGGATGGACATTTCAGTACTCAGTGAGGAGTCCAGAAATGGACGATGTGGAGGTTTTCACTGTATTTCCCTGATCCTGAAGTGGGAATTTATTACTACAAGTTTATTAAATTTTTCTGGAGGATCCAATACCATAAATTGGTAATTCTCCAATCACATTGTCACATTCGATCTTTACTGAAATTACTACGTTAATTTGTGCGCGTGTGTAGCAAAAAACAGAAGATGTTTCTGTAAGTTGTACAATTTGGAGAATGCTGTGTAAAAGATTGTTATTAGATAAAAGAATTGAGTGTTGAAAGTTGCAACATAATCGTGTTTCACTTTCACAGGCTTGTTTATTTCGTGCCATCCATCAGTTAAGTGATTCAACACTTCATCGGCATTTAAAAATCAAAAACTGTTTCTTCTCAGCCTTTTGAGGGAAAACGACGGGTCGGTAGTATTAGGCATCAGTTTCCAAGGACGTGATATTAGTTGATGGAATAGATAGAAGCGGGGACTTTGGCTTCTTCCAAGTAACATGTTTAGGGGTGTAAAACAATCCGAGTAGCTTGAGATTGGCTCGAGCTTGGCTTGGCTTTTGGCTCGTTTAAATCCTTTCATATTGTACACAAGCTGAGTTTGATCAGAAATATAAGCTCAAGCTACAAACATGCCGAGCATGAGAAAACAGAAGCTCGACTCGAATTTTCATGAACTTTATAGATTTTTCTAAAATAAATTATTTAAATATTATAAATAGTTGATGCATGGAATACAAGTGGTATATTTTGCTTTTATTTTATGATTTTACCTATTGTATCTTTACCAATTATGTGCAAAAGGAGATGTACGGTTAGATGGAAATACGGAGATAAAAACGTAAAGCAAACTACAACTCAAATAAAATTCTGATACTATTAAATTTCGATCAGAAGATTCAAATTTAGATAATATGTTGTAAGCAACTGAGGAATGAGTAACGATACTGATAAATTATTGTTAATGGTGGCGGCTATCTTCCCTCTGCTGCGGAACAAAAACTCAAAGATTTCACTTTTTTTTTTTAAGCTTGTTGCCGATTCTTTGATTAAGCATGACTATAAATCTTTCAATTTCTTCTTGATTATTCACTAATTAGATATCAAAGAATGACTATAAATAACCCAAAAGGTCAAATTTATTTTCTAATTTAACTTTTCTTTTGTCTTTAATTTTCTTATTATAAAGTTAAATTCATTTGGTTTAATTTTCTGTTCTTCTTTGATTTAGATTTACTTGATTATAAACATCAATTAATTGAAAGTCAACTTGTAATATGTGCAACAAGCATTGTTAAACCTTGCTTATTGATGAACGACATGTGAAACTATTATTTGTTAAGTCATTTTTTATGAGGGATCCAAATGAGCCGAGCTCAATAATGATTGTTGTAATTTGAGTCGAGATTGATCAAAGTGCTTTAAAAATGATTTGAGCTCAAACCAATCTCAAACAATACTATGTATTAATTGAGCCAAGCCAAAATATTAGCATATTTAGCTCGGCTCGGTTCATTTTCACTCCTAAACATGTTGATGACCGGAACTTGTTGTCACCATGAAACATAGAAGCCGCCGTTCACGGGCCCGAAGAAAATCCAATCCTTTTCCGTCAAAACAATAATAGCATAAGTAAACGACAGGAAATTTCTGTCGTTTTTATTTGTGGCGGAATGACCGTTGGACTATCTTTTTAACAAAATGCAAGTTCAGGTTTGGATTCCAAAAGTAAAAATTTCAAAATTTGGGCCTTACTGTGTAGAGCAAATCTTGGTTTGGATAATAAGACTGTGGGCTGCTTACCAGTCCGACCCTACCCACCAGTCAACAATTGGATTCGGTTTAGTGGGTTAGATTTAGATACTTGGAGATCGGGTTGGAAGTAAGGCGGATATGCTAGTATTTATTTAAAAGTACACGAAAAGTTCAAACTATATCTGTATCAAATACCCGATTTATGAGCTCCACTTTAATCCAAATGAATGAAAAATAATTTTCTTCTGAAATGAGGATAAATAAAACATTAACGATGACAATTTTTTATTAATTTGCTGCATGGGATGGGTGCAGGAAAGTCTTACATTTCTATTCATATTATTACTAAACATACCAGAGTAGGAATGGGGACCCAAAATATTGGTAAAACTGATTGGATCCGGATTTGTAACTCGGATTTATATAGTTATGTGCGACCATTTTTTTTCCATGCTTAGTCTCCAATTAGATAATTCGTCATTTTGTCTAATAAATCAATAAAAGATCCTGATTCGGAAAATGAGATTGTGAAAGTTTTCACTGAATCATTTTTCAAATCAGGCTGAGTTCATACCAGAGAACTCAGAATTTGTTGAATTGTATAAATATTAGTAGCAAAAATAAAAAGTTCAAATTTAAGTCTGTATTGATGGAAATAAAGAGAGATGACAATGGTAGTAGTAGCAGCTGTGGAGGAGGAGATAAATCTCACCTGAACAACGTAGAGGTAGGAGATGGAGAAGCATCATCACCGCTTTTGAGGTCAACTGTTTTTTTGGATCACGTTGGGGAAGTGTTTCTCACTCTCAATTCTGGTGGGTTGTCTTGGAAATTGCTAGATTCCTTCGATAATGTAAGTACCTTGGTCAGGCATGTTTAGTTCACAGAAATCAGCCAAAATGTTTTTATCTTTTTAATCATATTGAATATTGTTTTTTGCAAATCAGCTTGTGGGTCTATTTGGTCATGTTTTGTTTTCAAATGAAAATCTGAATTGATTGGTAAAGTTAATTCTTTTAGTGATTCCAACAGCGAAATTTTTCTTCTCCTTTTTTTTTTTTTTCCTTGGGATAATGACATATATGAGCTCAGGAATTTTTTGTTTGCTTTGTGACTGCATTGATTTTCTAGGACTAGGAATTATCTGGTTAGTAGTCAGTACCTGTTTTGTTTTGACGTTTTATGATCCACTGAGGACGAAAAGGAGCTTGTTTATTGGCTTTGTTGAGCTCATTTTCTTGATGCTAGATGGGACAAGGAGATTTGATAACAAATTTAAACTGAGAGATTGTTTAAGAGTTTATGTTTAGTTTTCATGACATGGTTTTGATATATCACAGCATAAAATGAGGTTGTATGTGCTAGTCCTTAGAAGTTTGTTTAGAGGTTGACCTGGAGGTTGATTTTGCTCCCCTTTCCATTTTTTGGTTTCGCCTATAACATGAAGTTGAATCTTGGGAATTCAATAGAATCATCTGGAAGTTGTTCTTCTTCTATTCTTTATTTCTGTGAAGTCCCAAATTATCAGCAAATTGGCATTATGATCTGACCGAGCATGCATAAAGGATTGATTGGAATTTGGACTGATTTCTGATACATCATATGAACTTCCATTCTCTCATTTCTTTCTTTCTTTTCCTTTTTTTTTTTTTCTTTTCTTTCTGAAAACAATTAGAAACTAAACTTAGCTTATGCCATGTAGATGTTTTCTCTGGATGTTAGTATTATGCTTATCTTTTTTTCTTTTTTTTTTTTTTTTTGCAACTTTCAATTTGTGATTCTTTTCAAACTTTCAGTTACAGAATGAATCAACTTGTTTGGGAATTAAATTTGTTCCCAAAGTTGCAACTGAGATAAAATTTTCTGATGTTTATGGTGTGGAGTCCATCAACTATGGTTTGATTCATGGATCAATTCACCCTAATGTTGGGAAGTATATTTTGAGTCGCAAGTCTCATGAATCTCAGGTTAGTTCTCAATTTCTCATTTCTGTTGTTTTTTATGCACTGTTTTCAAATCATGTGGTGAGTACACCTGATTTATACAATTTTTTTAAATGAAACTATTTCAGATGCATCGCTTTAAAGTACATGGTGTCCAAAAGTCTCAGACTCAGCCTTGTCTGTGGGTCCTGACCACTTACACTTTTGGTCACAAGGATTCTGAGACATGTCAGATGTGGGTTAATCAAATTAATTCTTCACTGAAGATAGAAGTGGAGAGACCAAAGAATCTTCTGGTTTGTTCTGCAAGTAGTTAATTGCTATGTCATTTGTGTTTTTTCATTTAGCTTGTGAAGGCATAAATTAGTTATAAAAATGTTTCCAGATTTTATTTCTTATTGATTAGGTTTTCATTAATCCAAGGAGTGGCAAAACAAATGGCTGTAGGACCTGGGAAACTGTTGCTCCTGTTTTCTCACGTGCTGGTGTTGAAACAAAGGTACATGCTTAGTGAATCTCTAAACAGATGTTCTCAAGTTATGTGAAATCTCGTCAGCATACCTATAATAATCTGTTATATTCCTTTTCCTCCAATGTTACTTTGATCGTGATCTCCTGCACTTAAATCAAATGGTAAAGGTCCAAGGTGTCATGCAGCTGAAATGACTATGGTCTATGAACTGCTTATGCCACCCTGAAGATATAAGTAAATGTTATATTTCCGGAATACATAATTACTTGTGATAAACTTGGTTCATATTTCTTTTGAATATATCCTCAGGTGGTTGTGACACAGAAGGCAGGACATGCATTTGATGTGATGGCATCTCTTGCAAACAAGGAACTGAATTCATATGATGGTGTTATAGCTGTAGTAAGTTTCAGGATCAATTTATTTTATTTTCTAGTACTAGGCAGTAGTTGATTCTAAGATTTTGAGGTCGATAGAATAACAGAATCCCATGCAACCACGGTGACTAAAGTGTATTGACATCCTCCAGATTATTGAGATCTTTATACTTAGTGTCAATGTGGTGTTTGGTTCCATTTTTACTAGTTGGTTAGCACTTTCATAAAAAGAAAACACTAATGCTGCCAGTTGGCAAATGTGTGATGAGATCCTGATGTAACTTTGGGTGAATACTTGGCTGCTGAATTTAATGCAGACCAGGCATCTTGTATCCCTAATATGACCTCTTAAGGGCTCTTCTGTTTCTGCATTATGCTACGTTTATTTCAACGTTATTTTCTGACTGCTGATCCTTGCTATTTCATCCGCTTCCAGGGTGGTGATGGTTTCTTCAATGAAATCCTTAATGGATTTCTTCTTTCTAGGCATAAAGCCCCTTTCCCACCATCTCCTTCAGACTTGCGGCATTCTGATGAGAACAAAGGCAACGGTTCAGTCCATGAGTCAAATGAGATGTGTCATGGAACTGCTTACGAAAATGGAGACAGTTCTCCTCTTATTTCAAGTTCTACCTGTGATGGACCAGAATTCGGTAGTTTCAGTATGTACCTTAGCAACTATATATCCATACAAGTAAATATCTGAGTTAAATTGTAAATTTCTAATTGTACCAGGTGGTTTTCTAATGTATTACTGCATGATCTAAAATTACAGGATCTGAAGATGGTCTTTGGCACTCAGGTTAGTAAGCTCCAAATCAAGCTACATGATATTGTTTACTGAAATATGATATTCTATAATTGTTTATCCCACTCCAGCAGCATCATAACAAAAAGCTGATCAAGCCAGTACCAATACTTGCTTCTGCAAATTTAATGTGTTCACCTGCATTTAACAATGCATAGTATGTGATTCTTATTCTTTTGTTTTTCTGGCCACCGACAGATCAAGATGTCGAGTTTCATCACCTCAGGAAACGGTTTAGGTTTGGAATTATTCCTTCTGGTTCAACAGATGCAATTGCGATGTGGTATTTTCCTGTTATCTACTTACTGACATCTCTTATATTTTTCCCCAGAAACTTGCTTTCCAAGACTTAGGTATTTGGGTTTCATCTGGAAATTAAAATACACCCAATAACTTTGGCTAGGTGGTTTTGATAGACCAGCAGCTTCTGGTAATATCTGTGTCAAATACGACTCTAAAATCTTGTCCAAGTTTGTTTTTTGCCCATAAAATCATTAGCACTCTCTAAATTAATAAATGGGAATAAGAAATGGGAAAATGTCCCTTGATTCCCTTGTGTTTATGTGTTATTTGCAAAACTTGTTAGTATGCACTGAAAAATTATATCAATCAAGATCATAGCAAATTATCAGAAAACATAGCTTCCCCCACCCCTCTTCCTCCTATTTTCAAAAAAGCCTTGCCTCATCGTTCTGTGGTGAGTCAATAGAAGATGGGATATGTGTCTGGTTCTAGAAATAGTTGAGTCATATCCTTTCCTTTCCTTTTTAATTTTCTCCTCTTTTTTTCTAGATGATGCAATTAAGTATATCTATTAAAATTTCTATTTTGCAGTACAACCGGAACACGAGATCCTATGACATCTGCTTTGCACATTGTCTTGGGCAAAAGGGTGTACCTTGATATAGCTCAAGTTGTGAGATGGAAAACATCATCTACATCAGATATTGAACCTTGCATACGCTATGCAGCTTCTTTTGCAGGGTAGTTTCCAATTGTTTTTCTCCTCTTCTTTTATGAAGGCTGGCCTTGGTAGTTGGTCTTGGTCTATGCATGACCTGATGGCTGATGCAAGTATAGCTAACTTTTTTTTTTTTTTTTTACCCTCCTCTTCTTTTATGAAGGCTGGCCTTGGTAGTTGGTCTTGGTCTATGCTATATGACCTGATGGCTGATGCAAGTATAGCTAAACTTTTTTTTTTTTTTTTTTTACCAAAGGCCTGTCCCCTTTTATTCTTGAACCTCATTGCAATTTTTTTTTTTTTTTTTTTTACCAAGGCCTGTCCTCCTTTTATTCTTGAACCTCTTGCAAATTTTTAGTTATGATGACTGGAAATTGATGGAAAGAATAAATACACTTTCCTTTTCACGTTATTAAGATGCTTTTTTGTGTTACTCCATAGTTCATCCATTTATTATTTTCAGGTATGGATTTTATGGAGATGTTATAACAGAGAGTGAAAAATACCGCTGGATGGGCCCCAAACGATATGATTATGCAGGAACACAGGTGTTTTTGAGACACAGGTAATTCTTTCTTCTTTTTTTTTTTTTAGTTTTTTTAACCCTTTTGCCTTGAGCCTCCCCAAATCTGAACAACTGTATCTATTTATCAGATTGTGTTTCTCATACAATCCCATGGCAGCCTAGCCATCCAGGGTAGATTTTATTTCAAATTTGAATTAAACCAATTGAATTTTCTCAGGCCTTCAATTATTGGTATTGTTGTATTCTAAACATAGGGTGAATTTGAGCTGCAT
The DNA here is from genome assembly GCF_014843425.1 of Jatropha curcas. The sequence continues at coordinate 16,772,962 of NW_023590789.1, read as the reverse complement.
AAATTTCTGGTTGTGATCGACATGATTAATTGATTATACGATGTGAGTTTGATATCCATAATTTCTTTGCTCTTTTCCTCATTGAGATTCTCTTTAAGTTGTTCAGGTCGTATGAGGCAGAAGTAGCATACATAGAAACTGAAGCAGAAAAGAAAAATCCAACAGCTGAGAAAGGTCATCTACTTAGCAGAATGAAATCAGTGTGGGGTCTTGAAAAGGATAGAGCGATTTGTCGCATAAACTGTAGTGTCTGTAACACAAAGCCTGTTTACACGTCTACAAGGAGTCCCAGGGCAACACCTTATTCACGACCGGAAGAAATTAGATGGCGAAGACGCAAAGGAAATTTTCTTAGCATTGGTGCTGCTGTGATCTCTAACAGAAATGAAAGAGCACCTGATGGTTTGGTGGCTGATGCTCACCTTTCCGATGGTTTCCTGCATCTCCTGTTGGTTAGAGACTGTCCTCGTGCTTTATATTTATGGTAATTCAAAACCTTCTTCGGTTTCTCTTGTTAGCTTGGTCCACTGGCAAATCCAACTCAAGTGCTAACTCAGGATCTGCTAAAATTTTCTTCAAGTTGTAACCACTTTGCCCCCTTTGTTTGTGGTGTTAAATACTTTGCCCCCTTAATATAACTTCCCAGCTTCGCCCCTGACTTGGTTGATAAGGTAGAAAGTCGTCTGGGTTGGCACAGATGTTTGATCTATTTAATACTTATCAATTGAGATTCATGGATTGCTGGCAACAAAGTTTACTTCAGAGGATATACAGCACATTTCTGCTTATTATATTTTAGGTTAGGCATCTGAAATAAATTAGGCCTACAAAGAGAATCAAAAAAGATGATAACGTGATGCTATGCATTTGACCAAGCACAAAAGAAATCAACTTGCTTGCTGTTTGTCATTTTCCTCCAATTAATCCCTTAATTTGTTTCTAGTTCAGAACTTTATAAATGAGAACATCCATAAATGCATCTTATTAAATTATTCATCACATAATTGCAGTCTCAGCTGTATGTCAAGACATGTACAGAGATGGCTGCTTATATATTTTCAACTCTCTTTTATCATCTATCTGATTTTATTAATGAATCTTGGATTGCTTTTGCCTTGCCGGATAACCTTAATGCTTTTACGTCATTAACCATGATCAAATCATGCAGGCACCTTACCCAGCTTGCAAAGAGAGGTGGAAGGCCCCTGAATTTTGAGTTTGTGGAACACCATAAGGTCAGTTGACTTATTTGGTCCAGTATCTCAATGTTTACGAAAACTTTCTAACTATTTTGTTTCCACAGACCCCAGCGTTTACATTTACTTCTTTTGGTAAGGAGAGTGTCTGGAATTTGGATGGTGAGCTCTTTCCTGCACATAAACTCTCAGCACAAGTATTTCAAGGGCTTATCAGCTTATTTGCATCTGGTCCTGAAGTTTAGCTAGACTACCTTCCAGATGGATCTCGCAGTCTGTAATCAAGTTATTCGATACTGCAGTTTTGTATTCGGATAACTTCGCAAGCAGCCTCAGCATCAGAAATAGTGAACTTTTATGTTACTATACACTTCTTTGGACAGATTTCTAAAATCAGTAGTAAGATTAGGGATATGATGTCATGTTGTAACTTATGTATACTGTACACAGTCAAGGAAACATGAAGAGAGTGAAAAAATAAAAGAAAAGGAACAATTGAATGTTCTGTAACCATATGCAAATTTACCTTTAACGTTAACATTATTGAGTTAAAGGTTACTTTTCTCTTCTGTTGCACTTGGTTTTGCGAGTATTATTTATTTGAAAAAAAAAATTTCAGTTTTCAATTTGTGAATGACACGTGGCACTTATGCAGCCCTGGAAGATGATTAACTTGTTCTAGGGGCTCTTGACTTTTAGCGTAAGACAGACGGCTCCAAGGGTCAAATTCTTGTTTTTTTTGAAGATTCAATGTTATGAGGCCCACCCCACCATTGAAGGTGTCAATGACGATGAACGCAATTAGTTGCTGCAAGATGTTTTATTTCTTCAACCCTTAGAAACCAACTACACTGTCAGTTGTTGCAAAATGTCTACACCAGCCGAGTAATCCCTCTTGCCCTCTCTAATCACATGCTTGAATAATTATATGTTCATATGATATTTATTTTCTAAAATATTATTATATGAATGAACAATCTTGTATGATTGATTAAATTGATTAATTCATCTGTTTTCGAAATTCATTAGATACTATCATTCTTTACCACCTGTAAGCAAGGCCTATGGGGTGGCCTGTTTAATGACCACGTCCGCCTACTATCTGGGTCTTTACAACCTCGGGAACATAGCACTTTTTTACGAGGATGTAATTAAGCGGTTCCAGGTACGTATAAATCTATAGATTATATATAGGATGTAATTAAGCGGTTTCCCAGGTACGTATAAAATCTATGATTATAAATATTATATATATATATATATATATATATATATCCTGGAGCCTCGGTTGTGCTGATGTAATAAATTAAGTGTGCAGGTTGGAGGTTGATACCAATTTCTTTCTTTCTTTGGCCATTTTCATTCCCTTTTTATATATATCCTGGAGCTCGGTTGTGCTGATGTAATAAATTAAGTGTGCAGGTTTGGAGGTTGATTACCAATTTCTTCTTTCTTGGGCCATTTTCATTCCCTTTTGCATTTCGTCTTATAATTATGTAAGAGACGATATGCTCATATACTACAATAAATTACCTCTTGATTAGCAGAGGAATTTATCCAAAAGTTAAATTTTGCAGAGCAAAATATGGGGTTTCATTGGAGAGAGGACCTTTTGATAAGAGGTCTGCAGATTTTGTATGGATGTTCTTATTTGGAGCACTCTCCCTTTTGGTAAGTAATTAGATTGGTAACTCTAAAATTAAAAAGATACTATCATTTTTACTCATGTTTTTGATATCATGTAGGTGATGGCTGCTATTCCTCTGCTGTGGTCTCCTTTCATGGGAGTTTCCCTCGTTTTCATGATCATCTATATATGGGGACGCGAGTTCCCAAATGCACGTATCAATTTATATGGTGTTGTCTCACTGAAGGTAGCTTGGGAATTACTCTTGTTTAATGTTGATACTTAAACTACATTTCTGAATGGGACTAGTAATTGATTTTGAAATGAAGGGATTCTATCTTCCATGGGCAATGCTAGCACTGGATCTGATTTTTGGGAACCCATTGAAGCCTGATATTCTTGGAATGATTGCTGGACATCTGTACTATTTTCTAACAGTACTTCATCCTCTTTCTGGTGGAAAATACATTTTGAAGACTCCTTTCTGGGTGTATCCTCCATTTGTTTTGTTTAAAAACCTGTTCTTGCTAATGATTTTGGAAATTTTATTTGCATAATCCTTAACTTTCTTCTTCCAAGTCACAAATTGGTAGCATTTTGGGGTGAAGGGACACAAGTGAATGCCCCAGTGCAGAGCGATCCTTACGCTGGAGTTGCTTTCCGCGGAAGAAGCTTTCGTCTCAACGGTACCAGGACAAGCCCTACACAGGAAGAAGCACAACCAACAGGACGGCCTAATAATAGTTCAACTGATGGAGTGGCTTTTCGCGGAAGAAGTCATCGGCTTGGAGGCCAATAGGATCCTTTTCTTTTACGACTACCACTCTCTGCATCGAACCATGACTTCATTACCTCGATGAAAATTAATCTTATAATAATAATAATGTTATTATTATCTATGATGTTCCAAATTTGTTTGTTAATGTAGACAACTATTAATATTATAATAGTCAAAGTTTACGATTTAAGAGCCTGGCTTGGTTTGTATAAAAGCCCAGCCTATACCCAAAATGGACAAGCCCAGCACTCTATCTTAGGCCCAAATGCTCATTTCTCTATACCAATTTGGTATTTGTAATCTAATTTTATTATTTTTAATATTCAAAATTAGATTAAAATTTTACTAATAGGACAACGACTTTGACCCGGTCTCACTCTTGACTCTCCATTTTTGGTCTTTGCCCTGTATTCATTAAAATATTTATTAAGTCACCAACTCAACAGGTTCACATCGTCTTCGTCAATTTTGACTCTGTAAGAAAAGAAAATTCCTGATTGGCAGAAATTATTTTCCAGGAAAGATTACCTTTCATTTCATGTGATGAACGGTGCAAAAAAAGACTGTTGTAGTTCACTGGTTTTTTTTTGGCTGTATTGAAGAAGAAAGAGACAAGTTTATCCCTGATTTGCTTGGAAAAGTCTCAGATAAATACAAGGGTGGTTTAGTATTATCAAAATATTTTTGCTGAGATCCCAACGACTTGTAATCCAAAAAAACATGTAAATCATTACCTTAATCAAAGATTAAGAAAAAATTAAAATTTGTTCTTTTCCAATTTTATCTTTACGTTTTGGTATCTCATTACCAGCAAGCATTAACTATTTTGAGAGTTTATAAAAATGTAATTTAGTCCATTGCAACCTTTTTTTTTTATTCAATTGAAAATATTTGATTCTCTCTCTCTTAATTTTTGTTTATTTTTCTTTCCCATTTGTTACAAATTATTATAATCTTATTTCCCTTTTTTGAATATAATTTTCACTATTATTTAATATTCATCTCTATCAACCAAGTCATTATTAATATTGTTTAAGCAAGATTAATCTTCTCAACGTAACAATCGTACTTAAAGTCACTTGTTTAAAGTAACCAAATTCATTCTATTTAGATTAACTCTGCATTGGTAATCAATTTCATAACTTTAATTACCTTGATCCTTACATTAAAATTTAAATTTTGATAAAATAATTTAATGTGAATCATTTAATTAGAATAGAATAACATGAATCATTTAATAAATTTTTTAATTATTTATTGATTAGCTCAATGACACTTGAAATGGTACGCAGGTAGTGTTAATTAAGGAGTTGCAGTTGAACAAACTGTTGAGACGAAAAGGAAAGAATTTAATAGTGAATTTGAAATTTGGTATCAGACAAGAATTGTCCCATGTAGAGAAAAAAAAAGTTCTATAATACAAGAAAACCAAAACAAATTGCCTGTTAAATAATCGTCAGATCACAAAGTTTCAACGAAACCCAGTTCAACTTGTTTTTTGTTTTGTTTATTTAAAAGATAGAAAGAGGCAAAGAGCATGAACAAGAAGTCACTGTCAGAGACGAGTTAACGCCTCACGGCTCGGTTGCCTTGGATATTGGCTTTATTGTAAGGTGCTCTGGTTTTCGTCATTGCCTCCGCTGAAGTAATCAGAATTCTTGATTTATTGATTTATTCAAAAGTTTGAATTTGATTATTGAAGGCATGTGAAATGATGTTCTGAATTTCTTGTTTGTATAATTTCTCTGTTTCTTGTTTTCTGACTTTCTTTGGCCATTTCTTCTTTTCTGCATCTTTCTGTTTTCTTTCAGTTTTTCTTTTCTCCTTTTACTTTGGAGTTGAATATCATTGCTTTGCAGGCTGAAGTGAAAACTTCATTTCGAAGTAGTTAAATTCTGGGATTTTGGTGGTCAGAATACAACTTATTTGCTTTTAGAAAGTTGTCGCCTTTTGCAGAGCAAAGGATATATTCACAAGATTTCTGATTGAAGTAAATAAATTTATTATTTTTCATAATTTCGCAATTCTTTATCGTTTTCTCTTTAGACATCATCTTCCACCTCTTTTGCAGTGTGTGTTGAAATGGTTGGTTCTGTACTTTCTATTTTACGTTACTTTTGCTATGACTTTTCTTGCAGCGGCATAGACAATTTGGTGCTACATAGAACTGGATAGTAATGGAGGGAAATGAAATTGTCGAGTCTGAAAAAATACTTGGTTTGCCTCCTGCCCTGCCTTTAACTGTTGGAATAGCTATCAATGGAAGAAGTAAAAGTAAATATGTAGTGAATTGGGCATTGGAGAATTTCATTCGCGAGGAAAAGGTTGTGTTCAAGTTGTTACATGTCCGCCCAAAGATTACCGCTGTCCCTACACCAAGTAAGCTACTTTTCTCGAGAATTCTTATATGCATGATGTTAGTATTTTTGCCAATGACTTGAACATACATTGGAAGGATTTTCTATTGTTGGTTTTCATGGGAATATTCCCTAGAAAACAATTTTAGACATCGAATTTGAGAAAGAGAAAGATTAAGCGACTCATAATTAAACTTAACTATCTCTCTGGCCATCTGGTTTTTGTTTTCTTTTCAGTGGGCAATTCCATTCCTATATCACAAGTACGTGATGATGTAGCGGCAGCTTATAAGCAAGAAATGGAGTGGCAGAGAAGTCAAATGCTTCTTCCCTTTAAGAAAACTTGTACTCGGAGAAAGGTCTCTCTCTTTCTCTCCTCTGTGTATTAATGGTAGGAATTTTGTGAAATTAACGTTTAGAAACTAGAACTTTAAAATCCTCACGTATAGGTGCAAGCAGATGTAATCATAATTGAGTCGGATGATGTGGCCAATGCAATAGCTGAGGAAGTAGCTAAGTGCACTATCAAGAAGCTTGTTATAGGAGCTTCTTCTCGTGGCTTGTTTACGAGGTATGTATATAACACCCACATTGATTTGAGATAGAAAACGAAAGTGGTCTGACCATAACTATACACTTGTTTTGGATTCTTATTTCCAATTTCTCCAGCTAACAAGGCAATTGTTTCAGGAAACTCGAGGGGAATATTCTGTCCTCTAGAATCTCTACTTGCATCCCACTTTTTTGTACGGTGTATGTTGTTTCAAAAGGAAAATTGTCATCCATCCGACCATCTGACTTGGAGACGAAGGGAAGTATTGGAGATGACACTAGTGTCACTAGTTCTTCTACTAATAGTAATAGCTCAACAAGTCACATTCTGAGCTTTCAAACAGGTAATTGTACTTAAGATTTGAGCTGCATCTGTGTGTGGTGAATGCACTTAACTAATCTGCTTGTACAAAGTACTTTGTAGGGTACTTCTTAGGGGAAGGGTTAATATAAAGATTCAAATGTCTCATTGGCTGTTGTCTCTGATAATACTGAATGGAACTGTAATATTTTTCTTTCCTTCTTTTTGTTCTTTGGAACTTTTAATTGATCACGAGTCATTAGTAAAATATCTGATATTAAACCCGCATTAGATTCCTTTGCTGCATCCATGATGATTTGATGCTAAACAATCAGTTAATTCTCATTTTCATCTGTGCTACTTTTCTTATGGTTCTATTATTGTAAGAACTTGCATATATTCAGGTCCATCAGCATTCCGCTGATAATCAACTTCGTGTATCAACTGTATAATTAGCATTTTTTTCCTTGTGATACACTCACTCTGCTATGAATTCCAGCAAAAGAAATACATAAGAAACTTGTTTCTCTCATATCTCTGCTTCTGTTTTTGTCTAACATGCAGATGTCTCAGTTGGCTCATGCTGCCAATTCCATTCTCCTTCTTTACCGATGCAGCGCTTCCAAGCTCTCTCAACTATAAACCAGGGCCTTCTTCACGCAAGAACAAATTCCATTAAAACCAATCATTCCAGACGCCAGTCTCTGGACACAGAGGAAGGGAAATACAGAGCAAGTTCTTATCCCAGTAGTTCGGAAATTGGAAATACACTCAGCCGGAGTTCCAGTTGGAAAAGCTTGCCAACTGATTACCAGTCATGGGTTTCTGATCAAGCTTCCTCCTCAGATGCACTTACAGTCACAGATTTTTCATCTGCAAGTGAGGTAGCATTGGCATTTTCTTTTGGCTTCTTCATCTGGTGCATGTGACCACTGATTACTGAAGTTAAACATTTTGCTTTTTAATCTTATATGCAGAAAAATATTGACTTTGAGCTAGAAAAGCTGAGGATTGAACTTAGACATGTCCAAGGAATATATGCTATGGCTCAAAGCGAGGCTATTGATGCTTCTCGTAAGGTTAGTTTTGGTATCCTTGTTTTGGTGAAATTCAAGCATGTAGTTCCTTTGGTCAAGATCCAACGGGATATTCAGTTCCTGTCAACCAGAAATTAACTCCTTATACGTCATTTTGATTGATGGGACTTGTTCTAGTTTTGTTTTTGAATTCCGAATCTTTGTCTTTCAAAATAGATTGATGTTCTTCAACCACTTCTTTTTCTCAGTTGAATGATCTTAATAAACGCCGTCTTGAGGAAGCAATAAAGCTCGAGGAAATAAACCATAGGGAGGAGGAAGCTAAAGAATTAGCAAGACAGGAGAAGGAAAGGAGTGAAGCTGCAAAACGGGAAGCTGAATACATGAGGGAATGTGCTGAAAGAGAAGCTTCACAAAGGCAAGAAGCTGAGCTTAAAGCCATGCGTGAAGCCAGAGAAAGGGAAAAGCTTGACAATGTTCTCTCTGGTACAGTGCAGCAATACCAGAAGTTCACATGGGAAGATATTGTGTCTGCAACCTCATCATTCTCAGAAAATCTTAAAATTGGGATGGGAGCATATGGAACTGTCTACAAGTGTAGTTTGCATCACACGACTGCAGCAGTGAAAGTTCTTCATTCAAAAGAGAATCGCAATTCTAAGCAATTTCAGCAGGAGGTATGGGAAGTCTCATTGCTATGGAAGAAAATATAGATCTTCACTGACAAGAACAACATTACATAAAAAAAAAAATTGTATAATGAAATTATCTTACACTGGAAATTGGAGCTGTCCTGACTCCTGACCCTTGAATTTTAAATTAATACTTACTTTGCTGTCTCTTGGATTTTCAGCTTGATGTCTTAAGTAAAATTCGTCACCCGCACTTACTTATCCTCCTTGGTGCTTGTCCTGATCATGGTTGCCTAGTTTATGAGTATATGGAGAATGGTAGTTTGGAAGAGAGGCTACTGAGGGTGAACAATACACCATCCATCCCATGGTTTGAAAGGTACCGAATTGCTTGGGAAGTAGCCTCAGCTCTTGTTTTTCTTCACAACTCCAGGCCAAAGCCAATCATTCATCGGGATCTGAAACCTGCTAATGTCTTGCTTGATCGTAACTTTGTAAGCAAAATTGGTGATGTTGGGCTTTCAACAATGCTTCATTCAGATGCTTCCTTCGCAACCACTATGTCTAAAGACACAGGGCCAGTTGGGACGCTTTGCTACATAGATCCTGAGTATCAAAGGACTGGCTTGATTTCTCCAAAATCTGATGTTTATGCCTTTGGGATGGTAATTTTGCAGCTGCTGACTGCAAAACCAGCAATAGCACTCACACACATAATGGAAACAGCTATTGAGGATGGTAATTTGGCGGAGATTTTAGATTCATCAGCTGGGAACTGGCCATTTGAAGAGACAAAACAATTGGCTTTACTGGGACTAAGTTGTGCAGAGTTGCGCCGTAAGGACAGACCTGACTTGAAAGAGCAAGTACTTCCTGCACTTGAGAGATTGAAGGAAGTTGCTGATAGAGCCCGGAATATAATTTCCAGTGCTCAATGCACACCTCCTAACCACTTCATCTGCCCAATACTTAAGGTAATGTCTACACAATTTTCCAAAAAGTTAAAGTTCTTCAAAGTATAAACAAAGTAATCGTGTTGCTGAATGTGGAACTTTGGTTTCTTTTACAGGATGTAATGATGGAGCCTTGTGTTGCTGCTGATGGATACACTTATGACCGCAAAGCAATCGAAAAATGGCTCGAAGAGAATGATGAATCACCAATAACAAACCTGCCTTTGTCAAATAAGATTGTCTTACCAAATTACACACTTCTGTCTGCAATCATAGAGTGGAAGTCCAATAACAAATAATTGACTTCCTCCTGTTCACTGTTCAAGTGGCACATGAAGGAGAATTTTGTAAAGATCCCTAGCTTGAATTGAATGGTTTTTTTTTTTTTTTTTTTTTTTTTTGGGGGGGGGGGGTTGTAAAATGCCATTTTCTAGTTAATAACCTTTTTTGAAATTGAAGAAAATATAGCTTGTCAAATGACGTTGTACATAATTATTTTTAGTGGGGGGGGGGGGGTTGTAAATGCATTTTCTAGTTAATACCTTTTTGAAAATTGAGAATATAGCTTGTCAATGACGTTGTACATAATTATTTTAGTGGTTCCAGTATGAAGATTTGAGAGCTTTTGAACTCAGAACTTGGGTTAGGGTTTTGAATTGGTCTCATTGATTCATTGATTCGAGTAGATTGTGTTTCGTTTGATTATATCTGTCTCTACTGTTCCCAAAATTGTGTTTCGTTTGATTATATCTGTCTCTACTGTTCCCAAAATTGTAAAGTTCACCTTGCCAATTGAGTTGATTTAAATCTTAACATCAATCTTTTAAATTTTACCAATCAGATCACATCGTTAGCTACTGGCACACAGCTAAAGGAACAGCTTTAGATCATTAAATCGTTGTGTGGAAGATGACATGTCGTTTGCTAGGTAAAAATTCTTTTTCTAAATCATTAGAACGACAGATCATTGGGCTTGGATGCCTGACAAAAATACTAGATTTGGATAATTTTTCATGCCCAACTGTAATTTGTATTCTACAATGAGTCCGATTTGACTCGGCCTGGACTTGGGCCGCAATTTTAACCGAAGCCCATGGGATATTATTAAAGCTCGTTCGGTATCCGCGCGCTCAATAGGATTTGGAGACAAAAAAATTTAATTTTTTTTAGGCTGGATTCTAAGATTTTGTAAAGAAAAACGCGTGGTCGGTGGATGAGAGGATGTTGGAATGTCACCCATCGTGGTCTATGTTTCTTTTTCCGTTAAACCAACCATCCAGTACCAACGTTACAATAGATTACTTCGAATTAATATTCGAACTACTGATATAATCTATTAATCCGAATTTAGATTCGAATCTTAAATATTATTTAAAGAATTCAGCGCCTTGTTTTACTATATCAATTGGATATATATATGAGTAATTAATAAACTGAAATAATATTATATTCATCATAATAAATAAATTTCAAATTTAAAAACTCTTTTAATTACCATAGTAAATATGATTCGAACTCAAAAATTTTCGTTACATTGAAAATTAATATATAGATCGCATTATTATAATTAATTATAATTTATTAAAATTTGGTGTGATCTTTCCTTGATTCCTTTTAATGAAAAAATCTCAACTTGAAAGTCCTTACTATATTTAAACCCAACAGTATTATTTTATTTCCACAACTTCAATCTCCAATGAATGAAAGCTAATTATAATTAAAAAGAAATTATTCTATATGGTCAATCTTTGAATTATTAAAGAAACAAAAAGAAAAAGGCCACCATAAATTCATCACGAGCCAATCAAACCCAGCCACGTCAGCAATTCCACATCGCCTCTTACTAAACCCGACCTCCTCTTTTCCTGCAATTTTCCCTCCACATCAGAAAACACAAAAAAAAGCACAATAAAAAGCTGCAAAAACCGAATATTCAAAACCCAATGTGCCGTTACTGAAAATCTCCTCTCACCTCCTTCGCTTCGTTCGCACGCACGCTACCGGACCACTTCTCTCCTTGCCCCCAATTTCTGTGTCTCTGCAAACCAAAAACCCGGCAAAGTAACTTTCCTGTTCAAAGGCTCTCAAAACTTTTTCGTATCCTCACCAAAGAAAAAACATTCTCTTATCTAATCTTATTCATCAAAACACCTTTTTCCATTTTGGTTTCCCGAGAAAAAAAGAATAGGAATAAAAGAAAAAGACGAATTCTTTAGATTGACTTTTCTATAGATTCCCTTCTATAAATTCCTGTCAAAATTATCTTCCCCAAATTCCAATCGTTTTACTTCTATACAATCTTTGAATGCCAATCAAAATACACATCATGATTTTTCCAATCCTATTCCTTTTCTCTTCCTTGTTTCCCCTCGCATTCTCTAATGAACACTTCAACTCCCACCTTCTACCGAGGCCTTTGATCCTCGAGTACCCAGAAAACATAATCGAAAGTAACCAATTCAAGGAATTGGAAAATGAGCTCCAATTGCAGTGTACCAGCTGGAGATTTGCGGTGGAGGCTAACAATTTGAATCCGTGGAAAACAATTCCCCAGGATTGTGCAGAGTATGTGAGAAATTACATGATGGGAAGAGGTTATCAAGTTGATCTCGAGAGAGTGTCGAATGAAGCTGGAGTTTATGCCAAGAGTGTCCAGTTGAATGAGGATGGCAAGGATGCTTGGGTGTTTGATGTTGACGAAACTTTGCTCTCCAATCTTCCTTATTATACTGGGCATGGTTATGGGTAAGGTTTATTTTGGGGTTATTTAGACTTTCTTGAATTTCGGTTGCTTGAATTCGTCTTCCAACGGTTTCTACATTATGTTTAGAACAGATTGAGAAAGTATTAATTAAAAATATTGAAACTTAAAATCATCATCTTTTGGAGCTTTTGATAAAGAAAATGCGTGTAAAGAAGTTGAATTTCAATTATTATTGTCTGAAAACTGAACGCTGTAAATTATAAGTTTCATATCTAATTTTCTCTGAAATTATTGGTACCATATCTATCAGAAAGGGGTAAGAATCGAATAGCTCTTAGTTAAATTTGATTCATTGGGAAGGTTATTTTGCAACAAATAGTTAATTCTCCTCCTCCTTTTCTTCTTCTTCATTTTGGCAATTTTTAGCTTGGAGATTTTTGATCCATTGGAATTTGATAAGTGGGTTGAGAAGGCTATGGCACCAGCTATAGAACCAAGTCTGAAACTCTATAAGGAGATTCTGGGTTTGGGCTTCAAGGTTTTCTTGCTGACAGGACGCAATGAGAAGCAAAGGAGTGTCACTGAAGAGAACTTGATCAACGCAGGGTTTCAGAATTGGGACAAACTTATTTTGAGGTGAGTATGGAAGCTTTTGTGATTGTGATTGACAATAGATTGAATTTTGAATTCATTTTTGTGTTATTTTTTATAATGGATAAATATGTTGGTTCATATGCCATTTGCTATTGTTTTACTTATATATAATGACCAGCATTCTGAACAGTAAATGAATGCATATTGATTATCTTAAGCCAAAATATGCTGAGTTTATAACAGAGTAAAACTTATTGATGATTTAGCACCTTTGTGATGTGCATTCTATCATCATAAGCAACTTCTCCAGCGGGATTTCTTCCAATGCATCTTTTCTGTTCAAACATTCTGTTTTATGTCTGGATGCACATGAAAATTATTACGGTAATGTAGTGTTGATGTTACATTGCATAACTATCAAATATAATAATTGTCTTAAAAGTAGTTAGCAAAATGATCCCTTTCTTGGATATCCTGACATAGGTAGTTTTTAATTCCCTTTACATCTTGTATAACTGGGAGACCAATAACTCCTCCTTTGTTGGAAGTACATCCTTAAACTAGCTCTGGTGAATGTTCATTCTTTTGATATGCTTCAAATTAGGATGCCTCATGAGGTCATATTACTGTGTTTCATATTTCTATTGTAGAATAGGTAGCCATTGTGACCTATTGACCTTTTTCTATAATCCAGTATTTAGTCCACATGTTTAAATTGTTTGTTGTTCCGTACCTTGAATGTATTTTCTTCTAGGGATTGCCTTCCTAGGTGGTTGTGAAAGAGAGTGTTTTTTTGGGTTGTACCAAGTACAAACTAGGTGGTTATGAAAGACAGGATTTTTTTTTTTTTTTTTTTTTTTTTGAAAGAGAGTGTTTTTTTGGGTTGTACCCAAAGTACAAACTAGGTGGTTATGAAAAAAGGACAGGATGTTTTTTTTTTTTTTTTTTTTTTGGAGTATACCGAGTACCAAACTTTTTTTTTTTTTTTTTTTTTTTTGGAGTATACCGAGTACCAACTTGGAAAGTTGGTTCATGTTGGAGGAGAAACAGAAGTTTATATTCAATAGAGGACTTAGGTATCATACCAATATCATAAACAGTAATGAAACAGAAGGTTGCCACATTCAAGTTTGTTTTATAAATCAGAACAATCTGAAGGCCTTTTTGTCCAACTCTTTTGTATTAATTTTGCCACATACTTCTCTTTAAAAAGGAAACTGATTATACACGGGAATTATGCCTCATTCATTTTATTTTCTCTGAACTTGGAACAGTAGATTCTGAGTTTGAACTCAATTCAACGTTCCTTAAATGTTGCCTAATCAGTTTGAAGGCTGATGGTGCATTCAAATCATAGAGCTAGAAACTTTTTCTGAAGACAGAGTCAACCAGGTCCAAACTTTCAAGGCACTAATTACACTCGCCTTTTCCTGGGTTAAAAATGTTTGGTTAAAGGAGCAGTTATGGATGAAACAGAGGGTCCACTTTGGAGAGGCTCTCATCACAACTTATTTTGCATGTGATCTTCATCAGTGCTTCTTTCCTATTAGGACTCGAGTAACTAATTGTGTTTCGACATGAATTTCATGCCGAATTGTTAAGGAAAAATGGAGAAAATGGGGAAATTTTGGTAACTATCATGAAAACTACCATGATGATAGTTTGACATTTTCTGTTAGTTTTTTAGTGCTTTGTTTATTTTCCTGTTACTTTATTCTCTCAATCGTGATGGACATTGAAATTTCTAGCTTGAAGAAACCAATGCAATTACTTTTGAGGTTTTAATAATTGAGTTACTTACTAGTCCTTTTTCTGATTGTAAATGAAGTCTTTGTCTGTCATTCTGTGTAGAGCCTCTGATGACCATGGGAAACTAGCAACAACATACAAATCTGAGAAGAGGAATGAGATGGTGAATGAAGGTTATCGTATTCAAGGAAACTCTGGTGACCAATGGAGCGATTTACTAGGTTCTTCCATGTCAACTCGCTCATTCAAGCTTCCAAATCCTATGTATTACATTGCTTGACAAAGCACTGTTCTTTGAATTACTTGACTCTAAGTAAGTAATTGTGTACTAAATAGGAATATCAGTATTGTGAAATTGTAAAGGCATCTAATATTCTCCAATATAATTTTACCTTGTAATTTATGATGCCATACTAAATGTTACTATTACATTTGTATGGTGACATTCTTTATTAAAAAATAAAGTTGTTTTTCTTGTAGCATTAAGAGTCGGAGATTCGAATCTGCATTTATGCTTAAGCAATGCACTTTCAGCGAAGTATGGAGTGCTTTTCCCCTATAAGCTTCTATCCTGTTATAAGAGTTTGAATACAAACTTTGATTATTTTTGGTACAAATTCCTATCCTATTTAATAATTTCACCTGATATAGAGTAAGCTCTCTGTTTATCAGTAGTAGACAGAGACTACTAGATTTTGTGTTCACATCAGATGCCAATATCATGGGAGGTGGTGAGTGGTGACTCATCCTCAATTTCACACATCCTATTTCAAATCCTCTCCATGAGGGTGTCTTTTGCGGTGCTTTTTAACAGGCACCGCAGATTCCAACCTCTGAGTGCATTATTAAAGAGGACCACTTTGTCTTTGTCAGCAGCATCCCCACTTCTACACTAAGATTCAGGCTATTCATATATTGGTCCCTGTCTGCCTTTTTCTTTAGGCAGCTGCACTATAAACTTACACATTTGCTAGTTGAAAGTCATCATCGAGCAATAAGTGGATCTTAGATAAGTCTGTCTATATGTTGGCTACACCTGGATCCTGATTTTTCACTTTTGCTGCATAAAAATTCTTTGATTTTGTGATTTTCTTTTGCCATCTAAAACAATATTTTTCGAATCAACAAATAATTGAATCAGTAGCAAATACTTTGATTGCAATAGTAAAAGTTTAAATATACATGCTTGTTAAAAGAAAACAACATTCTCATTTCACGTTCTTCTCCCTGCTAAAAATTAAAAAATTAAAAAAAAAATGCGATTTGAATATGATTTCCACTGATTATTGAACAAGGATAAGAATTTGATTAGAAACACTAAGAATTTCTCCTCTATTAAGTAGTGGGGAACATTCAATTCCAACAATCAGTATAATAAAAATTGTGATTGTTTTGAGTTAAAAAGTGTATTTGCCTTTGTCTTTTTTTATTATGGCCTCGTGGGGCTATTGGGATGCTGATTATACAAACACCAAAGAAGCCAATTAGACAGCGCATAAAGTTGATTGGTGGCTCTTTAATTTATTTATTTGGTGATAAAAAAAAAAAAAAAAAAAAAAAAAAAAAGAAGTCAATTAGACAGCGCATAAAGTTGATTGGTGGCTCTTTAATTTATTTATTTTGGTGATAAAAAAAAAAAAAAAAAAAAAAAGTAATACAGTATTAGAACCCTAAATTTTGAATGGTTCCGTAAAAAAAAAAAAAAAAAAAAAAAAGTAATACAGTTATTAGAACCTAAATTTTGATGGTTCCGTTAAATAACCTCCGGTTGCGAAATAACTTCAAAGTACATTACTTTAGCTAAAACAGAGAACACCATGTAGGGCATATTTGTCTTTCACTTTTGGGGAGACCATGATATATCTCACGTGGCGGAAAAGGGTCCCACACGGTTGATTTCGTTGCAGAAAATAGGCTTTTGGTACTGTGGGGTCTTCCTAACTAACATCTCATCAATCTCTGCCGTCAATTTACATTCTTGTGTCAACTACCTTCCTCACATATTTCAATAGATAATGTGAACCGTGGATTATGATCTGATTGAAGTTTATGCTGGTCCGACGGTGAGAATTAGCCTATGTCAAAACAAATCAACGTTTACTACACGTGTAGGCTGATTTATATTCTCCAGCTGGAGCGTCTTCAAATCGTACGGTCATCCTTTTATTTTATTTTGTTTTTGTTTAATAGATAATGATTTCAGTATAGACATTCTGAAATGGCCCCCATGTGGAATACAAATCATCCTAGGAATAGTTTTCCCTTTTTTTTTTTTAACTATTTTTTTGTGTTCTCTTCTTTTCCTTGATTCTTGTTATGGAAGGATAAATTGAATAAATGAAATGATCATTAAAATTAATAAAAATAATATAATAATAAGTAGGAAAATGCAAAAGCTCTATTACATTATATACTCCAAGTTAGGAAAGAAAAAAAGAAAACGAGACAAAGTTGTGAAGTTAGAAAACCAATCTCTATGCAGAATCCTAAAACAAACCATAATTTTTGCTGCCCTTGTGATAATATTAGTTAATGGTTTTTCTATTTTTAAGAATAAAATAGATAAATATTTATTTATTTATTAAATAAAAGCAGCAAATTATTAATAAAAATTATTAAGAAAAATGAAAAAATTAACTATTTGGTTTTAAAAGTTAATTTGATCAAATTTAATGTTGTAATCAAATATTTTGCTCTAATATTGAAAAGATAATAAAATACCAATGGAAATAAATAAATTATATTTGACTCAAATGAAATTGGTTAATTTAGTCAATTAATGAAAAAAATATATCTTCATGTAGTAATGATATCTTTTGCTTTTAGATAATAATACTATCCTTAGTAACAGACTCAGAAATTAAAGTTAGGAGCAAAAAAAAAATTCAAAAGTTAAGGAGAGGCGAAATTAAAAAAAATTTACTATTTTAGGAAATAAAATAAAAATGTTTTAATATTTTATGGGTGAATTCTAAAAAAAAATAAAAAAATTCCGCCACCCCTAAACCCCCGTTGCCATCCTTTTGATGATTACTTTTAGTTTAGTAAAAATTAGGTTATTTATCTAATTATTTCTTTTAATGATTGATTTAATTGTTCTACTTGCAACGAAGAATGAGTTTGAAATAAAAAAATTTTTCTATATGAAAATCATATACTAAACCACGAGAGATTTAAATGTGAATCATTTGCTATTTTATAACAAAGCTTAAATATAATATTTCATATTAACAGAAATGGAATAGAAAAAGGAAATTTGTCACGTCGATTTGATATGTAAGAATAATACCTGTAAAAAAAATTAAAATACAAACTTGTAAATGGAGGAAACGAACAATCTCTATCATTGTCAAAAAAAAAAAAAAAACCCAGTAATGGCTTGGCAGAACTTTCACAACAGAGCCCAAGCAAGACAGTCAAAATAGATAAAAACATCACATGGCTAGATCTGTCTTTACCCCATTTAGCTCTCCATAATTGCGCTGTTTCTTCCCTTCTCATTCTGCCATCCAACACCCTCAATTATCTAACATGGATCCAAACTCCATTTTCATTTTCTTTTGATCTTTTTTTTTTTCTTTCAAATTTTCTTTAAAACCATATTTTTTTTCTTCTTTTTCTCTCTTTAATAGCTCATATAATTATTGGGTTCCACACCCTCTTCAAAGTTGAATTCTATCTTCATCTTCTTGTCTTCTCCCTCACACTTTTCCATACAAATCTTTACACTAAGCTTTCACTCTCTCTTCCTTTCTCTCTCTCTCTCTATTTGCACTGTACCCAGATCTTAATTAATTCTAAATTCTCCGTCTCTCCTGCATTTTCATAAGTTCTTAGTAGTCCAAAGTCTAAACCTGGAAAAGATCGTAACTTAGTAGAAATGAATAACACCCATATGATAATACTGATCCTTGGATTGACTTCAGTTACTCTGTTAATCAGTCTCATTCTAGTACTCTTTCTTCATTTTAAAATAATGGCAAAGAATGGCAACCATGACGTAGAAAGCCCTGAACAGAGGAATGGAGAGGAAACAGAAACAGAGGACTTGGTGATATTTCAAGGTGGGCAAGACCTTACAATAGTTGACATTCTTGATGCTCCAGGGGAGGTGATAGGAAAATCTAACTATGGTACTTTATACAAGGCGTTGTTGCAGAGAAGCAACTGTGTAAGGCTGCTTAGGTTCTTGAGGCCAGTTTGCACTGCAAGGGCTAAAGATTTTGGGCAGGTGATAGAGTTGTTGGGTTGCATTAGACATCCTAACTTGGTGCCTCTTTTGGGGTTCTATGCAGGGTCTAGAGGGGAAAAGCTTCTCGTTCATCCATTTTTTAGACGTGGCAATCTGGCTCAGTTCATTAGAGGTATGTTTTTTTTTTTTTTTTTCCTCTGGCTCAGTTCATTAAGAAGTATGTTTTTTTTTTTTTTTTTTTTCCCTGCCTCTCCTCTTCACACATTTTGAATTTGCTGTTTGGTAAAGTAAGAAAGGTGTGTAATAGTTTCCTTTTCCCTGTTGTATATTTTCTTTTTTTTTTTTTTTTTTTTCCTCTCCTCTTCAACATTTTGATTTGCTGTTTGGTAAGTAAGAAGGTGTGTAATAGTTTCTTTTCCTGTGTATATTTTCTCTAACAAATGGATTTTTTTTTTTCGCAATTAAGTGGATTATTTTTCATGAGTTAGAGAAAAATTAAAACTATAAGACATAAAATTTCTTGTTGTTTAATCCTCAGTTCTTTGGATTCTCTTTTCTGACTAATGTTTAGCTTGAATGGTATTTGGCAATTACTCAACAAATATACAAAAATAGAATTGGCAATAACCCTTTGGAGTTTGGACTTGTAAATTAAATTTAGCAAATTCTGCAACAATGCTCCTGAATTCTGATTGATAAATTGAGTTGCTTATTCATTGTTAGTTTGGTTTGGCATCTGTTAACTCTCATAGATCTTGGAGAATCAGATAAACTAGAATAAGGTGTTTGTTTTTTACCTTTTTAAGTTTATCTTCCAAGTATGTTCATTTATTTTTATCTGTTTTTTTCTTGGATGTTGAGTGGTTAAGCTGTAATTTTCATTTAATATTCTTTTCCGTGATTTGGACTCAAAATCTTGTTTTGCCTGCATTACTTTAGATCTTTTAGTAGACAAATCGCCAACCCTTTTTGGTTTCTTCACTCCTTAATTTATATCTGTCGGCACCTGCATTTTGTCATTTTCCCTCTCCACTTCTTAGAAAAATAATGATAATTTTAATATGGTGTTTCAATTTGTACACATATTTTAGCTGCTGGAATTTGTAAATTCCTGCTCTTTAAATACTTTGAAATCGCAATAAAAGGTCAAACTTTCTTCTTTTATGAGCAGATGGAAATGCTGACTCTCACAAATGGACAATCATTTATAGGATATCTATTGGCATAGCCAAAGGATTGGATTATCTTCATACAGGATTGCAGAAGCCTATAGTTCATGGTAATTTGAAATCCAAAAACATATTGTTGGATGGGAGTCACCTACCATTCATATCAGACTTTGGCCTGCATCTACTCTTGAATCCTACAGCTGCACAAGAAATGCTAGAAGCTTCTGCAGCTGATGGTTACAAAGCTCCTGAGCTGATCAAAATGAAGGATGCTAGCGAGCAAACTGATATATATAGCTTTGGAATAATCTTGCTTGAGTTGATATCGGGAAAAGAACCAATCAATGAGAATCCAACTCCGGATGATGATTTTCATTTACCAACTTACATGAGAAATGCAGTTCTTGATAGAAGAATTACAGATTTATACCATCCAGGCATACTTGTTAGCAATCAAAGTGATAACGAAAAACTTGTTACTGAGGAATGTGTACTGAAGTTCTTTCAGCTTGCCATGGCTTGCTGTTCGCCTTCGCCTTCTCTTAGACCGAACATTAAGCAAGTTCTCTGGAAGCTTGAAGAAATTGGAAGATAAGATCTTTTATCTATTTTGTGGAAATATGAGTTCTGATGGTAGGCCATTGTGGAGTTAATTGCGGGCTAAATTTCTTCAATTTGATTTTCTAAAATGGTGTTTGATGATGGCAGCAGTGACGACAATGACAGCATAGACATATGTGGAGAGAGCACAATGATTCTTATCTAGAAGCAAAAAAGTTTAAGAATTTTGGCTACTTAACAAGATTTGTGGAAACTGTGATGTATGCATTAATGCAGAAGCTTCCAACCAAATCAAGCCAGGATACTGATTTCAAGCAAAGTTGCACATTTGAAGTTTTGAACAAAATCCAACAACAATAGTGAAATTGCGATTGACATTGTCGGATTTTGGAAAATCTTTATTGCCAAAAGAAAGAGCAACAAAAGATTGTGAATCTTTTATGGTCCCCAGCTTTGTTCTGTGAAGACATATAAGTTTATTAGAAAAATGCCATTTTATCAACAAGAGTGTCAGTATTTCTCTTAGCTGCCTCAGCAAATGTACCTCTAAACCCAAAACACATATGGGGTCGCATCTTCAGCTATTTGGATTGGTATATGTTGTTTGCAAAACGGCCAAAAAGTCCGGCATCTTCTTGACCTTGTAGTGAGGTACTTTTGCATTTCTGGAAACTGGTGGTTAATTTATTCTCGGTGATGCTTTTGCTTTTCGGTTTTGGCATAGTAGTTACTATTACCAGGTGAGGGACCTCAATTGCTAAATGTATATTGGAAAACTGTGTAGGATATTAATTATTTTAGTACCAATTTTTCATACTTTGGTTATTTTATCAATTTAGAGCATTTAAGAATATAATTTTTAAAGGGGAAAGGCTTTCATTTTGTCAACCATACTAGCTCATATGGTTTTATTTCATTACCATTCTTTCTTGCATTGAGGGTTCTTTATTATCAGCATTATTATATTTTAGCTGGCAATGGTTGGTGGTGGGTGGGTTTTGGATTTAGGTTCGAAAGTCCAACTATGAGAGATCATCTTGAACTTAAGGTTAAGGCCCTCTCTAGTCCTCTACTTTATAATAATGTCAGTTTTGGTCAATGGTCTTCTGTGCTTTTCACAGCTTTATGGCTGTAGTCTCTATGGGCCACACTGGACCCATTTAACATAAATTAACTGGTAACGTGTGGCGCATTCAGAGTCGGACCACTGGTTCGGACCATTAATCATCATTGTGAGTATTATTTTTCCAAGTTCGGACCTTGATTATGAGCTTTCAAAGGTTAACCGTGCATTGGAAATCTCTTAATCTATTTGCTTAAAAGTTAATGACTTTTTTTTTTGCTTCTCTATTCATGTGAAGATGTTCTGCCTCGTACTGATTCTTTCCTAACAAGCTAACAAGCTAACAAGCCAACTTGGTACTGACAGACCAAGCTCTGAAGAAATAAATAATGCAAATACAGGACTCAGAGAACAAGACAAGAAAAACAGCATCCCTGCATAAATTAAAACGCAGCTCTTTTGTTCAGTAATCTCAACAAATGTGGTCATTTTAAGAATACATCCATAGTAGTTCATTGACAGAAATAAGCTCCCCGAATATTATAGCAAGAAACAAACCAAAAGATTAAGTACCCGGTCAAACACAAGAATAGCTCCGAATATATTCATAAGCATAGTAAGGTTCCAAATAATACAATCCATCCCCAGGATCGAAAGGAGCAATAAAATCACAAAGCTTCTCAACAGTGTCATCCTTCAAATTATATCTTATGATTTTTGTAGGAATGCGCAGCACCAAATACGAACCATCATCATCATCACTTTCTCCCTTGACAATGTACATTATTTGGAACACTTGATCCTCAGAAAATAAAGGATCCATATAGCTTGTGATCATCTCATCAAGATCAATCCTGCACTTGACAATCTCAACCAGATATAAATGTCCTTTACATTCCCCGAAATACTCTACCCTCCTCCATTGACTTTTATCTGGAATTGCAGGCATTGGCATTTCTTTGACCTGTTCTTCATCAACATCAAAATAAAAAGATGGACCTTTATTAGTATACCAATGAATAGCACCATTCTAAAACACCACCATGGATTGCAATGCTTGACTCGTCTACGGTGAAACCCGCATCCGAAACCTTCCATTACTGAGTTTCTGATGAATAAATCTCCATCCGGAAATCAGGTTCAGAAAGCATGCACTGACTCTCACAAATAAATTTGTAATGAGGCGATCTCATAGGATCAAAAGCTATAAAAAAATTGCCGCGAATTCCACTAGCACTTTTAGTTGGCGGAGGAAGTACAGTAAATTGATTGGTGGTAGGATTAAAAACGTAATGTTTTGCTTCAGGTGAGTAATATTTAAAACTGGAACACAATAATAAACCATTACAAGAACCAGCAATTTGTATACCTAACGGGTCATAAACAAAATCTAGAGTTTTGAAGGGCCCATCAATCGGGTGCTCATCTTCAGCTTTTTTAAACAAAATCGACTTACACAGGGAGAGAGCACAAGGAGAAAGTAGGCGATTGTGGGCAACTGTCTCCTCCGACGAAGAAAGCATTATGACTGTAAGAAATTAATGGAGATCAAGATCAAAATAACAATAGCTTGAAACAATAGAAATGGTGGGATTTATAGGTTTTCTCTGTTGCCAAAGGAGATTGCGCTGTAAATAAGCCAGTTGCTAGAGTTGATTCCAAGTCCGATTTGGTTAAGGACATTGATTTTTGACTATGGTGGTAGGTTTAGTTTTCCTTCGGCCTTAAATGGAGAGTCCGAAAGTGGCGTGATGGGGCTTTCTCACCAAGCCTATTTTCGGATTGCAATTTCGGATCATCACCGATTTATTTTCCTTTAGCCATGAAAAAATTTATTTGAATTTCGCCATAAATAATTTGTGAATTCATTATAATGATATTCTTAAAGATTTTGGTAATCAATTTTTATTTTTTCTATTGAAGTTATAGACTTTAATATATTTTAATTAATTTAAAATATTTTAATCAAATGATAAAAATTAAGTTTTTATTACTTGTATAAAAAAGTTAAGTAGTTCAAACTTAGACGTAAATGATTTTTAAGTTATGACTTCATTAGTTTGTTAGATTATGTTATAATGGCAAATTGTCCATTTTAGACATATAAGGTCTCATTTTTAATACTAAAATTAGGCGCAAGTATAAAACTACACATTTGAATGCTAAATTTTTTTGGAATTCAAATATTATAGAGTAAAATTTTACATGATTTTGAATTTTTTTTTTCTAAATTTTTATACTGGATACATGTAAGAAATGGTTTCAACATAAAATTTGAAACAGTTTTTTATAGTTAGAATTTTTTTTGATTTAGAAAATGCATTCCTCATAATTAATTGATTTATTAAATAACAAATATTTGAACTTAACAACTCAATTAAAATTTTAATAATTAATATTTTGCAATTGACAATAAAAAACTAATATTCCAACTTAATTCTAATTATAATATTATAATTAATTATAACATTAATGATTAATATTTAAAATCAATTATTATTATTATTCATATTTATACGTAACATTAAAAATAAATATAAAATCATATTTCATGTTAAAAAAAGGTATAATATGAAAAATACATGCAAATTTACATTTTTAATTAAAATAACTAATTTTTCTTATTTGTTGTGAAATAAAAGGTGTATCTATTAATTGAATCGCGTATTACTCAACAGTTTACAAACAAAGTCATATTTTTAATAATTTGTTTGCTTGATTGAACAATTTTAGTAGGAAAAAGTATCAACTTGTCCATATATTATACCAAAATTAATTATTTTATCCTCTTATTTTTAAAAATACATTATTTTATTTTCATATGTTGATTTCGTCCAACTATTTATCTTTTCATCAATATTTCCCCTTTTCACTATAAAAAATAAAAAAGGACTAAACTACCCTTTTGTCAATTGTCCCTTCCCTGTTCTTCCCTGCCCTTTTCCCGTTAATTAGCAAATACCACATAATTAATTTGCTAACTCGATACTTTCAAATGTCCATAATTATACGCTAGCACCTAAAAACAATACAAAAACAAAAATATAACAGTAATAAAAATAAAAAAAATCACAAAAAAGATGGAGAAAGTAAGTAATTATTTCATTACTATGCCTCTGTAAATAAAGAAACGGAAATTAAAATTTACACCAAGCTTAAAAAACTAAACAAATTGCAATCTCTGCATATCAAGAGAATAATATAGCCAAAATTTACACCCACCTTCAAAAATTAAATACATTGCAGTCTCTTTACATCGAGAGAATAACCGAGCCAACGTCGGGCCATACGTGCGAAGGAGTGTGAGGGTAGCATTAACTCTTTTTAATTTTTAATTTTTTAAATTCATTTCGATTTGATAGAAAATATAAATTTAAAAGGAATTTAAGGATATTTATGTCTTTTCGCAAGCCATTTAACAAAACATTTAAATTTTTTTTGCCAAAAGATAGAGTAATTAATTTTGAAATAATACGGAACATATTATAATTTTTCATT
Organism: Jatropha curcas; assembly: GCF_014843425.1. The sequence goes on along the minus strand of NW_023590789.1, from coordinate 16,747,999 downwards.
TTAGTACTTGGGTACGCGTGTCTGTGGCGTTTGGGTATTGATGTATTGAAGTTACAACGAATGAGGTACAAAAGGTTACTGATTTACTGGTAATCGGTCTGGCCAATTGGTTTGATCCGGTTTAAAATATAAAAAGACATTTGCACCCCTGAATCATTCCAATATTTTCGAATACACACCACCTCCAAAACCCTACCGCCTACATTTGTTATTGATTCTCAAACCTGCTAAACTTGAGCTTATTAGGGTTTAAGGCAAACGTATCGAACTTTATCAGGTTTATTCTTAAGGGGTTTAACTATCTTTCTCTAAAATCTATTTTCATTATTCTTCCTGGTAAGAACCAAAACATGGCGACGAGCATAGCCTCTCAGTTGGAAGCAATTAGGTCAGTCATACAAACCGATTCCGCGCCTCAAAAGCGACCCATCACTCGGCCCTCTATCCTGTTCGATCCTAAAGAAGCTGCCGATATCGATATTGAGAGTATACTCAGTATTGCACTTTCAGGTTAGCTGTCTTTCGTCCTTCTTGTTTCTTTTTGCCGCCAAATTTACATTTGTCTCACGGGGAACTCTTAAATGAAGCTTGTATCACTTTAATTGTCTACATTGAGAAAATTGCAGTTTTAATCTATTGCTAAGCTGCATTTTTTTTAGCTTCACTTCATTTTGAGTTTAAGAGTTTGTATGATCATTTGTTTAAACAAGTTTGTGTACACTTGTACATTTGCTTTTCAGGTCTAGAGGCTATTGTAAGTGTGGATGAACGTTTTGAAAAATATAAGAATGATCTGTTCAGTCATAAAAGTAAAGAATTGAATAGAGAATTGATGCGTGAAGATGAAAACAACCGTATAAATGCAACCATTGGTTCATTCTTAAGGTTGCTTTCTGGACATCTTCAACTTCCTGCTTCCCACAAGACACTCGAGTATTTGATACGCAGATATAAGTAAGAAGTTTCTTCTGCCTTATTATTATTATTATTATTATTTTTGTTTCTGGCACGTTCTAAAACTTTTTATTTGTATGATAATGTGGCAATGTTTGAAAATTCAGGATTCATGTATACAACTATGAGGATTTGATTTTATGTGCCTTGCCTTATCATGACACCCACGCATTTGTTCGAATAGTCCAGTTAATTGACACAAGGTACAAAAGAAGAGATTCCTTGTATGTTTGCTAAGTCAGTACAAAAACAAATTATTATGTCTTTTTGGTGTAGAAATAGTAAATGGAAGTTTTTGGATGGTGTTAAAGTCTCTGGTGCGCCACCTCCTAGAAATGTTATAGTGCAGCAATGTATTCGTGACATGGGAGTTTTGGAGACTCTGTGCAATTATGTGAGTGTCCTTTTCGTAGTTTTGGGCTCTTTTGACTGTATTGTCATTACTGGTGGTAAGAGATAGTGAATCTTTTTCGCTGCAGGCATCTCCAACAAAGAAGTTTCAACCTTCAAGACCTGTCATCAGCTTTTGTGTGGCAGTTATTATTGAATCTTTGGGTTCTATGACTGTTATCAATAGTGATATTGTGAAGAGAATCCTTCCATTTGTAGTTTCTGGACTTCAACCTGTTTCCAGAAGAGGTTCAGATCACAAGGTGAAGTTTAAAGATGGTGTTCAAAGTCTGGATGAATAATCAAATATATTTTGTTTCTTAAATTATTCTCTAGCTTTTCAATTGGTAAAAGTTGGAAATACTTGTCCCTCTATGTAGGCTGGTGCTTTGATGATTGTGGGCTTGCTAGCAAATAAAGTTTCATTGGCTCCTAAGCTTGTTAAGAGTTTGATTCGGTCAATTTCTGAGATGGTTCGTGAAGATGCTAAAGAGTTGAGTGATCTGCAATGGCTTCGTTTATCCATCATGACTTTAATAAACTTTGTTCAGGTACTACCTTGTGAATCAACATGCAATTAGTTCATCTGTTGCACAGAACTATATGTGAGAATGCAGAACTATATGTGGTGATAATGGCAAATTTATTTTATTCACTTGTTTTGACACTGCCTTTTTTGTTTGTTTTTTTATTGTGTTGTGTTTCTGAAGATTAAATGTGATTTGCTGATTTTTGTTTGTCATTTCTCAACATGGTTCTTATTTATTATCTGCGTCATCAATGATCACATTTTTGTATTTCTAATGATGTGAAGACATTTTTTAACTACACTGTATTGACAGAAGTGAAACTTTGGTTGTCATTGCTCGTAATTTTGACTTGCCTGAACTTCTTTGCATTGAGAAAGTCCTCCTTTCATTCCAATGTGCTGATCTTCTCCATGTTGAAGTACTCTTCTGAATTTTTTACTGAAATTTGCAGATGTTATCTCTATCTATATTTTATAGATCAAATAGAAAGTAAAAAGAACAATATGTTGAACAGTTAATTGCAACTGATTTCTTGATTTAGTAGTCTGCCCCTTTCTTCGCACCTCTCACTTTTTTCTGCAATTTTTCAGTTGCAATCAATCCATACATTCCCAAAGAATTCCTTGGAGCTTTTAAAAGAAACTAGGTGAGGCTTTAATTGCTTTATATGTTTGTAAATTTACAGTGCCAAATGTTATATATACTGGTTATCCATTTCTGATTACCCTGTTTATTCTCTGCAGGGATATTGCTGAGGTTCTTTTAGAATTGTCTAAACAGTTCAATATCGATAGGTTCCTGGTTGTGCTTTTGGAATCTTTAGTTGACTACAGGTAAACATGAGATAATTGTTTCTGACCAACTGAATTCCTTTTCAGTAATTAATCTAAACTGATTTTTGTTTATTGGTAGTTCTGAAGATGATGCAAGTTGTCGTGCTTTGATATCCATAATAGAGATAGTTCCGGTGAAGAATTTTGTTGAACAAGTGGTCTCAAAGGTCCTCATGTCTTGCATAAAAATGAGACAGAGAATTGATTCAACCCCTTCTGAATCAGGTATATCAGTCACACGGGACTTATCTTTCTTCACTGCTTTGGTTTTAAGTAGAGGTTTAATTTCTGGGTCTTATGTATATTTATCTTACTATTTGCTGCCCAGATTTTTTTTCTTCTTCTAATTTTACGGTACTGATGCTGGGGCTTTTAGCTTTCGTTTCTACCAACTTTATCTTTATGTTTCTCTATTCTGGGGCTACTTATTTTTAATATGCTTTTACCTTGGTTATGATTATTTTTCTTTCTATGCCTCTTACCATGATTTTGGGCTTTTTAGGGAGCTGGGCAAAGAAGATTTTGATGGTTATTAGTAAGAATTATCCATTGGAACTTCATCAAGCAGTTCGTAAATTTTTGGAGGTTTGGGTTACTGTTCCTCTCTCAGTCATTCTCACTTGAACACGTTGGTTTTACTGATCTTTCCTCTTCTGTTGAAAGGATACCAAAGGTCAATCCAATAAAGATGGAGCAGTATTTGAAACTTTATGTAAGATATTGGATGGGAACTTGGATTTTTCAATGGCTAAATCAGATTCCAAAATTTGGTTTGCTCTGCACCATCCTAGGGTATCATCTGTTGGCAATTCCTTGAGTAATCAGTTATATTTGGCAGTTGTTTCCTTTTAACATTTTGTCAAGCCTTCTTATGCTTTTGTAATGTTACATAGGCAGAGGTCCGACGTGCTGCATTGTCCAGTTTAAAGACATCTGGCATCCTTAAAACCTCGGATGTTGATTCACAGGTAATATTTGGAGCATTTTATTTTATATTTTCTTTGTGGTTTTTGCTGCTAAGCATGTTAAAATTGCAATATTTAGTATTCCTGATGCACTGATATAGTTTCTGGTATGGATTTTGTTCAAAATAACTTGTTAATGGCCACTTGTTTTTCTTTATGAACTCAATTGTTACTTTCAATGCTCTATTTTTGATTTGCTCAATTCTGATTTCTGAGTTCTTGTCTTGAGATGTTATTTTCATAGTTAAGTTGCTTCTACATTTAAAGGTTTGCTTTTGTTTGAAACATTATAATTTGTTGGGTATATTGTCTTGTTACCTCTGTTAAGCAGCAATTTTTGCATTTTTTTGGTCAATATAGGGAAGCTGGTGTTGAAGCGAAATGGATAAAAATATGCCTGTTAAGGTGTTGTTTGTTGACTTTTTTAGATTCTGAATCTTCTTTGCCAATTTTTGTTGGTTGAATTCATAATGACAAGCTAATTGCTTCAACTTGTTCTGTGAACTTTACGAGCACCTTCACATATGGATGGTTTCATTGATTAATTGATTGCTATCCTTTTCCTCCTACAACTGGCATCTGCAGTATTTCCTCAGTTTTACTAATGATTCCATTCCCTTTCTTGTTTTGTTGGTAAAAAACTGGAACATTAAACCCATTTCACGATCTGATGAAATCTCAATTAGTTGAATAGAATAAACTCCAAATGAGGAAAGATATGCGTAAGGAAAGGGTTTAATTACAACTCTGTCTGAAATGAAGAGTAACTAGGAAGATAGAATTATGTAAATACTACATCCCATTAATAATGCTTGAATAATCGCTCATAATGTATAAGTACATTAGCCTGTCCCATTATAGGATGTAAATGCGGGAAAAACTCCTTTCTGACTATAACATGTTATTTAATATGCTTGAATGATCTCTTCTCATGATGAGAAAGTATATAGGTTGTTTCTTCTTGTCAGATAGTGAACAGACATAGTCATGGAATCAACTCGAGTATTAGATCATAGATCATATGTTTTTATCTGTTGTTGTTGCCATTTTTGGTTTTCCCCCGTATTTTCTCAGCCTGAAGGGCTTGTAGCCCTTGTTTATTTATTTATAACAGATTGTTCTCCTCAGGATCAAGTGTTTGTTCCTTTCAATCTGTTCCCCTTTGGTAACATTGCTCAGCTTGTGCAGAACTTTACCATTGAGATTTACTGTTTTTAAGGACTTTTTGTGTCTGTTTGTGGTGTGATGGTTGATTTGGTGGATTGCTTCAATAAATGATATTAGCAGCAGCAGTTATTGAACTTTATTTCTTATCCTTTACAATTATATCTGTCTGTCAAATGGTGCAATCACTTTGTTTTGGTTCCAAGAATGGAAATATTCTCACCCTTGAGTGATGCCTTATTTTCTTAGAGATTTACAACTATCCAGAATGCAATTTTGTGCCAGCTTGATGATGATGATCTAACAGTTATTCAAGCAGTTCTGTCTCTTGAGGGATTGTCTGAAATAATAAACGCTTCTGATCTTCTTGAATCATTAGATAAACAACTCAAAAGATTTGATATCAGCGAAAATTCAAGTGAGTATGACTGGCTCTGAATGCTTTGTCCTTACACCATTTTTATAGTCATTTGGCTTCATAGTCCTGTACATACTTGTAAGTTTTCACTTAATTAATTGGAAAACTCTATTTCTCATTGTAGCTCAACTGGTTGAAAACATTTTATTTGAACTTTTGCAGCAATTTCTTGCACTGTTACTTACAGTTTCTTTCTAATTTGCTTCTACCGTTTGCGGGTTTATCAGCTTCATCTACTCTGGCTGGTGATATTGTTGTTTCATTCCTGAAGATTGCTATCTCAAGTTTGCATGACCAGGGTGATTATTCAAAGAAAGTTGCTGCCAGGATATTTCCTTTTCTCCTAATATTACCTAAGGTCTGTGGTTTTCATGCTCATGTCTCTAAATAGCTTCTAGGTTGGTCATTTTGTTTCAATCAAGACATGGTAGATGTTTTCTTCTATTCTTATTGGATTTTAATTGTTCGTGTTTGTGCATGCAGACTCAGAGGATAAATTTGAAGGTTTTGGAGTTGGCAAAAGAAATGAACTGGCCGCTGTACCATAATCTTAGTGATATCCCCTCTGAAGAAATGGTGTAGTACTTGCTTAATTTCTTCATTCAGTTGAAACTTTAATTTCTTGTCGCATATGTCTTTTAAAAGCTTTTATACTAGGACTAAAAGAGTCTATGTTGAACTCCCATAGAACATGTCTTTTAAAAGCTTTATACAAGGAATAAAAGTCTGAATGATGTCTGAGTTAGCGTTGGACTTAAAGAAGACAGGACTTATGGAATAATGGTTTTTGATTGTGGGATATTTGTTCAGCTGTTATTACTTGACACTATGCAATTTAAAATGTAAATTTAATGTTTTGTTTTCATCATTATATTTCCGTTATTGGTTAAGCTTCTATCCTTAAATATAACTAAAGAAGTTTGTAGGCACAAAGATCTAAATGCTCTATTAGGTTTGTCTCAATCAGACAGCATTAGATGGCTGGAGTGATCTAATATTGCCTTATGTGACTTCATGGTATCTAGTATCTTGATGAATTTGGGAAAATTGTATCAGATGAGGTGTTTTTCCAGCTGATCTTCATTCTTTCTTTTAGTTTGTAGTTCTTCCATTCACTTCCATTGTTTTTAGGTTTTAGATATTTCTTATTTTTTATATTTAATTCTCTATTAGCTACATGACTTTTGATCTTTGATGTGGAAAATATGCAGAAATTAGAAAGCGAAATCATATCTGCAGTTAATATGAAGCTTATTAGCAGCTTGGCAGAAACATTCACAATGCAGCCTGACGAACATATATCTTGGATTATAGAGAGCTGCAATGACTTCAGTTTGTCAAAGACAGTTTTCTTCTTGGTTGTGATGGAATCATTTCTGAATCAAAAGAATGGTATGTTTCCTGTAAAAAAGTGTTCATCCTTGGGCTTTCTTATTGTAGAATGTTATTTGAAACCCATTCTAGGGTAGTTTAATTTTGAGAATTCTTAATTGACTTTGAGGTATTGCTAAGGTGCAAAGCCCCTGAAATCATGGTGCACATTTGTTGCACCTCACAAGCTGTCAAAGCCATCCGGCTCCATTGTTAGTAAACACCTCCTCCAGTAAAAAAGTGTTCGTCCTTGGGCTTTCGTACTGTAGAATGTTATTTGAAACCCATTCTAGGGTAGTTTAATTTTGAGAATTCTTAATTGACTTTTGAGGTATTGCTAAGGTGCAAAAGCCGCTGAAATCATGGTGCACGTTTGTTGCACCTCACAAGCTGTCAAAGCCATCCGGCTCCATTGTTAGTAAACACCTCCTCCAGTAAAAAAGTGTTCGTCCTTGGGCTTTCGTACTGTAGAATGTTATTTGAAACCCATTCTAGGGTAGTTTAATTTTGAGAATTCTTAATTGACTTTGAGGTATTGCTAAGGTGCAAAGCCCCTGAAATCATGGTGCACATTTGTTGCACCTCACAAGCTGTCAAAGCCATCCGGCTCCATTGTTAGTAAACACCTCCTCCAGTAAAAAAGTGTTCGTCCTTGGGCTTTCGTACTGTAGAATGTTATTTGAAACCCATTCTAGGGTAGTTTAATTTTGAGAATTCTTAATTGACTTTGAGGTATTGCTAAGGTGCAAAGCCCCTGAAATCATGGTGCACATTTGTTGCACCTCACAAGCTGTCAAAGCCATCAAATGCAAGAGGTTAAGGTTGATTTACAACCCATTGAAGGACTTAAATTTTCTGTGTGGGCCAGATCAGCTCCATTATGTTGTATGTAATGTGCACATGCATTTGTTTAGACATTAGTTGCTGTAATGCTTGATTATATTGCTTGTACTGCTAAGTTTCAGATCCCTAACAATAGACTGTTTTGCATTTTCTTGGATGACAGAGAGTAGGCAAAGTTTGGCACTTTTTGAAACTTGCTTCCCTGTTTTAAAGGCACAGTGGGAAAATTTCAAATCTGCTGCTGATGTTTCTCAGAATGAGGTTAGTAGACATGGTTTGGTATTGCATTTTCTATTGATTTGATGTTATTCTTGATCTTTCCCCTCAATTTTTGTATGCCTGCTTTTTTAATGGTTGACAGTTCAATAAAGAGATGATAACCTGGGATTGCCGAAGATTTTTAGATCAGCTATTTTATAATGATGTCAATGCATTAAATGCAAACATCCTAGTTTCTCTCTTCTGGAGGTTATTGGAAACTATTCTTTCAGCAGCTCCCACAGATATGCTGTTGGTTAGTGACATTTATAAGTGGCTAATTTTTTATGTTATCACTACTACTCCCCTTCCTATGCTCATTTTTGTTGGAAATGTTGACTTGTGTTTCTCTTTCAGGATGATAATGGGAAGTTGATTAGCAGCGCACTTAGGGAATTATTTGTCTTTTTTGCAACCTCTGATTCAAAGAATGTCTTCAAGGAACATCTTCATTATCTTGTTACAAAATGCAAGATCTCTTCTATTGATTTTCTTTCTGGGTTTTTCATGGATGAAGGTGCTTAACTGCTTATTATGAGTTCACCATTGCTTGCAGCTTTTATTTGATGTATTTTTCTTCTTAATATAAGACTGTCATATAGCTATCTATGGACAAACATAATTAAAATTAGAGAGAACTAATTACATGAAAATAGATTGCTGAATAAAGGTGCTTATCATTTTGTGGGATGTTGATGCTTGATTCGGTGTACTACAGTATGTGAACTGCAAAGGAACTTAAATTGGCTTGGAAGAGTGATATTTTACTGTTAGGGAAAACATACCTTGTGGTTTACCACTTATTTAGTTTGAAGGGTGTGGTTTTTTGCCCTTTTAAAATCATTACAGTATTTTTGCTTCTTGCTTGTTATTGTTGTAGTGCCATTTTTCACTGATGTCAATGAAGTATATATATATATATATATATATTAATATATATATATATAATATTACATCATGTCTTAAAATAATAATTAACAGTATGATCAATGGGATCTGTGTTGGAATGGCAAGTTCATTATCTCACTTTCTTTGTTTTCTTTTCTATAGTCTATAAAAAATTTACTATAATATAAAAGAAGAAAGAGGATATTAATATTTGCTTCTTGCATATACAGATTTTTCTAACAAACCATTTGTTTTAATATAATGAGTTTTTTAACCACTACGGACCTCTATAAGCATAATATGCAATTATACATATTACATCATGTCTTAAAATAATAATTAACAGTATGATCAATGGGCATCTGTGTGAATGAGCAAGTTCATTATCTCACTTCTTTTTTTTCTTTCTATAGTCTATAAAAATTTACTATAATATAAGAAGAAGAGATATTAATATTTGTTCTTGGCATATACAGATTTTTAACAAACCATTTGTTTTAATATAATGAGTTTTTTTAACACTATACGGACTCTATATAAGCATAATATGAATAAGAATGATAATAGATGAAAACCACAAGTATCACATTGGTACCCTGGAAAAAAGTTATAGCCCCCAAAATGCAAAAATGCTTAGGCACATGGTATTCCTCTTCTTCTTTCTTTTCTTTTCTTTCTTTGTCTTTTTATTTTTTATTTTTTAAATTGTTTTCTAATTATTATAATTGTTGTTGTAGAAGTGAAGTGGTAATGGATATTATCTTGTTGAACGTTTGTTATAATTAAGTATTCAGTCTGCACTTTATTTTTCCATGGTTCTTGGTTTCATTTTTGTACTGCTTTATATTCTTCTTCTCTTATACTTTTTGATGAACTGATTTTTCTGGCTGTGTAAATTATGGAGGACTGTACAGGAAAATATGAGTCTAATTCGCCATAATAAGCTGAAGGTTTGCTATGCAATTGCATCTTTTTTTATTACTTTTTTTTCATTCTACAGATGTTGCTGTTCCTGTCCAAGTTGAGAGTCTTCACTGTTTTACATTTCTTTGTCTGGAGCCCGATGATAGATTGCTGTTTCAACTACTAGCCAATTTTCCTTCACTTCTTGTTCCTCTTGCTTGTGATAGTCAGGTGTTACAGTCAAACAATTTAATTACTTAGTCTACAATCATTTTTTTTAATCTGCTGCTCATGGATTCATGTTCTGGTTTTGTTTTTAGTATATCTTTTGGTTTGATGTCTAGAATCTGTTGGTGCCTACAGGATATAAGAATTGCTGCCATGGGCTGCATTGAAGGACTCTATTCACTTTCACGTAGAGTTGACCATTTAAGTAAGAAAAATGGTATGTCACTGCAATTTAAATTTGATGCGATAAAAATTGGTTCCCTTGTTTGTACTTCTTCATAGCTGTAATTGGTATGAATGACAGGGAACAATGCGAATTGGAGTCATTTTCTTGATGAACTTTTAGGCTTAATTGTCCAACAAAAAAGGGTCATATTGTCTGACAAGAACTTACTACCTTCATTATTGACCTCTTTGCTTGGCTCATCTTGTGGTAGTCTTCTTGTGCCACAAAATATTGAACAAAGGTATTTTCCAATTAGTTATTTCCCTCATGCTTTATGTTGAATACTGTTGTCCCAGGCTATATGTAAGCTTGGAATTCAATCATGCTCTTTTCCCTACTAGTTATAAGTTACTATGAAACTTCTGTTCCCAGGCTATATGTAAGGTTAATTTTGAAAATGTAGCCTACATTGGCTGGATCATAGGAAAGTATCCTCGTATCTGACTCAAACTAGTTTGGGATAAACACATAGTTGAGTTCAGTGCTGAGTTATGAACTTCAAATGATTCTTGGGTTCTTTTGTATATCTTTATATAAATTAGTGTTATGATCGTAATTGCAATTTCTATTCAGTGAGTTGCTTGCTTTTAACTTTTCAGATTTGATCAACCTACAAAGGAAAAAATCCTTGCTTTCATCATGGGTTATGCTCTTCAACTTTCTGCATTTGCTAAGGTTTGGCTCTTCGATGTGTTCTCTTATTTTTCCACTTCTAGATGCAGAAAGTTATCTTAATTTTTCTTTCTCAGTTTTCTCTTAATCATATTCTACTATTCTTGCTGCTAGAAAAAAATTTTTGTAGTATGAAAATTGATTGGGGTGAATATTTATGGCAGCTGAGGGTTATATCATTGCTCAAAGGATTGGGCACTACCATAATGTGTGTTGAAGAGGTTGAGACCTTTTTATCTCAACTTCTGAGAAGACGCAGACAATTTTATCTTGAGGCTGACAAGTCGTTCCAGAAGTTGTCCAGAACTGAAGTCAAACTTTTATGTCTTTTACTGGAGGTAAATCAGCAGTATTGTGTTTCTTAACCTTACTGTGTTGTTCATCTCATACTTCTGCTTTCTGATAACTCGATCTTCTGGTTTGCAATAGATTTGTGCTGCGCAGCCTTTATCATTCAAGGGATATGCTTTTGAAGATTATTTATTAAGTGCTCTGCAAGTAAGAAGCTATCTGCAACTTGCTGGGATGATTCTAATATTCTATATGATGCTTTTACCTTGTGTGTTAATGTTTCCCTTTGTTTTGTTGATTTTTCCAGCTGGGCGGGCTCTCTTCAGAAGAATCTGCTGTCATGGAACCTTGTATTACTGTTTTGCAGAAGTTAACTGGCCAATTTTACAGTGGTTTGACAATTCAGAAACAGGTTAGCTCTATTTATGTGCTAGTTCTCTTGAGAAACCTTTATCTGCAGCATTGTTATGTAGGTTTGCAGAATGACTGAAAATTTATGCTCTGAATTGCCAAAACAAAGTTTCATGACCTCACTGAAAGTTGTGTTGCTTAACTAACAAATAAAATTATATTTTATATTATGAATAACATAGAGAGTTCTTACTTAACTGTGAAATAGCAATGGAAGAATCACTTGGTTGCATGATATCTATCATTTACAGACTAGAAGTGGTCATCCTAATATCATTTCCTTGTTTTGAGCAGGAGCTTCTGTTTCGTGAGCTTGTGATTTTGTTCCGAAATGCTAATGGTGATATACATAACGCAACTAGAGAGGCCTTGCTGCGCTTAAATGTTTGTGTCCCTTTTTCTCAGCTTGTTCTGTCTTCTCATTTTTCTCTTATACAATTGCTTTTAAGTGTTTTGCTGAACATTTCTTGGATTAAACTAGTTATGGAGTTTGTTGAGTATGCTTATATTGACAAAATTGAGACAGCTGATTAATTTTCTGGTAAAGAACATACTTCTTTGTTTGACTGTTTCTTCCCTGTAAAACAGTATGGCCTATTTCTTTCTGCTAATTTCAAAGCTCTATAAGGATTTGCTTTACACGTCATAGGGTAAATTTATACTGGCAAAAATTGTGGGAATTAATTCACGTGAGATGTTGCGGTTGTCATTGCAATAGATTGAAAACACTCATGCCTGTCTTTGATGTTCTATCCAGCTTTTCAATAACATGATGTGTCATACTGTTTGAATGTAAGGTTGTGGTGTGGTCTTTTGAATTTGATGGATTGCATTTCAAAGTTGTTGGTCGAGTTTTGCTTCAGTGTTTCTTTAATAAGAATCTAAATTTGATAGGCTGTAATTTTTTAGGATATGGGCTGCAGGATGAGCATGAGATCTTTATGAGTTCCTCTTCTGTGTAAACTGCTTATAAAGTCCCTTCAAAGGAATATTTATGATTGGTTCTCTAGAACTTGATTGAACATGCTCACCTAATGTTAGACCTTCAAATGTCTACTTTCTAGGAGAAACTAGAAACCAAAAGAAATATGTATGAGAATAAGAAAATAAATTCTAGACTGGATTCTTCTTGTGGAGGATCTAAGTTGACTTTTGTTCTTGCTTGACCTTAGAAGCTTGTTGGATTTTTGCTTCAATGAGTTTGCTAAAATTTTTGTGAACTGAATTACAAATTTCGTGATTTTTTGGAAGTGCAGTAATTTGATTAGCTATATGCTCTGGATTTTGCAGATTACTTGCTCTACAGTGGTGCAGACACTGGATTTTATATTTAAACAGGATGGTCATAAAACTGATTCAGCTCATGGAAAGAAGAAAAAGAAACCAGTTGCTCATCAAACCTCTGATTGTAATGTGGTTTGTAAAGGAGTAACTGCATTATGCTTACTGAGCTCCTTGCTCGACATATTGGCACTGAAGAAAGATATGGCTAACAGGTTTGCTCAGTAATGTGTAATTTAGAATGATTAGTTTCTAAGTTTGCCTGCTGTTGCAATAACTACTATGCTAATGCAATTTAATGTTGTAGGGAATCTCTTATTGGACCCCTGTTTGATCTCCTGAGAAAAATCTTTTCGGATGAGTGGGTCCTTGCCCAAGATGAAAAGTGGATCCAAGTTTCGTCTGGCATTTCTCAGACCATGTCCAGTACAGTGCATTATGTTCAACAAGCACTTTTATTGATGCTGGAAGATATTATTGCTTCATTTATAAATGCTGTTCCTCTAAAGGTATACCACTGTTTTTAAAGTTGGAAAAATACTAGCTGGGAATGCTTACTTGTTTGCTTTGTTTGACTTGATGTATCTCTTATTCATTGCAGGATGACATAACAAATAAAATAGACATCAAAATGTTGGTTAAGTGTGCCCGTTCTGCAAAGGATGGAGTCACACGCAACCATGTATTCTCACTGCTATCTTCAATTGCAAAGGTCATTCCGGACAAGATATTGGAGGACATATTAGATATACTTACTGTTATTGGAGAATCAACTGTTACTCAGGTTTGTTACATATCTTCTTCCTTTGTACAGAATGTTATTCACTGGTTTTTGTCTGGAGTGAGTTGCCTGCGTGTGCTTGCACTTGCCTGTACATTTTCCTTCTTATTTTTAGGTGTCTAATCTGCTTGGAGAGATTTTTTTTTTCTTTTGGATGTTTGGAAGATTCTTTGAAGCCACTGAAAAGATAATTTCTTCCAAATTTGTAGATTGACAGCCACTCGCAACATGTGTTTGAGGATCTTATATCTTCTGTTGTTCCCTGTTGGCTGGCTAAGACAAACAACACAGAGAAATTACTTCAGGTAATCTACGAGATTGTTCTTCTCTGGTTAACATCCTTTACAATGGAGTTGTTTCCTTTGAAATCGATGTTCCATGTTGGTTGAATTTTCTGCAGATTTTTGTGAACGTGTTGCCTTCAGTTGCAGAGCATAGGAGGCTGACAGTTATTGTATACCTATTAAGGTATCATAAACTAAAATTTTAAGTCTTCTGTTGTTTCTTTCAATTTTTGCTTGATTCACATGCTTTTTCACAGGACATTGGGAGAACGTAATAGCTTGGCTTCATTGCTTGTCCTCCTTTTTCGGTCAATTTCAAGGAAAGGACCATTTTTTGATGATGCACATACTTCACATGGTCTTACATCTTTTATAAAGAGAGAGTGGGAGTATTCCTTTTCTGTGCAGATATGTGATCAATATTCATGCATGATATGGCTTCCATCCATTGTTATGCTGCTTCAAATTATAGGAATTGATGATTTATGCCAAGAAGTGTTTATTGTATTGCTGCTTACTATGGAATTCATTTTACACAAATTGAAAGAACCAGAATTCACGTTCAGGCTCGAATCAAGTGAAGATTCTGATAGCATCCAGGTGGTTATTCATTTGTTTTTAACATTTTGATGCATGCTTCTATGTTAAGAATTTTTTTTTACAGAATAATGCATTTTTTAAGACCTTGTGTGTTACACTATGATATTATTATCAAGTAGTGTTTCTTCATCTTTTGAATCTTGGAATTGTAGGATTATCAAAGGTCACAAGGAAAATTTTAAATATTTTGCCAGAGAATAAGCTAACTCGTTTCTCTGAAGGTTCCATAATCAGAGACCTGTTTACCCCCACTTTAATTAAGTTATGATAGATCTCTCAAATCTGGTTTCATGCAGTTCAAGTTTTGCTTGCTACACTTTTCCTTTCCAATCATGTAGAGCATCGTTTACATTTTGTTGGAACACTAGTTCTCACTATGCTCTGATTCTGTCTAGATAGGGTATACATTTGAATGTTACGGTGAAAAATAAAAAACAGGACCTGGGTTATTCCATATCTTTCTCTCTGATTTCGTTTCTCTGTTGGCTAGCATGATTATGACTACTGTTGGTGTTTACAGACAACTCTTGAACAGCTCATGGAGCATGTTGTTTCTCTTTTACAAGTCATTGACTCAAGGAGAAAACAATTAAGCATCCATGTTATAATTAGAAAAGAATTAAAAGAGAGTGCACATACCGTCTTGAGAGCTATCACGGCAGTTATGAGTCCTGCAACATACTTCAGAGGGATCATCAGTTTGCTTGGCCATTCAGATGGAAATGTGCAGAAGAAGGTATGTGGTCATGTATTGCCATATCTTCTTAGTCATCAAATGCAAAAAAGAGACATAATATTTTTTTTGGACTTAATCTAAGGTCCTGGAAAGATTTTGTTTTCACTGTTATTAGAAATCAGTAAATCTTTATTTGGTAATCCCCTTCCCCTCCCCTCTAATTTCTCCATAAAGCATCAGGTTTGCAAGTCAAAAAGTGACTTTTAGATATTGAATCAATTGGAATGGAGACCCGTGGCCCTCCTCTCTACTTTTTTATCTGATGCTGACAAGTTTAATGGAATTGATATGATTGAAGACAAACTAATGACTTATTTAAAATAGCTCACTGAATAATGTAATGCGCAAATTTCATGTGAGAAATGTCCATTTATCACTATATTCATACATGAATACTTTGAATACATGTGTTACAAGATACTTCAATATTTGGGGTTCCAATTAGTTTGAATCCCTAGTTTTGCATATATGATAACAATGGATCTTTCTAATGTAGTTTGCTCTGCTTTACATCAATCAGGCTCTTGGGCTTCTTTGTGAGACATTAAGAGACCATGAATCAATTAAATGGAAGCACCTGGGAAGAAGGGAACTGAATGTAAAATCAAATGGTGATTGGCTCCATATGGATGATAGTTCTCTTGAATCTTTTAACAAAATGTGTCTGGAAATTGTTCGGTTAATTGATAGTAAGATGGATGAGATTGATTCTTCACTGAAGCTTTCAGCAGTCTCTACGGTGGAAGTTTTGGCTCAAAACTTCTCTTCCAATTATTCTGTCTTCAGCATGTGCCTTCCATATATAACAGGAGGCATGAATTCGGACAACATGGCCATTTCTTACAGCTGCATTCGAACAATTGGTGCTTTAGTTAATGTGCTTGGACCAAGAGCATTAGCTGAGCTTCCTAGAATAATGAAGAATGTGATTAAGATATCTCATGAAATGTCTTCCCGTGTTGGTGATGATAACTCCTCGTCCAGAGAATCTTTCATGCATTCTATTCTTGTTGCTTTGGAGGCAATTGTGGACAAGCTAGGTGGTTTTTTAAATCCCTATCTTGAGGAGGTTACAAGACTAATGGTGATTGGTCCTGATTATATTTCAGAATCCAAACCAAAGCTAAAACTGAAAGCTGATGTAGTGCGAAGGCTTCTCACTGAAAAAATCCCTGTAAGATGTTATATAACTTTTTGTTCTCTTCATCTTATCTATCATGGCTTGAGGAATGTTAAGCCTATTTTTTGCTTCCCTAGGTTCGTCTTGCTCTGCCACCCTTGCTGAAGGTATATTCTGATGCTGTGGAGTCTGGGGATTCAAGCGTGGCAATGACTTTTGAAATGCTAGTGAGCTTAATTGGTAAGATGGATAGATCATCTGTTGGCGGTAACTGTGGAAAGATTTTTGACCTGTGCTTGCATGCTCTTGATCTTCGTCGTCAATGTCCTGTTTCAATTAAGAACATTAATATTGTTGAAACAAGTGTCATCAAGGCTACGGCTTCTCTAACAATGAAACTCACCGAGTCTATGTTCAAACCTCTCTTCATCAGTAGCATCGATTGGGCAGAGTCACCTGTGGCAGAAATTTCCAATGAGGGTGCATCTGTGGACAGATCCATTGCGTTATATGGTCTGGTGAATAAATTTGCTGAGAGTCATAGGTGAGTTGATACATATTTTCCAATTAATTTTTTCGGTCTCTACAATAGCATAACCTACAATTTCATATTGTTTGCCTGTCCATAGCTGTTTCTTGGTCCATGTCACTGGTGTTTACGTTCATCAAATTGTGGCTCTAAATTATGACAATTCAATTATTTTGCTGTGCCTTATCTTGCTTTTATGCATGTAATTGATCACTGGAAGTTCTTGGAGAGAATTTTTTTTTATATCAACATCTTTTTATTAGGATATGATAACAAGCTGCCAATGGCAGTTTCTTAATATGATTTACGTAGTATTATTTTCTGTAAAGAGACAGCTATCTAAAGTCATCCCTCAAATGCAGGTCTCTTTTTGTCCCTTATTTCAAGTACTTGCTTGAGGGTTGCATTCGGCATCTCTCTGATGCTGCAGATGCAAAAGGTGTTCGAAAGAAAAAGAAAGCCAAGGTTCAGGAAGCTGGAACTCATATAAGAGACAAGAACAATGTATCATCACTTAAAAACTGGCATCTAAGGGCATTAGTCATATCAGCTTTACATAAATGTTTTCTATATGACACCGGGAACCCGAAATTTCTGGACTCATCAAATTTTCAGGCTAGTCATCTCTAACTTTGCACTTAACTTTCTGTTACATGTAGTTTATGCTAGAGGTCTTTCAATAATATTTATTTTAAAAAAGAAAGAGTTGGATCTATTATTTCTATCATCTACTTTTTAGGTCTCAATTTTGATCATATTAATATTAAGGAACAGCTCATTATGATGCTGCATTATGGGCTCATAGATATCCTTCTTTTAACTTTGCACAATCATAAAAACTCTTTGATGTGGCTAGTCACAAATTCCAGTTTTAAAACATGCCATCGGACTGATTTTGTTGCGTGGTTTCATGTGCAACTGGACATGTATCTTAGTACTCCCATTATGGGATGGGCTGGGACATTGATGGATCTTCCGTTGGTCAGTCAGTTAAATATTCATGTCAATTGTTCTCATTGTTTTGGAAGCATTTTAATTGTTTTAAGGAGTAATACAGTCAATGATTGCTTATGTGGTGGTTTTACTAATGTTTCACTTGGGTCCATCTCTATAAGCTTGTAATGAGTGCACTTAGACCAGGTACTAACAGATAGGCATAGAACATTTACTATTTGCTGTTATTTGCACCTTGACATTTCATGGTCAATACTTTGATGTGGGAAGACTCAAGTACTGAATTCCAGTAACATTGTGTCCTTTATTATTCGTTGATTGTTTAGATTTACTTTGCTTTTGTTAAGAACACATCAAAACTTTAGCTTTTAGTATTCCTTGTTTGTGATCTCTCAAGTCAAATATATTCCAATGGAAGTGACTGAGTCTATTGTTTGAATGTCTGACGATAATCTGATATTCATTCTGTATATTTTCCGAGCAGCAATATGTTCTTTTGGAAGCAACCGTTGATTCTCTTTCGTTAACTGTCATTTGCTTTTTCTGATATATGGTTTTGAATGCCATTGCAGGTTCTATTGAAACCTCTTGTCTCACAGCTTGTTGAAGAACCGCCTACTTCTATTGGAGAGCATCCAAATATACCTTCTGTTACAGAAGTTGATGAGTTGTTAGTAGTTTGCATTGGTCAAATGGCTGTTGCTGCAGGAAGTGACCTTCTATGGAAAGCTCTGAACCATGAGGTGATTTTTAGAATCTCTATTCCTTTATTGTGCAACATTTTTATCCATTCTCTGATTTGAAGGGTTGGATCTTTTAAGTTTGAATTATTTATGCATGTGTGGGGGTGTATTGAAGCAATTCCTTTCTAATTATTGAAACTTTCTTTTCTCAGCCTCATTACATTTCTTGTTGTTTGGCAATGATTAACGATTGGCTCTTATCATATAATTTTATTTCTTGAACTTTTCAGGTATTGCTGCAAACTCGGAGCGAAAAGATGCGTTCTCGAATTTTAGGACTGAGAATTGTCAAGCACCTTCTGGATAATTTGAAAGAAGAATACCTGGTATTCTTGCCGGAAACCATTCCCTTCCTGGGTGAACTGCTAGAGGATGTGGAGCTACCTGTTAAATCTCTAGCACAGGAAATTCTCAAGGAGATGGAGTCCATGAGTGGTGAAAATCTTAGGCAATACCTCCAATGATATGGAAAGCGGGTGCCCCTTTTCGAATGCGGGCAGCCACGTGGTCAGAGCTAACATCTGTAATTCCGTGTTTTTTGAGAAGTGTATATTGTAAATCTCATATTTATATAGGATTTAGGTACAACCAGCAAGTTGAAGCTTAGTTGGTTCGAGTAAGAGATTAGGAGAAATAGCCGTGGCTTAAGCAGTGCAAGGAATATATGTTCTGTATCAAGAAATGGCTGACGTGCTTTTGTTGATTTTGTTAATGTAGAGAATTTTTTTCCCCTGAATACTGGCTAATATATCATCTGAACGCTGATCTAATAAAGTAATTGATACAGTTGTCAGTTTTTAAATATTAAGATTTATATTTTTTTGAACTTTTGACATTCAATTATTAATTCCTTCTTGTTATAAGTGTCGTTTAAAGTAATCGAATAAATATTAACAAAGTCATTAAACAATTTTAATTTTAAGAAAAAGTTGTAATTGATTAAATTATTTTTTTAATTAATTAATTAATTATATATATATATGGTATTGCTGCAACTCGTGGAGCGAAAAGATGCGAAAGTTCTACGACATAATTTAGGAAACGAGAAAATTGTACAAGACACCCTTCTGGATAGTTGAAAAAGAAGAAATAACCTTGGTATTCTTGCCGGAAAACCAATTTCCCTTCCTTGGAAGTGAACTGCCCGCATAGAAAGAGATAAGTGGAAGCTACACTGTTTATAATCATTCTAGCACAGGAAATTCTCAAGAGAAATGGACGGATCCAGCACTATGTGGTGTAAAAACATCTTAAGGTCAATACCTCCAATGATCATGGAAAGCGGGTGACCCATTTTCAGAATAAGGCGGCAGCACAGTGGTCAGAGCTAACAATCAATTAAAATTCCGTGTTTTTTTGGATAGATGATTTTAAAATTGGTAAAATCTCAATATTTATATAGGATTTAGTACAACAAGGCAAGTGAAGCTTAGTGGTTCGAGTAAGAGATTAGGAGAAATAGCCTGTGGCTAAGCAGTGCAAGGAATATATTTGTTTCTGTTATCAAGAAAATGGCTGCACCGTGGCTAAATTGTTGAGATAATTATGTTAATTAAGAAGAATTTTTTTTCTCCCTATACTGGCTAATATTATCATCTTGAACGCCTCTGATCTAATAAAAGTAAATTGATACAGTTGTCAGTTTTTAAAATATAAAGAATATATTTTTTTTGACTATAACTTGAGACATTTCAATTAGTTAATTCCTTTTCTTTGTATAATGTGGCGTTTAAGATAAGCGAATAAAATATTAACAAAGGTCATAACAACACATTTTAATTTTTAAGAAAAAGTGTCTGTAATGATCTTAAATTATTTTTTTTTTAATTAATTAATAATTATATAATTCTACAAGAACAAACATACATATATATAGTTATAATGTACTACTACTATATTGCCAGTATTGGAGGAGAAGATTTGAACATTGGATTTATTAAAGTTTAGATATGCATTTATCATTAAGTAATATATCTTCGATTTATATATGAAATAGTATGTTGCTTTATTTAGTGAATATTTTTTTTTTTCATTTACAAAATTAATAAAAAAATTAACGAGTTACGTACTCTATTTAAATTAGTTAGATTTATGGTTAGGTTTTGTGACCTCATGTATTGTGAAATGCAACTTAAGGCGAGCCAAATTAACAAATAATCAATTTGAATATCTTCTGGTTGCTTTTTTACAAGACGCATTCAGTGACAAGTGTTCAAATTTCAAGTTATAGTAACTAATATCTCTGGTTTTTTGTTTCTCTCAGAAGTTAAGGTTCAAATCACAACTTTACTTGTTTTCACCATTTTTGAAATGGCTGCATTCATCCACCATGCGAGCATACAATAAAATTGCGACGAGCAAAGGCATGCCTTATGTGGAGCCTATATTGAAGGTACTACTTAATGATGTTGATATATGGTTTCTGATGACAGAGCCTACTGTGGAGACGAGGATGAAATTGGTGCTAACTCATAGCAGTCGTTATCTGAAAGAAGACGAAGCCAAACTTATGCATGAACACTAAAAAAAGCACTAAAACCGATGTATCTAGCAAGTCTTAGCTAATTACACTGCATTTCAAAGAGACTTGGATAAGAACTGTTAGTCGAATCAGGTCGAAAGAACCCATTGGAAGAAGGATGGCAGAAGCATATTGCATTTAAGATGAGGACAGAAGCTAAGGAAGACATTAAGAAGAAATAGAATATCAAATTAATTTTCAAACGAGGATGACAGAAAATTAATGTAAGGTGTTGGAATAATATTATATGGAGCTAAATTGGAAAAAGAGTTAAAAAAGTTTGATGACAGTAGAGTCATGCCATATAATTTCGTGAAGCATCATATAACCCAAAATGACATGAATGGTTATTATGTCTTACTGGCACAATACCTAAATACAATTTCTTTTTCAAATAATGGCACTTCACCAAAATTGAACGGCCTGAATTCTCATTAATGGAGTTTAACAATAGGCTTTATTTGGGCTCAGATAGTGAGGCCATAACAAGCTGAGCTAAAATCGTGGCAACTTAACTTCCATTATGGCCCAAAAACAAACTGGTAAGTTGTTTGTATGGGAGCCAAAGTGAATCTAGCGTTACTGTTGGGTTCAATCTGGGCCTTAATAACGATATCAACAGAAGACGTTTCAAAACAAGAAAAGGCAAATAAAAAAAAACAAAAAACAGTAAAATAACAAAAAAAGTATCCAAAAGATTTACGGGATCTCTTGCAAGAGTAAAAATCAAAAGTAACAAGACCACTGTTTTAAAAAATCAACGACTCGGACGTAACGCAAGAAATAGAAAATTGAAAATTTAAAAACATGCAAAAACTGAAAGCACAACAGTAGCAGTCTCTAGCAGTATTTCCAAATTAGAAATTGAAGAAATGCCTCACGATAAATTGATAGTTAGAATGCTTATAGGAGATCAAGGAGAATGGTAGTATAACAACCGAGGCTTATAAGCAGACTGGCGCCTGTTAGTTTTTCGACCCAACGCCAAGAAATACCGCCGTCGCAACGCGTTATCGCTTGGTCATCGAAACTAGAACGTCTGTCCTTTTTAACGGTACTTCTTGAAATCTTGCTAATGAGTTCGTTGTCAAATGCTTCTGCCGGTAATTAACCTGTTTCTATCAATGCTTTGATTATATATCCCGAGAAAATCTTGAAAAATTGACAGTATGTATTGAATATTTGGACATATGTTGGCCAAATCTAAGAGAAGAGGAGTAAAAATTTATTAATTGAGTGTTACATTATTCAACTTGAGTTTATAGTATTGATATTCTAGGTTGCTTGCAATTACATATTCTTATTCATTTAAATACTGTTAAGCAAAAAAGCTGTTAAATTTGAATTGATATATTCATGTTATGCAGGTTGTGCAATTGTTTTCATGCATGGATAAGATTAAGCTATATAGAATGCCGCGCACTTTGATTCTGAATACATCTTATGTGTCTTAATCAAAAGACAATGATACAGGACAATGCGCTCGAATTGGCCAAACTGAAATTGGTACTATGCACAATATTGATGACAGGTCACTCGCCTGGCGAGTTTCTTATCAATAGAGAAGTCCTGTACAAGTCCGGCAACATACCTTAACTACATTCAGAAATTTCAATTGCGTTTTATACAGTTGGTAAACTTGTCAACACATTGCTCATGTGTTCATGTTTGCAGATGTGCCCAAAACAATGCTTCTAGGGGATTCATCACAAAAGATGGGAAATTTACGCAATTACAAGGCTGATTGCAAGGATCTACATCATTTGACCACAATATCTAAGCATGTCATGATTATAATTACATGGGCAAAGATATATGGGTAACCTTTTTATGTGGATACAATTGAATTCGGTGATAATGGATGGGTTCACCTGTACCTGATAAGCCTACCAAAACTACTAGTCGATAAATGGATTCTCCCTTGAAATATAAGGTGGTGATACTTCATTGCTTTTCATTGTCTTTGGTATTTGCATTGCTGGCCCACACTTCATATTTCATAGAGCTTACTGACCACTTTCACAAATATGGATGGAAAAATCAGAATTCAGGCGATCAGGAAATATCCAATAAACACTGCCTTCCCTAATTTTTGTGTGGAAATGTGACATTTATGATAAATTCATAGACTTATTCACTTTAAGGGCTATTTTAGAAATGAAAATCCTGTGTAAACATCTCTGGTATGGAACGCCTGCATATAATAATACTATCGTAGCGATTTAAGCGTTAGATCCAGAAGAATGTATAATTTTGCAATGATTGCTGTTGTTTAATATTTTAAAGCTGTATCTTAATGGAAAAGTTTAAGAGGCTCAACACTTCCTGCAGTATATATTAAATAAAAGGATACAAAAGATTCTAAATAGATTCCTCCAGACAGGAAGATAGAATTGGTCAAAGATCACCAGAGTCATATGAAAGTATTTAGAAGTGTAAAGTACAGTATTCATTGGATATCCTTGTGGTCCAGTTTCTAGCTAAGTGGGTTAGTTATGAATCAGTAATGGCGCAATCCACTTGACCTGGAAGACTTTTGCTGAACTCAATGCATCTATCTACTCATGTTCCGAATTCTCCGTGTAGATGCTGAACTGATCTTCAATAGTAATTGGTTTCTTTGTTTAAATGTGCTTATACACGAGGATTTTAATAATTGTAACAAGCATAACTTAGATCGCTGTCCTTCAATATTGCAGGAGTGGATGAAAAAACCCCTGCACCCCTTGAATATGTATGAACATGTTATAAAGATGATGAATTTCCCAAGCAACTTACATAGGTTAAGCATTAATTATCAATTATGTTAAACTATAGATACAGCCTTGTAAAAATATTTCTGCACGTTTTGCTATCCTTAAAGAATATAATTTTATAAACTCAAAGATTTTCCTTACTAAAAAAGATGTTTGCACGAAGGCAAAAAAAAAAAGAAAAAAAAAACATCCTTGCACGCCAACTTTAACTAATAGCTAAATAATTAATAAAAAAAACAAATTTAAACTAAACCTAGCGCCTGCCAGTGCCAGAGAAGGACAAAGATACGAAGCTTGCCGTGAGCCAACATTTTCCCATTTATTAGTGTTTTAGAATTAAAAAAAATGAATATATTCTTTTTTTTTTTACTAGTGTTTTATAAAATTATATTATTGGGGAGTATTTTAGAAAACAAAAAATAAATTGATGAGTTTTAACCTTAGATTTGTTACAACAATGGTTATGTGAATATCAATTCCACAGTTTAAGTTAAAGCACACTAAACATTAATAAAAATTCACTTTACACATAATTTAGCCACTTTAAACTGTCAAATCGAATTTATGGTATTTTAAACTTCACTTCTTTTATATATATATGGGAGGCTCAAATGGACATGTGATAACCTTCCCCTTTAAATGACATTCACCAAATTAGTGATAACTTTTTATGTTAGAAATAATTCGAATTCAAAGCGTTTAACTCATATTTTTTACAAGAAGTAGGAAGACTAATCAGACCGCACCCGATTTACACCTCGAACTTCACTTTCTATAATAATGTCACTCTTTTTTACATTCAAAGGAGCAATTTTAAGATTATTGACTTATTGTGCCCCCATTGCCTGAATCTAGTGAATATAGCTCAGATGGTTGAGGTATCTCTACTCTTCTAATCTAGATGACTTGCAATTAGCATACAGAAAATGTAAAATGACACTTGTGATCAACCAGGCAGCTGTAACTCTCTTCGTGTTTTGCTGCAATGTGTTGTATGTGGGAGGCTCCTGTTTGTTGTAATTCAGACTTCTGCTATAGTTTTTCTGTGTTGTAAAATTATTTACAATTCCCATGCATGTCTGCCAATTAAATTGAGTGGATATTGCGTGTAAAAATGGCAAGAAAAGAAATTCAAATTTCCAAGGAAATGCCAAGTTTTCAGCAATATCTTTCAGTTCTTGCCTTGCAATTTTGTATACATTTGTTATTTGCCTCGAGCCTTCCATGTTTGGCTCGTAGAGAACAGGCTTTGGCCATTCTGAGCTGCGGAGCGGCTTGAGGAGGAAAAAAACAAAAGCAAACAACATTTACAAGCACTTGGAGGTAAAAACCTCATGCATGGATGAATTTATATGTATGTATGGAAACATGATCATATGACTTCTTTGTATTTACCATTTAACCTACATGGTACGAGCCTTCGAGTTTGGGCAAATATTTCACTAGACAACGAAATCAGAAACCATAAATTGCATGGATAGAATCTGTATCATGTGGGATTGGGATTTGCTCGTCTTGTTCTTGACTATTTTTGGGCATATGTAGAAAGTGAGAAAGTGAAATAGATATGCCATTTCCAACAACAGGCAAACCTAAGTTTGACTTCACAAGTTAAAACGAGATCAAGACTTGCTCATATCTTAGTTGTTGTGACAAATCTGAACTACAATTCAGGAGATGCTTTCGGCTCGATGTTCAGGTGTTTGATAGAATGTAACCACAGGAATCCAATTGCCGCATGCAATTCGTGGAGATTAATAATAAAACGTTATTACTTGTTAGGCATTTTGATTGGAAAATATTTTTTGAGATGTTATTGCAAAATATAATGGCATTATTGCAATTGAAAGTTAAATTTGAGAAATTGTAAATACTTAAATCTTAGTAGAAACCTGTTGAACCAAGTAATAAATGACTTGACTATATTATGAACTTGAACTTTCTAAATGAAAATATCATTCATTGATCATTATTTTATATTTAATTAATGCACTTTTGTATTCAAATAAAAAAGAATATTTGGATTAAGCTATACAATGATAAGAAATAACTTTACTATCATTCATTATCGAAAAATAGTCACATTATATACACACCAAATTGAAAAAGAGTGCCTAAATATATTAAAATTAAATCTCTTTCTATAATAATTTTAAGAGTACATTCTTTCAAGTATGTTTAATATATTCAAAATATTCTCTCAAATCTTTAAAAAAAATATTTCAAATATTTTTAATCAATAATATTATTTTCCATGTTTTCAAATTATTATTATTATTATTATTATTATTTTCCATAATTTTCAAATTATTAGTTTCTGAAATGTTTAAACTTGGTAATAATTAAGTTACATTCATTATAGAGAAATAATAATAAAAAAAAAGAAATATTTGAGAAAGTGATAATAAGCTTATAAATTTGCTAAAATCACATGGCCATGGTAAACACATTCCATATAAACAAACAATTGAGAAAGTGAATCCCTTCAATGTATGCCAAAGGTTTTTGTCTCTATAGAGGAACCCATCAGAAGCAGATGATCCAAACCTTCAATTTTACACCTTTCTTTTTACACTTTAACCGCCATTCGGCTTTTGTTATATTTACAGGGATAAAGGTCTCTTCAAAAGACCAACCCAGTAGACTCTAACAACTATCAGAGCCTATACGGGTATCATTACTCGTTTATGTTTCAATTTTCGGTGTATTTGATGATGGTTGGCTTTTATCTAAAATATTTTTCAGGTTGTAATTTTTTTTTTCTGCTTCAATATTGTTGCTTGATTAAATCATTGATTTCTGAGTTTTGAGCTTGTCGTGATTGTTGAATTGAAGTTTGTTTCATTGAATATTTGCTTCCTTAAATATCAGAATTGCCCAATGCTAGATATTGACTACCTGAAAAATTCGAGTTTGTTTGATTGAATATTTGAATTCCTTTCATGTATTGAAGGCTGTTCATCCGACACTAGGAAAGGAGCGTCCTTTCATGGTTAGTTGTTTTTTTTTAATGGGTTCATAAATTGGCTGTTGTTGGCCTGCATTGGTTAAAAAAATTGAAGCTTGTTTGATTGACGAGTTGCACGTATCTTAAATTGAAGGTTTTCCTACAAAAGGGTTTCTGGTGATCACTACGTTAGAGCTAATTTGATTGAGCTATGACAAGAAGGGTGAGGAGGAAATTGTCACACTTGGGCAAAAACAAGGAAATTGTAGGCAGTAATTCAGAGATTACAGATGGCGGACGTTTGCATTTGAATACTATAGGTGACCTTGATTGGACAACTTTGCCTGATGACACAGCTATTCAACTCTTTTCTTATTTGAATTATCGAGACCGAGCTAGCTTGTCATCAACATGTCGAACATTTAGATCATTAGGTTCCTCCCCTTGTTTATGGGATTCACTTGACCTCCGGTCTCATAAGTTTGACATTGAAGCAGCTGAGTCACTTAAATCTCGATCCAAAAATATCCGGAAGCTCAGGTTTCGTGGAGCAGAGTCTGCTGATGCAATAATTAGTCTTCAAGCTAGGGAACTTCGTGAAATCAGTGGTGATTTCTGTCGGGATATTACAGATGCTACGATTTCAATCATAGCAGCTCGTCATGAGATGCTCGAGAGCCTCAAACTTGGATCAAATGCTTGTGAAAGAATCAGCAGTGATGCAATCAAAGCAATAGCCCTTTGCTGCCCTTTGTTGAGAAGGCTTCAGCTTTCAGGTGTCAGAGAAGTTAGCAAAGACGCCATAAATTCTCTAGCTAGGCACTGCAGGAATTTGCTAGATGTTGCATTCATGGAATCAGATGCTGTTGATGAAGTGGCATTGGGAAACCTGGCTTCCGTTCGATTTCTGTCAGTTGCTGGAACAAGAAACCTCAAATGGGGTTTTGCCTCGCAAGTTTGGAGTAAATTACCCTATTTGGTGGGGTTAGATGTGTCAAGAACAGATATAAGTTTGAGTTCTATCAGGAGAATACTGTCATCATCAGAAAAACTTAAAGTATTGTTTGCCTTGAACTGTCCAGTTTTTGAAGCTGAAGTTGATAATGACATGGTATACATTCATAAGGGTAAAATATTGCTAACTGTTTTTAATGACATTTCCAAGGCAATAACCTCTTTATTTGCGGATGCAACTGAAAATGAAAGCAAAATTTTCTCTTCTTGGAAGAAATTAAAGATCATGGATAGAAGCTTAGATGAGATTGTCTTGTGGATTGAATGGGTACTCTCGCATTCGCTTTTACGTATTGCAGAGAACAATCCAAAGGAGCTTGATCTTTTCTGGGTCAAGCAAGGGGCAGAATTATTGCTTCATTTATTGCAAAGCTCAGAAGAAGATGTTCAAGAAAGAGCAGCTACTGCTGTTGCAACTTTTGTTGTCATTGATGATGAAAATGCCACTATTGATTGTCGAAGGGCTGAGGCATTTATGCGGAATGGTGGAATAAAGTTGCTTTTGGACCTTGGAAAATCTTGTCAAGAGGGACTTCAATCTGAAGCAGCAAAGGTAAGGATAATGTATTTAGGCATTGGTCCTTAATCACTCTGGAATTTGAATCATAATCTCTCTTAACATTATTGACAATTTGTAGCAAATTTTCAAATGGAAAAATTGAGAGAGATTTTAGAAATGACTTGAGGCCAAATTTGGTTTCAGAAATATCTTTTGTACCCACTGCATAAATTCTGATTCTTATATGATCCTCATCATGTCATTTTGATTTCCTACTAGTTGAAAATCTTACTTGACCCTTCTGTTAAAATGTTGAGATTTGCAGGCAATAGCAAATTTATCTGTCGATTCAAAAGTAGCAAAGGCTGTTGCTGAAATTGGTGGAATTTATATCCTTGCCGATTTAGCTAGGTCAATGAATAGATTGGTTGCTGAAGAGGCTGCCGGAGGCCTATGGAATCTTTCTGTTGGAGAAGAGCACAAGGTTATTCAAATTAAAGTGGTCTTCTTATTTATTGAACTCAAAAGTGACAGCTTCATTTACTCCATTTTGTTTATAGGCTGCCATTGCTGAGGCTGGTGGCATAAAAGCTTTGGTTGATCTTATTTTCAAATGGCCTTCTAGTAGCGATGGAGTTCTTGTAAGCTTGGGATTATGCTTATGAATTTATGATTCTATGACTATCACAGCATTGCAAGGCTAAATGTGAGCCCATATTGGTGCTTGTTCTCAGGAACGTGCAGCTGGGGCGCTTGCAAATTTGGCTGCTGATGACAAGTGCAGCATGGAAGTAGCATTGGCTGGTGGTGTCCGTGCTCTAGTAATGCTTGCTAAGTCCTGCAAGTTTGAAGGAGTGCAAGAGCAGGTGATACTAGTTAAGCTTCTAATATACATACTATAATCATTTTTATAATACCTGAATGAATAGAATGAACATGTACTTTGTTTATATTGTTTGTTACCTACTTTTGTATGCCATTTGAATGGAGTTGATGAACTTGGAGCTTTCTGGTTGTTGCTTTTTTTTGTAATGAAGTAGGCTATTTTTGATCTTCTTCAAGAGATTATGCATTGGTATTATTAAAAAGAGTTTTGCAACAGAAGATATTTGGTATGCCCCTGATTTTCACCTTTAAAATAATGCTTATCCAATTGAAGTACCTAGGCGAACACGGCATTCTCACTATCAGATCATGGTAATGAAGATATTAGGTATGCCCCCTGATTTTCACCTTTAAAACAATGCTTATCCAATTGAAGTACCTAAGTGAACATGGCATTCTCAGTATCAGATCATGGTAATGAATACTATTGTGTGTAATGCATACTATTGGTGTGCTTTCCACTTTTGCTGCCGGTGGAATGGTTGGGCAATTGACAGTTAGTATTTGGTCATCTTTTGCCATGCAAAATTAAGCCACTCAGTTACCTTTTGTAAATCCACACTGTTAGACACAAGTTTTCTTGGGTTAATATCATAACGGAGAAATTCTTTTGTCTGAAGGCTATACCAGGCAAAGTTTCATTAATCAATTGAAATGGATTATCTAGAACTTGTGACCGTCTTTTCTATGTTGAAAAATGTTTCTACAGTTAGAATCATTTGTGTAAGCGAGTTCCTCGCTAATAATTTCTCTGACCATAATGCCCCAAGCTTATCTTTCCTTCGAAGTTTCTAGATTTCCTTAATCCTCTAATACTCCTTTAGAACCTATGAAACCTTTTTTTGGGCTTAATCTCTTGATAAATCATGCTAATCTAGCCCTCAAAAATTCTTTTCTGTGTAGTTTAAAAGTGTCTTTTCCAAGATTCGCATTGATGCATTGCTTCCTTCTCCCACCCAGAAAACAGGACATTCTCACTATCAGATCATGGTAATGAAGATATTAGGTATGCCCCCTGATTTTCACCTTTAAAACAATGCTTATCCAATTGAAGTACCTAAGTGAACATGGCATTCTCAGTATCAGATCATGGTAATGAATACTATTGTGTGCTTTCCACTTTTGCTGCCGGTGGATTGGTTGCATTGACATTAGTATTTGTCATCTTTTGCCATGCAAAATAAGCCACTCAGTACCTTTGTAATCCACACTTGTTAGAAAAGTTTCTTGGGTTAATATCATAACGGAAAATTCATTTTGTCTGAAGGCTATACCAGGCAAAGTTTCATTAATCAATGAAATGGATATCAGAACTGTGACCTCTTTTCTATGTTGAAATGTTTCTACAGTTAGAATACATTTGTGAAGCGAGTCCTCGCTAAATTCCCTGAACATAATGCCCAACTTATCTTCTTCGAAGCTAGATTTCCTATCCTTCTATACTCCTTTAGAACCATGAAACTTTTTTGCTTATATCTCTTGAATCATGCTAATCTAGCCCCAAAAATTCTTTCTGTTAGTTTAAAAGTGTCTTTCCAAGATCCATGATGCCATTGCTTCCTTCTCCACCCCAGAAAACAGGAAGAAAGGACTACAATTGTCTTCTTGGGTTCTTTTCCTTTATTCAAAACAGAATTGTGGACCTCTTTGTTACATATCTATTATAAATCGTGGAACTGCTATTTTGGTGAATTATTATTTTTTAATATTTTTTTAAAAAGTAGCAATTTTTTTTATTAGAAAAGAAAAAACCAGTGGAACTACTGAAAGTTCCATGTGTTGACATTTCAAAGATGGATAAACAGCCTTTTTCCTGGCAATGGTATATGATTAATCTACCAGATTGAAAGAGAACCCTAAATATGACATGTGACATTCACATGTTCTTATCTTCTCAACTAGGCTGCTCGTGCATTGGCAAATTTGGCTGCTCATGGAGATAGCAATATTAATAATGCTGCTGTTGGCCAAGAGGCAGGTGCACTGGAAGCGTTGGTCCAACTAACTTGTTCTCAACATGAAGGTGTAAGGTAATTTATATTTCTTCTTATTACCTGCAGTATGAATATTATAGTAATGGCAAATGTCTTGCTCAAATCAATAACCAAATAGCTTATGTATTTCAGATAATGCAAGTTAATTCAACCTTCTCCTTTAGCAATGTCTTTGTGCTAAATTTTTTCCATTTTAAAATATTTAACGCATAATAGGCTCATAATTTAACTATGATCTTGAAGTTCAGTTCATTTTCAAATATTTTCCCTTCAAAACTTTTTTCTACAAAAAGTATTTCAAATTTTTTTCTGACTTGTACTTTGCTTTATGTTGATATTAATTTGATCAGAATGGATTTTGGAGATATGGATTTATATAGCCGACCCCTACTAGTTTGGAACTAAGGCGTAGCTGTTGTTGTTGTAATGCCATAGAATGTTAATTCTTTTCACAACTTAGTGTGCTACTAATATTGCAACTTTTTCTTTTTTGAATTTTTATGACCATAAACAGGCATGAGGCTGCTGGTGCTCTGTGGAATTTATCATTTGATGACAAAAATCGAGAAGCGATAGCAGCAGCTGGTGGTATCGTGGCTTTGGTATGGCATTACAATTGCACGGAAAATCTTATTCCAATTCTTGTAATCATTTTTATATATATAATTTTTCTTGCTTCACACTTGGTGCTTACAAAAGATGGTCCTCCCCTCTATCACAAAGCAGGGAGCCTTATGCATTAGGAACACTCATTTGATATATCAAAACTAAACTATCAAAATCTTGGTCTTTATTGTAGGAATGGTTTTTAGTAAAGAAAAAGCACCAAAATATACTACATGCTTTCAAGCATTGAGGGTCTCCCAATATATGATTTTGTTTCTGTTGTTTTTCTACCGTTGGTACAAATTTCATCTCCTTTTCTCTGTTTTCTTTTGTTTCACATTATATTTTTCTGGAGACACTTAAAAATTAAGTTTGAATGGTGGTTGTCATCGGTCTAATTGAGATTGTCAATATGACACTCTGGTCTAACCAGGCATTAACTGCAATATTAATGCATGTTTCTTTTAGAAAAGTAAAAAAAATGTTAAAATAATATTTGGGGCTTGGGATGGTGTCATATGCATTTATGAACAATAGTTGATGTTTAGTGCATTTGTGGTTTTAGGTTTCTCTCGCACAATCTTGCTCGAATTCCTCCCAGGGTCTTCAAGAAAGGGCTGCAGGTGCTCTGTGGGGATTGTCAGTATCAGAAGCTAACAGGTAACGAGTTCTTGTTAATATGATGCTGCTCTGAGTTACACCTTATGAAATATAAAATTTCTCAGTCTTGCTTTGGTTGCCTTGAATTTAGAGATCCTTGCCTCTAGTCCTTTTCATTTTAATGAAGGCAATGTTAAGATTGAATTTGAAACATTACAACTCCTCTATTGCAATTGTAAATGCATGGTTTGCCTTCTCTGAACTTTTGATTCGCAGTTTTCCCTTACCTGTAAACAAGTGTAATTTAAAAGAAAATTAGAAATGTTAAAAAAATTACAAAGTTAAAATATATGATGCCTGAACTCCGAACAAAAGGCTGTCCTCATTTTCCATTCCCCTATTGTATTTCATAAACTCATTTGATAATATTTTAATCTCGGCTAACAGTCTTGATAGGAAAAGTTGCTTGTTTTCTATATGTTCCACATTTGCTAATATATTGTTTTTGTTTCATATTAACTTAGTGTTGCTATTGGACAAGTTGGCGGTGTAGCTCCACTTATTGCGTTAGCTCGCTCAGATGTTGCAGTAAGTTCACTACTTGTTTAGATTAACTAGAATCATCAGTATCATTTAGGAATTTTTGTTCTTGAGTTCATCATGCTTGTTATATTCAATAAAACCTGGAACGCTGGTGAATTGTAACGTTCTTGATTTTTTTTTTTTTTTTCAATTTTATGTGCTACTATCATACTAAATTATTGATTGATAAATGGGGAAAAAGGACTAAACAAGTCCTCACTTTTATTTCGGTTTTGGGAGATACCCAAACAAATTAATCAATTTTCTGTTTTCTGTTTATTTATTTTTTTGTCCTACTATTGGCTTTTATTATTTTAGAGGGGGGATTTGGAAAACTCTAATTTTTCTTTAACTGGAGAAGCCTGCTGCCAGACTTTTAGTTTAACTTAAAGATGAAATAAATATGAAATGATTCAATCGCCAGGATGTCCATGAGACTGCAGCAGGGGCTATTTGGAATCTGGCTTTTAATCCTGGTAATGCACGTCGCATAGCGGAAGATGGAGGAGTTCCAGCCCTTGTTCATCTTTGTACTTCTTCACTTTCAAAAATGGCACGTTTTATGGCCGCATTGGCACTGGCATACATTTTCGACAGGAGGTAAAATTCAAAATTCTTGTTATCTGTTACAAACATACACTAAACACAAATGTTTCTTAGTGAATTAACGCGTGCTGGAGATTAGCACAGGTGCCCTGCTGTTTACTATGGGATCAACTTGTTGGTTAATAAATAGGATGGCAATTTTTCCGTGTCTGCTTATCCAAAAGTTTTTGAGAGTGAATGTGTTATATGCAGAATGGATGAAATTGTAGCTGCAGGACCTTTAACAGAAGGTGCTTCAAAGTTTATGAGCTTAGATGTTATTAAAAGGATTTCCCTGAAACACGTGGAAGGATTTGTGCGTTCATTTTCTGATTCACAAACCCTTGCCTCTGTGGTTGTATCATCTACCCCAAATGCTCTTTCACAAGTAGCGGAAGCAGCACGGATACCAGAAGCTGGGCTCCTGAGATGCAGGTTTCTTTTTTGTCATGATTCCTCCTCCTTCTTAATGCAAGTTTGGAGTTTCATACAATGTTATTAGTGTAACTGCAAGGAACAAACATATTGATAATAACTGAAAGTTATAGTTCATGGCCTGTGTATATAACTGGACAATGGGAAACATTTAGATAAAATTCTGTTGTTGCATTTTCATTCATCTGCAATTAAGAAGTATTTTATCTGAGATATGTAAGTACAGAACTTGGTAAACATTATCTGGAATATATCATGAATTAACAGAGTAGAAATCCCATTTTTCCTTTGCGTGCTCCCTTGTATGCTTTTCAGTTGAATCTGATCCATGCTTTTAAACTTTAGATGAATGAATAGTATGTCTGTTTTCTTCCGGTGGTAGAACTGTTGGCCTTTTCCAGTGGATGGGCTTGATTTAGGATCTCTGCACAGAAAATTTTGGAAAAACCATTTGAATTTTGTAATGCATGTGGCAATTGTCCTTCCTAAAATAATTTTCATCACTGCTTGCTGCATTGCAGTAAGACTATCAGAAACTTATTCATAAGTTGTCATTTAAGCTGCTCAATTGTTGACCTTAACTTCACATCTTTATCTCTTTTGTTTTTTTTTAATCTTCTTTTCAGTGCGGCAGAGATTGGAAGATTTGTTGCCATGTTACGGAATCAATCTTCTATACTCAAGGCGTGCTCTGCTTTTGCACTTCTGCAAGTAAGCCAACCTCTTGCTCTTGCCATTTTACATTGCACATGTTACAATTAGAAATTTTAAGTTGGTCCCTTAAGAAATTTGGTGGAACTGGAAGCCATCATGATAAAAAACAATGTTTTTCTCATCACTGCAGTTCACCATGCCTGGAGGACGACATGCGCTTCATCACGCAAGCCTTTTACAGAATGCAGGAGCACCAAGGACCTTACGAGCTACTGCTGCTGCTGCAAGTGGTCCTGTTGAAGCCAAAGTTTTTGCAAAAATTGTGCTCCGGAACCTCGAACACCACCAATTGGAAGCCTGTTAATTCTGGTAGTAGTTCCATTCCAAATGGTGATGTTTTTGCTGCTTTAAGTTCTGGTCCCTGTTATCCAAAGCCGAAGAGAAGTTTTCTGATATAGTCCAGCTCCAGGATGAATTGAAGCATGATCTAGCAGTTTGGTTGAATCTAGGGAAGTCTAGAAGCTTCACGTAAAGTGTCACCTTAGTGCTAACAGTTTTGACCCGGATCATCCAAGTGTTGAAGCTTTCGGAAATACAGGAATTGGGCATGGCTTATAATCATCATCCCATCCCTTTGGGTTGCATTAATCAACATCTTCTTGTGCAAAGGTTCAGACTTAGACAGCAAATAAAACTCTGTATATGTTCAGTTTAGACTTTCGAGGTTTAATACTTACAGTATACATCTTAAGTTCTTGATCATAGAGTTCCATCTTCACGAATCCTATCAATGGGTATCATCTTAGAACATAGTAAATCTTGAGATTTAGATGAGTTTTTTCAGAATAATAATAGAATTATAGTTTTTTTAAAGAAAATTAAATTTTCTTGGAACTGCTTATATAATTTGGTTAAACTGGTACAAAAACAATTGATTCTCACTTTTCCTTACTTAAATTGGAATTTCTTTATCTTTAAAGCTAAAGAAAGAACCAGAAACTATAGAACAAATATTGTGGGTGAGGCATGTGAATTCATTTCAACTTTACAGTAGGGAAAGGGAACTCTGAAATAGAAAGGTGTGGAAGAAAACACCATTCACTGGGGACAATCAGTTAGGCAAAGTAATTAAGAAAAGGATAACTCTATCTATACTGAGTTTTGTGGGCTCATAAATGTCGTTTTCCCATTTGTTGGGACATAAATGGATTTCAACATCAGCATATTAACGCTGTTCAGTCTTCTCACCTCTGCTCTAGAATAGAAACATTATTTGCAGGTTTTTGAAGCCCAAATTTTAGTTTGTTGCTTGAAATGAACCGCAGGAGCTTTCTTGCAAGTTTCGACAGGTCTTTGCTATTGCTTGATAATCTTTCAATCATCACATCCATATCTGCACTCCACAGCTGACGCCATAGGATTTCCTCACTTGAATCCTTCCCTTGCACTTCTCTTTCGTTTAAACTGCATATTAAAGCATTAATCGAATCAGCGATAATTAACAGTGACGGAGCCAAGATACTATACTAGAAGGCTGATTTTTTTTTTTTTTATTGTAAAATTAGACAAAATATCAAAAAATCAACAATTTATAATAAAGTAAATTAAAAAGAAAATTTGAGGCGGCCTCTTTCCCTCCGCCGCTGGAGAGGCTGAACAAGGAGGACTGAAAGAGGATAGCGAAACGTCGGTAATTTTTTAAGCACATCATCATCATTCAATATCAGATTAAACTAATCAGAGTTACCGACCATCGACGCGCCGCACCGACGTGCTGACACTTACACAAAATTTTAAACAAATTTGAATGATCTGTTTCATAATTTTTTTTGTCCTATCCTTTTTATTTTAAGATTATTTTTCATTTTCATTTGTTTCAAATTATTGTCATGTTTGATTATTTATAGGTAAATAATATTAAAATTTACTATTACTATATAATTATTGATTAAATATTGATATAAATAAAAATAAAATATAAATATTTAATCTTTTAAGAAAAATTTACTTAATTAAATATTTAATTATAATTTAATTTATTGTAAGAGCAATTTGATATAAATTATCTAATTTGAATGGAATACTATATAAGAGTATATAAAAAAAATAAAGAAAAATTATAATAATTAAAATTTCTTAATCTTAATACAAGTTAAATCAGAAAAAAAAAATTATAAGCAATAATCTAAAAAGATACCCTTTTAAAAAAAAAATCTAAAAAATACTCATCCAAATCCCATGCTATGTATGCTACCGGACTTTCTATTATTGGACAGCAATAGTTACAGTTAAATGATTAATCAGCTACAAATTGCAAATTGGATAAAAGGGAAAAAATAAAATAAAATGCTGACGTGGAGTACTGTCACGGATAACCGGACCCAACGCAGGAAATGATCCGCTACAATACGACTTTTTTTCAGTTGGTAGGCTTTTCGCTTCGCTTTTAGCTTTCTTAGCTCTCTGGCATTTCTCTCTCTTTTTCCATAGTTCCAACGAACCATCCAAGCTCTTCAATTTTCAAGAGAATTCCTCAACAAAGTCAAACACCTCTCAATTGATTTTATAGTTCTTGATTTCAAATTCAAATGCCTAATTAGCTGACCTGAGAGCGACAGAAGTGAAAATCGAAGCAACTATGGAGAACGGAAGGAATGGTACTCTACAAAGCGGAAGCTTAGACAACGGAGTTTGCTCCTCGGAGTCGGTCAATGGAAGCTGCGATGTGTGGAGTTGTAAGGATTCTGACTCTTCTTCTGCTGATCATCTCGTTATCATGGTCCACGGGATTCTTGGAAGGTCAGATTCTAAAATTTATTGATATTCATTTATTGTTTTGATTTTCTTTTCAGGGATTTGTTTTTATTTTGGCTTTATTTAATGAACACAAGTTAATTGCTTGATTTTCCAGGATTAGATTGCTTTAACTTTGTTTTTTCATGAATGACAATCTGAAACATTCTTCGAGGCTTATTTTATCATATGACTTCATAATTTATGGAACTTGCAAATTATGAAGTCAAATTTTAACACCTAATTTGTGCAGTGTATTGTTTTGTTCAATCTCAGTTACTGTAAATTATTGAATTTAAGACTCTGATTTCCCCTTTTCTCCTCTATCTCAACAGCGAAGCATGTTTTATCTTCTCAGCTGAGGACTCTATGCTTATGTTATTTGCTGACTGTATTTACGCAATTCTGTGCAGTGCTTCTGATTGGAAGTTTGCAGCTGAGCAGTTTGTTCGAAATCTTCCAGACAAAGTGATTGTTCATTGTAAGGAGTATTTGGTGTTCTGAATTATATAATTATAAAGAAAACCTATTTAGTTGGCATTAATTCTTTTGTTGGGTTTGAGTTTAAATTTAAAGCAAATTTTGTTTTATTGCTGCTGTTTTCCCCCTAAGAATGGAATACTAAGATTGGTTTATTTGAATTATAGGTAGTGAACGAAATATGTCGCGGCTGACTCTAGATGGTGTGGATGTAATGGGCGAGCGGTTGGCTGAGGAGGTTGGTATTTTGTTAATGTTATGGAATATGGGATGCATGTTTACTTCATGCTCTAACTATTGCTAATTACCAAATCCGAGTACTTTAAAATCAAGTGCATCTGCCACACAGTTTGTCTTGTTTCTAACTGAATGTATGAATTCCAGGTACTTGAAGTGATTCAGAGAAAGCCAAATTTACGAAAGATTTCCTTTGTTGCTCATTCTGTGGGAGGACTTGTTGCAAGATATGCGATTGGGAGATTGTATAGACCACCCCAGGAGAAAAATGCAGATGATTTGACAAATAATACAAATGGAGAGACCTTAAGGGCTACAGTAGGTGGTTTGGAG
The DNA here is from genome assembly GCF_014843425.1 of Jatropha curcas. The sequence goes on along the minus strand of NW_023590789.1, from coordinate 16,709,705 downwards.
GCTATGAACTTCATCACTGTTGCTACGCCTCACCTTGGCTCAAGAGGGAATAAACAGGTATGATATCTTAACTATTTCTGTTCATCTAAAGTTTCAAACATGATCAATACGCTCTATAAGACTTGAGAAAACATATGATGAAGTTGATTGCACAAAAATTTGTCCGCTTTAGAGAAAGGGATGGAGTAATTTGAAATTCTTTGATACTATAAAAGAAAGAAGAAAAAATCCAATGGTTTATAAGTAGATTATTCTGAATTCTGGGCTAAAAGAATGTAAAGTGATTCTCAATTGCTTCCATAGTATTATCTTTGAGAATATGGACTGCGGTTGGCTTAGTTCCTGAATTCATATCACATAAAACCTTGATGGTAAGAAGAGAAACACTTTCATGGGAGAAAGATAATAAGTTTAACAGTAATCCAGCATGAGGATCTCTTTGTTGTAGATTACTATGCTGTCAGCTTGCTTGCTAGCTTGGAGTTTTATCTTTCGCCTGCTTTACGTGAAGAGGAATTCATGTTAGAACTTCTCCTTCTCTCTTGCCCAATTAGAGCAGAGTTCATTTTTCTTGAAGTGGACTTAGAAATCATGATGATCGTGTTAGGTAATTTTAATTGGTTAGACAAGTCTGGTGATATCTTATTGGAAGGATAGTTAAGAGGACCTAATTATGCTCCATTGTTGCCCCTTGGGGCAAGGACAACATTGGTACCCAAATCATTTACAAATATGGTTGATATCACTTATGGATTTGTATCAGCAGTTAGTGTTACTTCTTTGCAATGCATTTTAAATTTACAATCCATTTTCTTACTAATTATTGGAATGTAAATGCTATTTCATGTAAACTGCTATATCTTAATCATTATTCATAGATTTTTGTGGACTACATTATAATCAATGTATCTATTTTGTTCAAAAATCATCCATTTGCAGGTACCTTTTCTCTTTGGTGTACCCGCCTTTGAGAAAGCTGCAGTTCTTGTTATTCATTGGATATTTAAGAGAACAGGTCGACACCTTTTTCTTACTGATGATGATGAGGGGAAACCTCCATTGCTTCAACGCATGATAGAAGATTATGGTGATTGTTTTTTCATGTATGCCTTTTGGATCCAATTGCTATGAATTGCTTTATTGACATTGATGTTTTTAAGGTGTCATCTCTATTTTCATATATGTAATTTAACAAAAGCATCTAACACAATATGCAGGTCTGCATTGCGTACTTTCAAACGTCGTGTTGTGTATTCAAATGTGGGCTATGACCGTATCCTTAATTCATTTTAAGTGCTTATAATAATATTATTCATGTGTGGTCTGAAATTTTCTAGTTGTCATTTTTTTTCTGTTTCCTTTATGAAAAACCATACAGATATAGTGGGCTGGAGAACATCATCGATTAGGCGTAACAATGAATTGCCGAAAGTACGTGTGCTGGAACTTTGTGTGTTTATTTAAAATATTTGATGTTTTGAAATTTTGACTTTCTTCTGGAATTTATCGACATTTCTTGTATGTCAGTGGGAGTATTATGTGAATGAAAAATATCCACATATTGTATATGAAGAACGCTGCAAAGCCTATGATGTTGAACAATCTGATCTTATTTCGACAGAAGATAATAGCTTTGACAAGCTAGAAGGTATGTGCCAATGAAACTACGGCTCTGTTTGGTAAGCCATAATGGAAGTTAATGTAATCAAATGCATTTCCAGAATTCTAGTATAAACATTGCAGTAGGAATAGACGTGACTAAATTACATTACTTTCTATTCCATTACGACTCACCAAATAGAAGCTAACAATGTCAACCACTTTGCTTGTTTATGCTAGCTTCCTTTCCCTTTCACCAATTCAACAAATGAAGACATTTCATATACATTTCTATCATATTTGACTGCTCTTTTCCCCCTTCCAATGGTGTATCATGTATGCTTCTAATGGATGGTTAATTGGAATTTTTTTGCGCAGAGGAATTAGTAACTGGCCTATCCCGTGTGTCCTGGGAAAAAGTAGATGTTAGCTTCCACACCTGCAGAAATAGATTTGCCGCTCATAGCGTCATACAGGTTTCTTCACATGCTTTCTGCTTCTCTCTCATATGATGCACAAACTGAGAAACATGGTTAAACAAATAGATGCATACATGTACATACGGTTGTTTGCACTGGAAGTTGCATGTTCACATTTTTTATTTTGATTGCAGTACTGATGTTAAAATGGAAATCATTTCTCGGTATAATAATGTTGCCTCTACTCTGTAGGCTTAGGTGCAACCAAAACACATAAAAGGAACTTCATTATATCATTTCTGAATGAACAAACATTCCGGATGCTTTGCAGGTCAAGGATCAGATCATGCATATAGAAGGTGCAGACGTCATACAACATATGATTGACCACTTCCTTCTTTAGAGACAAATGCCTCCTAGATGTAACACATTTACCATTGGATGCAAGATCTTATATAGTGAGGTACAACGAGTACTCTGCTGAAATCAGTCCCTCGATGGTTGCAGGTTGAAGTTTGTCTACTTTCTTGGTGAAGGAGAACACGACAATCTGTGACTATAATCAGTAACTAAGGGAAATTTTATTCATTCATTGCTACTTGTAATTACATAAAACCAAAAATATCAATAAATGCGTCAAATGACAAATTCTGTGCCGCATCCCTTCTCTCTTTTTTTTTTTCCCTTCTTTTTCAATGCAACTTTGGATGCACTTAGGGGTGTTGTAATTTTCTTAAACGGTACGGTGCATTTCAAACTGATTACAGTTGAACTGCACTGTGCAGTAATATAAATGAGTAAGGAAGTGAGATCCGCTTCATCAGATGAGAGCTTAACCATGCATTGAAGCCAGGGGACTTCTCTTTCAATCGGGTTTTGTGACAATATCCTTGTGTTTGAGTTAAAAGAGAGAACTATATAACATGTTAATTATCACCATATACTAGATCATCATAAATTGTATACTGTCAGAAAAAATACTTTCCTCTATAAACACTGTAAATCTCTGACAATAATTTGCACAAAAAAAAGTATTTTCTTCTTGTTAGATGTGCTTTCGATTCATGTCATCCAAGTGTTGCCACGTGTTCTCTGTTCCATGTCATTAGCAGCCACATCAACAATTAATTAGGATGTCTACTTCTTTGTCCATGTCATCACACACCACATCAGCAAATAACACCAGGTGTATCTTTACTCCACGTCATCCGTTACCAAAACAGGAGAAATTTCCCATGCAGCCCGAAAAAAAGAATTGCCACATTTTCATTTTCCTCACACATCATACGACTTCTGCCTAATCCATGTCATCAATTACCACGCGTCTCAGTTACTATTCGAAACGTGCTCATTGCTACGACATCAATTCTTTTTCGCAAGACAACTATTCGCGCCTGATTCAATTTTGACCTCCGATTTCGCAAATTCCTCCGATTTTCCGCAATCAAATTTCTGAATAACGTTATGCGCCGATCACTATTATATCGCAGCTTCCTCCTCATCGCAAATGAAATTTCCTATATTACTAGTTATTCATCCTCCCTCATTTAACAAATCAAAGTTTGTTTCTGGTCGTAGTCTTTGGGAAGCAGAAACAAATTGCAGAACAAAAGTTCTTCAGGGCGATTCGATTTATAACCTAATTTCTGTGTTGAAATACTTTTCTTTCGGTTGCTAAGTTTTGGAGAGAGAAGGTAATTTTGTTGGGGGAAAAAGTTAACTCTAATGTCACCAATATCTATAATTAATTTTTTTTAATCTTGGGGAAACATTCCAAACTTTCAGATTTTTTTTTTTTTTAATCTGTAAGAGACTGTTGACTGATTTAACAGTTTAATTCAGCACAAACAGTACGCTTGTCTTGATTTGACTGGCAGAGAGCTGATATGTAGCAAAGCATAACTAGGTGCCCAGAATTATTGGGGGCGTAGAGACATAACTTCCTTTCTCTACAGTGATTTCCATTCTTTTAATTCTCTTCACAAATAGTGATTATTAGCTTGCTCAGATGGATCTGTCAATCCCTTCATCTTTTTTTGAAACCTTCTCTTCGCACTCTCTCCTTCATCCTTTGTTTCCTTCGAACTTCCAGAAACTGAGATCATTTCCGATTAATAGCTACTTCAATCTCAAATCCAGAAAGTTCCCCTCAAAATCCTTGTCTTGGCGCCAAAATTGTAACTATCTCAGATCTCAGATTTCCAGCGGTAATGTTGACGATGTCTTTGTCCTTGAAGATGTCCCTCACTTGACTGATTTCCTCCCTGATTTAGCGGTAATTTCACTCTTCAATATCTCCTTTATCTATTATATTGTGCTGTGATTTGTGCTTGTGATGGTCTTACTTCTTTATCTCGTCTTCTTCCAGTCGTATTCAAATCCATTGAAGAAGAGTCAAGCATATGCCATTGTCAAGTATGTGTATTCATTTCACTGGCTCTTTGGAAACCAAAGTTTAAAACCTTGGCTGATAAATTTTACATTCTTAATAATTTTTTTCTTGTCCAGGCAAAGTTTCGTTACATCAGAAGATGTGGTTGCGCAAAAGGTAAGTAGAGAACGCATTTTTACTAAATTTCGATGGGTCTTTCTGAGCTCTATTTATTGTTTGCCTTCAGATTGTTGTACAGAGAAACAGTCCCAGAGGAGTGCATTTTAGGCGTGCAGGGCCTCGCGAGAAGGTACCCTCTTCTAACTGAATTTACTTAACGTCCTCTTGAAATTGTAAGTGATAATAGATATAGAGATTTTGGTGGTAGGTCTATTTTACGCCTGAGGAAGTGCGTGCTTGTATTGTGACTTGTGGGGGTTTGTGTCCGGGAATCAATACGGTCATCCGGGAGATAGTCTGTGGATTGAACTATATGTATGGTGTCGATAATGTGCTCGGCATTGAGGTGAGTTTCATTGGCCTAAATGGCTATTTTGTGGTTCTTCTTGTTTGATTGCTCAATTTACCTTCTCTCTCTCTATCTCTTCTTTTTTTTTTTTTTTTTTTTTTTTTTTTTTTTACTTAAACGTCCCTCTTGAAATTGCTAAGTGATAAATATTATTTTATAGAGAATTTTGGTGGTAGGTCTATTTTACGCCTGAGGAAGTGGGGTGCTTGTATGTGACTGTGGGGTTTGTGTCCGGGATCAATCCGGTTCATCCCGGGAACGATAGTTGTGGATTTGAACTATATGTATGGTGTCGATAAATGTGCTCCGGCAAATTGAGGTGAGTTTTGCAATTGGGCCTAAATGGCTATTTTGTGGTTCTTCTTGTTTGATTGACATCAATTTACCTTCTCTCTCTCTATTTCTCTTTTTTTTTTTTTTTTTTTTTTTTTTTTGTTCTTCCCTTTGAAAACATCCAGGGAGGTTATAGAGGTTTTTTTTTTTTTTTTTTTTTTTTTTGTTCTCCCTTTGAAACATCCAGGGAGGTTATAGAGGTTTCTACTCCAAAAACACCTTGACGTTGACTCCTAAAGTTGTAAATGACATACATAAACGCGGTGGCACCTTTCTTCGCACCTCTAGAGGAGGTCATGATACCCACAAGATAGTTGATAGTATTCAGGATAGGGGAATAAATCAGGTGGATATACGTTTCTTGTGCATATTTTGGGGTACTTGAATTTTTTCAGGGAACAAAAAAGGGGAGAGGGAGAGAAAGGAATAAGAATTATAAGATAAACTAACCTTTATGCACTCTAGGTATATATTATTGGAGGTGATGGCACCCAGAAAGGAGCAGCACTAATCTACAAGGTGAATAATTCCTAACAGAGGAATTTTTTCTCCGTTAGTTTGCTTCTGATAAGGCATGCTTCATTTTGGTATGACATGAGATTGGCATGCTTTCTCATTTTTATTTTCTGTGACTTGTGTTTTCTTTGTACTTCTTTTTTAAGGAAGTTGAGAAACGTGGTCTTCGAGTGGCAGTTGCTGGTATCCCCAAGACAATTGATAATGATATCGCTGTAAGTTTTATCAACTATGCTCAAATTTTTATGCTTAAAAGTTAAAAACAACGTAGTCCATGCACAGTTATCTAGGTATTTGGCTAGTCATGAGTCATTATGTAAATCTTTGTGTTCTCGCCACTGCTATAAACATCTGAACCAGGTACTCAAAAGAAGTGTGGCAACTTCATCATTTAGGTTTTTGATGCAGCTTCTAGCTCTAGCTGTATTGTCTTATATCTTATTACTTGCACATAGAAAGGAGAATTATTGTCAAAGATAGACAATTTTGCACCAAATAAGGTATGCTAAGAATCCTGGAGGAAACTTAATTCCACTGCAATAAAAATTCTCTCTCTTTTTAAAAGTAATCCTTCATAGAAGATGTTTGTATTTAGGATTTTGCCTTTATTTATTTGCTGGAAAATATCTTGTTAGCTAAAGTTAATTTTCTCTGCACTATATTTTCTCCCTCTGATGTTGGTTTCTCCCTCTGATGTTGGTAATCACGGTAAACACTAATTGTGTCTGAAACATGAATATTAAGATGGATATGTGGTAATGAATTAAATAAAAAATGGGGAATGACCACAAACAACCATGGGCAAAATTGATGCTAATTTAGAGACAGTTGAGGAAAGGTATTGTTTGGCCACGTGCAGTATAAAACCTTAGATGAATCAAGATGTACATCAACTGAATGCTAGCAAAAGATTCAAGATAGGCTACAAATGGTTTAAGTTACAAGAGGTATTTGATCTCCAAATATTCCAGAAAGAACAGTTTGATGGAATAAAAGTGTTCCTGTAATGAATCTAACTGGTTGGTAAGTTGTAACCAATGTTTGGTTCAGTTGAGCTGAGTTTTTCCTGTCAGTTCAAGAATCAATTGATCATTTCATATCCATATACTGCATTAGATTCATATATCAATCCTATATATCAACTTTTAATGGGCTAGCTTTTCTCTTAGTTGCACTATCATATGATTGGGCTTGCAGAAGATGAAACAAGGTGCTTTACTGCTTCTCAAACTTTTTGCAGAATAATTGATGTGTAGAAAACTTCTTTTGTAGTTAAATGCTTGCAAAAGCCTCTCCCTTTTATTTACATGTCAACTGTAAACATATTTTAATTTTAATCAGTGAAAATAAGGTATTATGCTGATGAATGAATTGCAAACATGTTTCATGTTTGTTCAGAACCTTTCTTTATCATCATTAAAACCTTGGAAGACACTTTGGAAACAAGTATCAAGGCCTCTCATATTATTCTTGAAACATTTCTAATAATGATTTGGGCATGAGGGATGGCTGAGCTGACTTTGATTGAATCCTTACATATGATATATGTTTTATATGTGTGGTCTTAGGTGATAGACAAATCTTTTGGATTTGATACTGCTGTTGAGGAAGCTCAGAGAGCAATTAATGCTGCTCATGTGGAGGTTGAAAGTGTGGAAAATGGAGTTGGAATAGTTAAACTGATGGGCAGATACTGTGGTATGTTTTCTGAACAGTAATAATGGATGTTTATGCTGTTAAAATTGTCACAATATCGCATTTATACTCTTGTTGCCTTGCCTTGTCTCTTCACTTTTGCAGGTTTCATCGCCACACATGCTACTTTGGCAAGTAGAGATGTGGTAAAACCTTCTTCCTGTTGTTTATGATTTTACACTTTAAACTTTTTGGTGTCATTAGGGAGTCAAATATTATGAATTGAATAAGGAAGCTTCTTACTGGAAAAGAAAAGAGCTACTATTGACTAGCTGACTTGGTTTGCACACGGGTTTAAGATTAAAAATTGGTGTTGGCAAACAATGTAATTGACTTAGTCATTGTGCTTTGTTGAGTTGTGGCATGATGATTCTGTGCTCACCTTTTGCCCTTTCAAAATGTGCGGGCTGTTAATTTCTTTATGTCCAGTTGCCAATGTATGTTTTCATTCTGGTTTAAAAGCTGTTAAAAGACTCTTTTCACCATTTCCATGTTAAAGTATATCTTCATTATGCACATAGACATAGTCCTTCAAGATGAGTAGTGTTAAAATCATTTGAAAATAATGACAGACTTTACTACAAAATTTGCATATCATGATGTGCAGGATTTTATGAGAATGATAAATTTTAGTATTTCACTATTTAATTAGTGAATGAAATTTTTGCATCTTTTTCTGTTGTAACTATATTTTTCACAGTGATATATTTAGCTCCATTTCTACTTCTATAATTATAAATCTATAATTTCTTTCCTTATCCAAATAAAGAAAAGACTTGGTGCTTGAAATATGTTTCCTTAATGTTACCTGTATTACTAATACTATTAATAGTATTTGGAATGCAATAGGATTGTTGCTTGATTCCAGAATCTCCATTCTATCTGGAAGGACCAGATGGGCTGTTTGAATATATTGAGCTACGGCTTAAGGAAAATGGGCATTTGGTCATTGTGGTAGCAGAAGGAGCTGGGCAGGACTATGTAGCTCAGAGCACACATGCAGCATATGAGAAAGATGCATCAGGAAACAAGCTACTTCTTGACGTTGGTCTTTGGTTATCTCAGAAAATTAAGGTAGAGTATAAAAAGTTGCATCCTCTTCCTTGATCTTTATTTTGATGAATATATACATCAATGTGTAACATGGCCTCTTCTGTCACTAGGCTTTTGGGCATTGAAACTACACATTTTTGTATATGAATGTATACATCATGTACTGAAGCTTTTCTATACCACCTAGTTATTTGCTTTAAACTCACTCGATATCAATACCAATAAATTTGAGCAATATTCCTTTACACAAGTCTTAATTTTAAACGGGCAAAATTACCTTAACATCTATGTCTTCTTAAAATGTTTTGTAATTTTTGGCCTAACCTTTACTGCCAGTTCAGGCCAGCACCAAATACGTGCAATAATTGCATAGTTTGTTGGATTCATGAATAATAACCATTGAGCATTGTGAATTAATTTTTGCTAAATTCATATATTACCAAATGCTAAATAATTTTCATTGGCAAAAAACTAGAGATGGACATTATGATGCTTAGAATTGGTCAGCAAATTTCGTTCAAGTTGAAATGCTTGGCCAAGCATGAAAAAAAATGAAAACGAAAATCTAAAAGTTTTGAATCTTTTAGTGATTTGGCCATTTCAGTACACAGAACTTGGAAAAAAAAAATGATGGACCAATCTGGCCATTCCAACACAGAAAGCTTAGAAAATTTTGGAGTTAGATATGACTCTTGCAGGATGTCAGAACATGCCCAACTGGCTCCTAATTCCATTAGGAAAATGGGTTGTCATTTTCTACTTCACATTCTGGAATTCATCTAACAACTAAATTTAATGCAGTCTTGCTGCTTCTATGATTTGTTTGAGCCATATCACTTCACTTCTTTATATGTTCTCTTTCTCATCGTCTATTGTATAATTTTTATATATTTATATATAATGGCACAGGATCATTTTGTGAACGTTCGGAAGATGGAAGTGAACATGAAATATATAGGTACCTTCCATAATACAGGATTACCTTTTTTGTATGCCTTTCTTATGCAGTGGTACCTTATGTAATTCTACTAACACTTTCCAACAATTTCAGGCGATGTTTTGTTATACAAACATTAGCTCCTGAATAGTTTCGTTAGGATTTTGTTTCAAAGAAGATATATACGTAAAAGTTGTGCGGGAAATTCTTTTCTTGAAAAATTTGCAATAACGTTACTTATCGTTTTGAGGTCAGATCAGAAAGGTCTCTATGATGAAAATTGACTAGTAGTTAGCATATTCTAGGACTAAGAATCAAGAACAAATATACTGAACAAAGTGATTCTTAATCATACAATCACATTTCTCTCTGCAGATCCCACATACATGATACGCGCCATTCCAAGTAATGCATCAGACAACATTTATTGCACTCTTCTAGCACACAGTGCAGTTCATGGAGCCATGGCTGGGTACACTGGCTTCACAGTCGGACCAGTGAACAGCAGACATGCTTATATTCCTATTTCAGTAAGCCCTTGCTTCTCGTTGTATCATGACTGTGACCTTCTATGAACGCAATTTTGCAGATTTAACTTTGTTTTAAAGGATGAAGACTTTGGATTCCTATATCGTTAGTTTTTCATTTTAGATGTGTGAACCAATGGATCAAAATTTGACTAGGACCAAAACCTATCATGCTCAATAACAAACTAAAATTGATTATATAATTTAGTTTGGATGAAAAAGGTTTCAACTGTATATTTTGCCATCATCATATTGATTTTGCAACTTACCCATTGGGAATGTATATTAACGGCACGGTGCTACATTACAGCGTGTGACTGAGGCAACAAACACAGTGAAGTTGACAGATAGGATGTGGGCTAGACTACTTGCTTCTACAAATCAGCCTAGTTTCTTGAATTCCAACGACATGTTGCAAGAAAGATCAATTGATGGAGAGACTGTTACAGTTACCAAGACAACATGAAGGTCAGTTTGTTTAAATTTGATGAGTCCTGGGAAGCATAGCAAATATAAAATTTTACTGCCTCTAAGAAGGTAGACTGCATACATCATTTAATCGCCAACTTTGCAATGGCTCATTCATTTACGGTAGTATAGGTTGTAATTTACTGGAGATAATAAAATGGGATTAGTTCTGAATGTCTATTCTTCTTTATAAAAATTGTCAATGGAGGTTGGTTTTCAAACCAATTTATGCTCTCTTAATAAGGTGCATACAAGCTTAGGGATATGATATGTCTCAATTTTCTGTGGTCCTTACATAAAACATTAGCCAATACCATAAAAAGGGTCAATTCCAGAAAATAAAAAATCCAAAAATAATGAGATCATCTAAGACAAAATCCAATAACGCTGTCTATAAATACGACACCTAATATCTTTTGTCGTCCTCCTAAGAGTTGCAAGTTGCTTCCCATTCCTATCATTTACAACTTGGTTTTGTACCACCAGTTTCATAAAAGTGCAATCCTTCCGACGGGCAAATTGTATTTGGACATTTACAGGTTTGGGAAACAAAGTTTCTGCAATTGGATCCAAGAGGGGACCTCCAATCAGATGCAACTTGTTCATCTCTCTTTATGCAGAACCATAATTTATTATTCTGATCACGTGGGCTGGCTAAAATAGAACCTTGTTTTGATGGCTAAGTTCCCAGTATTTCGCAACCCATCAATTATTGGCCCACTTTTCCTGTACATGAACCTTCATAAATGACATCCGGTCCCAGTTCCAAGGGAAAGAAAAAAATGCATCCAGGTCCTTGTCTTTATCGATCAAGTTGACTTGAAGTTCCATTTTTGTTCTGCTCTTAAGCCAATTCAAGACTCAAAAGTCTATCTAATGATATCCCAATTTCCACCTCACTTCACTGTTGGATTAGTAATTCAGTGATTCTCTTAATACAATTAAAATGGAGCTTAAAGTTCCGGCTCCAAATTAAAAAATTTATTGAATGAACTTAGACTAATGAATACTATTCCCATAAGAGAATCGAGAAATGTCTATCTCAATAGTATGACATAATTAATGCTAGATGAAAATTAGGAAGTCTGTCTCTTTCTGAGTTCAAAGAGTTGAATCCAATATCCAGTTAGAATGATTGTACCGTTAGAATTGATAAGGTTAATGGCTTCCATAGCCAGTGAAGTGACTAGTCAAGCAAAGAAAAACCAGTAGCAACTAAAAAACAAGTCAAGATTCAAGCAAGAATTTTCATTATATACTTTTCGAAATAAGAAATATGTAAGAGATGTATGAGAATTTGCCTCACATGCTTTAATTCTTTTCCAAAGGTCAAACATTATTTTAGCTTGGTAATTCAATGTGGACTTTCAAATTGATTAGTAGCCAATTTATTATAAACTTTTTTTCCTTTTTCTTTTTCTTTTAAACTGAATTTGAATATAAAATATTTAAAATTTAAAATGCAATTTGTATAATGTGTGATGTGATTGGTTTTTTTTTTCAGTGCTTTTGCTTCTTTAAAAAAATAAATAAATAATAAATGCCATGAAAGTCAGAATAAAAAGAGAAATTATTTAATGCACTCAATTTACTTTAAATAAAGGTCTTAATATTAACATCTTCCTCAATAGTCAATACATATATTAACATACTGTACAAGCGATTTATTGGCGTTAAGTGGGGCAGGTTCGATATGGGGCCCTTTTTAAACTCTACACCAATCATACACTAACACTTCAGCAAAATAACGGTGACGGTTGCTCTTCATAAAAAAAAACTCCCTCCCCTTCCCCTCCCACACAACCGGAATCCCAACTAACCGGTGACAAGTCACCAGATTCCGGCGGAACATCCTCTCTCTTGACTCTCCTTCTCTTCCTGCCAGTATTTGCTGGCGGATCAGCCCGTCCAGCCTCCAGCGGAAAATTAAGGATTGCTTTTCTGCCTCTCATTCTGAACGCCGCACAGTCGTAAGCTTTTGCAGCATCTATATCAGTGTCAAATGTTCCTAACCAAACCCGACTGCCCTTCCTGCTCGGGTCACGGATCTCCGCTGCAAACTTGCCCCAAGGCCTTCTCCGTACCCCTCTATAATGCTTCTTCTCATCATCATCAGCCGGTTTGGCTTTAGGTGTCGAAGACCGCTTTACCGAACCAGAACCTGAATACTCTTGAGATTTTAAGTCAACAAATTCGTGGGTATATTGAAACGAGTCGGAAACAGAGGAGTTGGATTCAGACCCAGATAAAGATTCATCTTGGGTTTCAAGTTTAACGGGTTGGAGATTGTGGACAAGAGAAGAAATATGAGAATCAAGATTACTAATAAAGACATCAGTAGAAGTGAAGTCTCCAAGAAGATGTTGTCTAATAAGCTCAAGAGCAGAGGATTCTTGGGGAGTTGCCATTTTCAGAACTTAAAGAAAATGGATATACGATGAGTTTGTTGAAGCAAGAAAGCAGGAATTTATATTAACCAAATACTAGTAGCAATTTGATGTGGGACTCACTCATCATCTGATCAAGATTGTAAATATCTGTAGATATATATAAACATGCACACGGTTTTAACCCTGGTTTTGCAGCTGGAAATGAGATGGCCTTATCCATTTCCATTAATGCTACAGATTATTAAATCTTTTCCCTTTATTTATTTATTTATTTTTGGTTAAATTTTTGAAGTTGAGCGTTTGGTTTGTGCCACGATACGCATATAGCCACAACTTGTGCTAACTGCATCTATTACATTACATGTCCACAGTGGAGTTGTTGTTTGTAATTGTTTTGTTATAATTAACATGTGTAACGTAGGTAGGGCCCATATGTTGCAACCTTGCAATTATATATGGGGTCCACATGCAATTGTTTCCCTTGACAAGTCAGCACCAGATCCAAAAGCTCCTATGGTTTGGTACGAATTTGTGCCAACAGAGCCATCCATTCATGCACTTAGAAAAAGGGCACAGTCAAAAAAAACTTATCTTTGATGATGGAGCCTTAGAAAGTTTAAAAACATGGGATATCAGTTGAGATGATTTTTCAACATGTGGTTCCTCGTCGCTGCCACTTGCCACTCACGGGGTCATGTGCCCCCACCTTACAGAGCATACATATACCTATAAAACAAATGAATTGATATAACAACGTTTTTATATAAAAATGGTATTCAAATCCTTTGAATTACAATTTATAATACAAATAAATGTCATTATAGAGGCAAATGATCTTCTACCCTATTGGGGTGATGTAATGACTTTAATATAATTTATATCTTTTTTTTTATGGTCTCTAATACCGGTTAATGGGCTTTATAATTTATAATTACGGTTAATCAAGCGGTATTTATTTTATTTTCTCACATTTTATGAGAGATGTTTTGAATTCAAATCCTACACGTTATAGAAATTATTACCACTTATATTTTATAATCCATTGGACCTTCCAACTAAAAAAAAGGAAATTTTTTTATATACATAGGAAAACGTTGTTATTGAAGATATTGTAAGTTTGTGCAAAGGGAGGCAAATATCTATTACACTTGTTTTTCTCTTTTAGCTTAACTAATTTGAAAAGACAGGAAGCAGTTTCCTTTTAAGCAACTTGTTCTAAAATTATTGACATAAGACCATGTCCGTGCTGCATCTAATTTGTTTCTCTTAGCAAGTAGATAGGGGAAGGTTTGTGAAGAGTACTTACTCCGTTATGTAATTCAAGTACCCATTTCATAAAAATTGTATCTTTATCGATAACCAAGAGCCAGCAATCTCCAAATTAAATGCTTAATTTCATATATAAGAAGATTTACTAAATTAGATTTATTAAAATATTTGTTAAAGTTGAATCTTATCTTCCATTTTGTGAGCTAAGTACTTGTATAATTAAGAAGAATTACTATGTAATTAAAAATTATTAACTAATTTCCATACCAACAAGCAGCCTTTAACTATTTCATAATATAAAATTAAGTTCTTAAATTTTATTGGTTGGTTAATTCTTTGTATTATATACTGAAACTAATATATAATTTAAACCCAAATAATTATTATATTAGGATGATGGCGCTGGTTTATGTTTTTTAATTAGCAACTAACCAATCAAGTATGGTTTTTGAAAATTCTATTCGTGCAGTCTGAATTTAAAATTGGATAGTACACGAATTGAATTGGGTTGATTCAATTTCATTTTGAGTAAATTGACTTATAGAGGCAATTTAAATCCCTAACAATCTCTCCAATGATGTTGTAAACTCATAGGTTTAAGATTTAGATGAATGAAATGAAAGAACAAATACAATCTGGAAATCTTTAATATATATAATATATATATGTTTCAACAAAAGCAAAGCAACTATGTATATTTTGCTTGTTGCTTACTACTGCTTCACTACCCTAATTATACACACCATATAAAAAACAGCTCACTGCCCTAAATTTCCTAAATCTCTACGTCATCTCAGACTTTTTCGCCTTCAGATGATCATTCCTCATTTAGTACTGTAATATCCAAACAAACTTCTTCTTGCTCAGACGACCATCAGCTGTGAATATCCCATGGTAGGGTGTGGGGATAACGGCGATAACGGTGGCACACTAAATATCCCAGTAACTTCCCCATCCCAAAATCCTTTCCAACTCGACGGCGTTAATGGATCCGTCGCTGCTGCCGGCGATGGATTTTCTCTCTTCACCATCTTAATATTGTCATTACTTCCTTCACTTTTTGCGTCCTCAATTTTCCTTTTCTTGTTGTTATTGTTATTGTTTTCTGTTAATTGAGATTCTCGCTGGGGATTTGAATTACAATTACCAACTTCAAGAGGGAAATTGAGAATCGCTTTGCTTCCTCGTAACCTAAAAGCAGCATTATCATAAGCTTTTGCAGCTTCTATGGCGGTATCGAAAGTCCCAAGCCAAACACGAGCTCCTTTCTTATTAGGATCGCGAATCTCCGCTGCGTATTTTCCCCATGGCCTACGCCGAACTCCTCTGTAATGCTTTTCTTCACTAGAATGATCAGAAGACCTGTTATTTTCAGCAGCTACTGCCACCACTGGTACTGGCATCACGTTCATAGTTGCCGGAGGAGGAATCGATATTTTACTCATAGCGGGTTTCCTCTGACTCAAAGTGGAAGATTTGGGGGAATTGTTGGAATTTTGAACTACCTGCTGGGACTTGAATTCCAAGTTGAGAGTTTGATTTGGTAGCAAGTAATCAAAATCTTGAATTTCAGATTTGAGAAAGAAATTATTACTAGTGGAGATGAAACTATCAAAGGAAGCACAGTCAGTACTGAGGAGATGTTGCCTAATTTGATCTAAAGCTGAAGCTTCATTGGGAGACGCCATGAGAGGAGGTTCTTTTGTTTTCAGCAGTAATAGGAGAGTTTACTGGCAAGAAAGAAACTGAAACTGAAGTCTGAAAGAAAGGGGATAAGAAAAGAAGGTATTTTTATGAGTGGAAAAGAGAGAGTTAGGACGTGTGCATATATATAAGAGGAGAAATAAGGAAGCGGTAGCGTTTCGAGTGAGGTTCTCGGATGGTGAGAGGAAGCATCATTTCGCAACTCCTGTAGTGGAAAGTTAAAATATAAAAAGATACCCTTTTTCTTGTTTTGTTTTTTAGTGGATTTTTATTGTCGTGGCGGAGACTGGAGGGTCCAAATTCACAGCTTCTGCTTCCTGCAGGGTTCGGGTTAGAACAGACAGACAGCTTAACTATAATATTATTTTAGGATTTCTATTGATTTAACGTAAATCCAGTTTTCGATTTGTGATCTTCGTCCCTCTTTCCCCTTCTTATTGGGCTTTTATTTTCTACTTCAAAGAACAATTAAGAAGATATGTACACTCTAAATTAGAAAAATAATTACATTTAGCCCCATAATTAGTTCAATGTTTAAAGTTTTCTTGTATATAATTAAATTATTTTTCATTAGAAAAGCTAAAGCTTAGTTCATAAAGAATAAATTTAAAAGAATTTTAAATCACTAAGACATGCTTTGATTGGCGCTAAGTGGTAGCCCCTGAAATTCCAAGTATACAAGAAATTAAGGGATGCGTCTGGTCATACGACAAGGAGATGAATGTCATTTTCCACTTGTAATTTGTACAAAATGTTCTTTAAATAAATTTGGTTGATTTAATAATTTTTACGTTCTTGACGCAACAAATGGGTCTTTTGATTTTAAAATTTTTGTTAAATTATTAATATAAATTTCCATTTCCTTTGTTACATGCATCTAATATTTACAAGATCAACCTACAAAGTCACACATATTGACTCTTTGACCAACAAGGGCATTTTTAGTATTTTAAAAATTTTCCTTTTTCTTCTTTCTTTTATTTTGCATATCTTTATTGACAAAGAAAAGAGAGAGTGTAGAGTGCAGATATGTTGGACTTGGATTTCAAAGGGTACCCTCAATTATTTATTATTCCAATTCGATAAAGTCATCTATTATCATTGGCTTTCTTGAACATTTGTATATTTTTGTCAATTCAGCTTTTGATTCAGTAGAAAGATGAAAGAGTGAATTAATTAACATTTATGACAAAAGAATGCAATTCAATCATTCTTCCTTAACCTAAAAAGATTTGGTTTTCGAGTTCTAAAACGAGGCATACAATTCACATAGGTGATGCATTTATTTTGAATTCTTGTCACCAAAGTGATTAAGATTTCATATCTCTGTAAGTGAAGTTTGAATACTGTACAATCTGGAAAGTTCATGGAAACAGGGGTATACTGTATGCTGCACTTTCAACGAACAGGAAGATCTGCGAGGTTAAAAAAAAAAAAAAAAAAAAAAGGTGATGCATTTATTGAATCTTGTCACGCAAAGTGATTAAGATCTATATCTCCTGTAAGTGAAAAGTTGAAGTGACTGTGACAATTGCTGGAAAGTTCATGGACTGAAAGCCGAGGTAACTGTATGCTCTGCAGCATTTTTTTTTTTTTTATTTCACAACGAACAGGAAGACTGCGAAGGTTAAAAAAAAAAAAAGAAAAAAAAAATCATCCTAATTGCATTGAAACTATTAATGCATATCACGGGCAGAATTGTAGGTGACTGTTCTGATCGAAGAAAAGCCGTGAAGAGTTTGGGAAGTTTATGTTTAAAAAATGCTGCCTGTACAGTTCCTTAGGCTAATCTAGACAGATATGACTTAACGCCACATTAATGCAATTCCAAAAACAAAGCATGCTTGTCATTCAATCAACTTGGAATTCCCTGCCTTTCTAAGATACTACAAAAAAAAATATAAAGAATAAAGTTAAATTTAAAAAAAAAAAAAAAAAAAAAATCTCCTATTCATTTGAAACTTATTATGCATATCACGGGCAGAATTGTAGGTGACTGTTCTGATCGAGAAAGCCGTGAAGAGTTTGGGAAGGTTTATTTTAAAAATGGCTGTCCTGTACAGGTGTCTTAGCTAATCTATGACTATGACTATGACTTAACCCACATTACTGCAATTCCCAAAACAAAGCATTGCTTTCATTCAACTTGGAATTCTCCTCTTCTAATATACTACTAAAATAAAATAAAAATAAATTAAATTTATTTATGATTCTGAAGAGAGATAGCAGAAATAAAAGAGCTGAGATGAAAAACAAAGATTAAACGACAACTTATTAGTTAAATTAAGTTAATGACATATACCTGACCTTCAATTGGGACTTGCTCAACGTTTAGCTGTCTTGTCTATATAACCAATACCATTCATTTTTCTCTAACTAAATAATTCAAATAAAATAAAATATCTTTTGAATAATTATAGCCGACAATAGGTTGAATATAAAAATCTACAAATCAGCTCAATGTATCCAAAACTTTGAAAAAGCATTAAATACGACAAATCCACTATTAATGTGAAAATTTTTATAGCAAAATATTCAATTTTTGAATATGAAAATTATCGCACTGCGTTCTTATATAAATTTTATAATAATATTCAAAATAGATATAGTAAAAGTTCAGTTAAAATTTTTGATAAGGCTGCTGTCCATTAATGATTGTTTAATTCATTTCTATAAAATTAAAGATGTCTTATTAATTAGGTGCCAGCCAATCAATCTAGATAAATTAGAGTTAATTAGAAGAATCAAAAATAAATAAAATCAAGGATATACCCTCTGGGAGATAAAAATCTACAGCCCAAGTACCATATGAGTATGACATGAAAGTATTTGAGAAAAATAACCAAAATCTGCGACTCTGTCTCTGAAAATTCGTTTTCAAAAACCATGTGGATTGACTTTTGACATTTCTGTCTCTTGAAAAGACAGTAACTTTTTAAGAATGAAACTTTCCAAAGCAAAACGAACGAACTTGCCTTGCACGGACATGGAGGAAGAGGAAGGCTCATCTGATCTGATATGATCAATCAACTAGCATCACCAACTTGCTTCCGCTGCTCCCCCACTGGCCACCTCAGATCGATCAGATGGAATGAACGTGGCCCCTTTTTGGTTTTTTGTATTAACTTCTTTAATTTGATTGATGGATTTGTTTTTTGTCATGACGTGTCGAAAATGACATTTAAAATTTTAAAATCAAAATCATTGCTTAATAAAAAGATAAACAACATCCTTTGATAACGACGGGCTGACATTTGGCAGATGTGTTGGATTGAGCTGATCGGCTTTCTTACTTACAGCGCTTATTAATTAATTCATTTATCTTTGCGTGCAGAGAATTAAAAGAGAGGAATCATACGTAATGTATGCATGTCGAATTACGAAATTACGACTCTTATAGTTGTTTTTTTTTTTTCAATACTTTTATAATGTTCTTTTTAATATTTCAAATTAATAACCAAATCTGAAACCTTGTAATAAATTTCTCTAATATAGATTGTTTGTTTATACTAAGCTATGAAACATAATATATGTTTTTACTAGTAATAATAATATCATTGAGAGACAGTTAAATAAGAGCAAATATACAAGAGTTTGAAACCTGGAGTTATAAATATCGGAAGGTTTCACTTCCATACCACATACCTACAAGGTAATAGAGCAACGGTTTCATTTACAACAGTAGTAATAAGGAGTATCAGAGGCCCAAATGACTGCAATTTGAATTCCAAGAAAATGGCAAACGTATTATGTAAGAAATCAAAAGTTAAATCTTAAATGGCTACGAAGAGTCAAAAATGGCCACGAAGGTGTAAAAGTTGCGGCACTTAACTAGTCAGCACAGCACCCTCAGCATCAGGATCATATTTCCAAAGGAAAAAAAAAAAAGCATTAGATCGTCGAGTCAAACTCAGGACCTACTGTTCAATTTCAAGTTCAACATTTTGAATATTTGACCATTACTCATCAACTCACTGTTTCTGATCTCAACAATTCCTCATTTTAGGGCAAATAAACTACGTGGCGGATGGTAATTAATTTCATTATGTATTGAGATGCAAAATTATACTATTGAAATATATAGGAAACGTAAGACTTTTTATTTGGAGTTCTGAATTTTAAATCTTGAGTAAGAGAAGAAAATTTTCATTGTATATTTGAAATAGAAAGCACGTTGGATTCTCGTTATTATAATGATTAATTTATATTGTGATAAAAGACACCTTGATCGATTATTATAATTTTTTTTCTTTTTCAATAATAACAAAAAAAGTATATTCATAATAAAAATAAAAAAAATTTCATTTTGTTTATAATAATTAATTAATTTTCAACTAATCCCATTAAACAATTTCCATGTGATAATTTTACTCCCATAAATTAATACTTAGATCTGGAACTTATAAGCTCTAATGCTAGCTAGATCACTAATTGAAAACCCTACAACAATAAAACACAGTCGTTTTGAAAAAGCATTGAATTTTAAAAAGGAATAAAACACTGTCGTTTTTTCACTGCTTATCTTACTAAAGGTTATAAATTATCATCTTGTCAGAATTTATAACTATAATCGCCATAAGTATGTTTTTGTGAATTGAAATTTTTGATTTACAGAAATCATTTTCTAAATATTGGTGATATAAATAACATTTTTAGAAAATCAAAATAGTATTATTTTATTTTAATTTTATCGTGGTCTAGATATTTTTACTAAATTTTGTCTCTTTTTAATTATAAAAAATTAATGTCATTAATTAATATTTATTTTTTCTAGGAATTAAATATTTTATTGAAAAATTAAAATGATTTTATAATTAACCGAATAGAAATAGTATTATTCGTTTTCAAATGCCGTCAGTCTCACGATCATGGCGAGTGGCTTACACAAGCTGGTGACGTCACCCTCTAACAATATCTACCACTATGAGATGAGATATAGGATACAGCTCCTCAATTTGCCCACTTGTGACAGTGAAGTTACGCACAATGTCCGGAAGACGGTTACTATTTACAGTTTAAAATTTAATTACTACTAATTTCTTTGTACTATATATATAAATATTTTCCTCTGAACGTATTCCATCCTATCCTACCTCTGTTCTTCCTGCATCTTGTCAATTTCCCTCTCTTAAAAATGAATGAAGCCATCATATCCGATTCTAATTTGTCCCATTGCTCTACTCCCACTTCAACTTATAGCAGTCTCTTTCCTTGCTTAACGGACAACTGGGGCGACTTGCCGTTAAAAGTCGACGACTCTGAAGATATGGTCATATACAACTTCCTCAGCGATGCCGTTTGTTCCGGTTGGTCTCCGTTAGATTTTACGTCCTCCCCTGCCTCTGCAACACCCACGACTGCTGTTAAAACTGAACCGACGGATGAGGTGGAGCCGGCTAGCTTCGTTCAAGAAGCTGCTTCAAATATAGCATTACTTGAGAGTACTCCTATTCTCGAAAATAGAAGCCAGGGTACTGATTTATTAAAAAAGCAAAATCAGAAGGTTTCCAAAGGAAGGCATTACAGAGGAGTAAGACAGAGGCCGTGGGGTAAGTTCGCTGCTGAGATAAGGGATCCGGCTAAAAATGGTGCCAGAGTATGGCTCGGGACTTACGAGACGGCGGAGGAAGCTGCTTTGGCTTACGATAGAGCGGCTTTTAGGATGCGTGGCTCGAGGGCTCTGCTAAATTTTCCACACAAGATTGGGTCAAATGAGCCTGAACCGGTGAGAATCACCAGTAAACGCAGTGAGACAGAGATTGCCGCGTCGGCTAAGCGAAGGAAAATTATGGCCGGTGATGAAGCTAATGAGTTGGAGCCGGAGAGGGAGGAAAAAAGACACAATGTTGTGTTTCATGTGGGACCGATGCCAGTTGGCGAACAATTATTGGTCAATTAATTACTTTTAAGTTTGGGTTGTTGACTTGCTGTGCCTTGTTTGGATGTATCGCGTGTGAATACTGAACAGAATGAGTTTTTTTAGTCGTCGTCGTCGTCGTCGTCGCCATCATCATCATCTTCTTCTTCTTCTATGTCAATGGATGCATGCACACTGAGATATTGACCAGCATTATTGAGATTAGTCATATATACACAATCATGAAGTCATTAATTTGAATGGTTAATCTGTTTTTACTAAGTTCGGTCTTGATCTTCAAATTTCTATCCTATATTATTAATTAAAAAACACTTTTTTTTTTTTTCTTTTAAATAGTAAATTTGATAGATAAAGTGGGATGAAATTAAGTGTACAGTGTTATTTGGGGATTGAGCTTTTTTCTAATAAATAAATAATAAAAATTAGCCTAAAAAATTACAGTTTGATCATTGGACAACTAATAATAACAAATTGTTAACGAGATGGAATGCTCGTTCATGTCAGCTTATGCACATCCATCATCTAATATATATATATATATATATATGTATGTATGTATTAAAGAAAAGAAAAGCAAACGTTACTCTCTTTTTCCTTCTTTATCATATTTACTATTAGCTGATATACCTTTAAGTTGTAGATTTTTTTGATATTTTTATGGCAAAAGTCTTTATGAACTATTGACCTAGTTAGCTATGTCTTTTTAATCAAGTCATAGATCAAGAATGGAAAAAAACAAAAAAATTGTTTTAGACTTAGAAAGGAATCCATATCAAAGGAATTTTTTTTTTTCTTCTATTTCACTAAAGTCAAGTGAAAATGAGTTTTATTTGTTGACGAAATGCTTAAATATCAAAAATTTCCCAATAGTTTTACCACATATAAATAGAAATCAAGCAACATTTTTTTTTTTTTCACAATAGCTTTATGTATTTTATGAAGAGACTATTATAAATTAAATATATATGTAAAAAAAAAAAAATAAAGATTAATAACTAATGGAATGTCTACCCACCACACTCTGGACCTGAACTATTTGTCCTAACTTCACCTGCCTATCATTTGTTTGAAAATTTGGATCCACCCACCCTTAATTGACATTACTTAATTCTTTCTTTTATATATATATAACTATGTTTTTGGTTAAATAATCCAATCCAAGCAAGCATAGAATCTAATTTCCAAATCACATGGCTCATCTGTATCCTTATTTTTTAAACTTTTATAAGATATTTATTTAAAATAATTGAAAACAGATATGCATTAATTATTAGTTCATTTTATTTTGGAAAGACAGTTTAATTAGTAGTAATTTGCTGGATAATTAGTGGGTTACACATTGAACACGGTCCCCTCTCTATTATAAAGTAAAATAATACCTTTTTTTTTTTTATTCTTTTTTGGGGTTAAAGGAGATATAATAGAATCATTCAATAATTTAATTTCAAACTATACTTTTTTTTTTTTTTCTTTTTTGGGGTTAATGAATTCCCTACCTTATTCCAAGAAGATATATCTTTTCATTATTATTATTTTAAATTGGGTTAGTTGATTGGTATAAATTCATATGCTTAAGCTTAACACAGAAGAGAACTAATTAATGTTTACCTAATCAACCATAATAATATTCATTAAAACCGTAATAACAGAGGGATGATTAGCCATTTTAATTTTATTAATGATATTCGACAAACACAATGGTGATTCTCGTATCCTGTTAATCATGCTTAATTAAAGGATTATGGATATGATTAAATATGAAAGGAATAAACAATTAGTGGAAAATTGAGCTCTTGACGGTCCATTTTTGTTAGTGGTTGACTTCTTTACAGTGGAGATAAAATTACCCAATGGTGTTTTTTACATTAAAGTGTGATTATCAATGATTAATACCAACTAATGTTTCTATTAATTAGTTTTCAGTGAGAATGAGAAAAATGAGCCTTTCTGTAATGATTAATCCCTACCCTATGTGTAAAGCGTAAAGGCGAAAGTATGTATTCTAATTAACTAATCTTGTAATTATACCAGTTATTAATCAAAGGATTTATCTAAATACAATATTAATTGAGAGCCAAAAATAGGAAAAAGAACTTGAGGCTTGGGCCGTCTATATATGCAAGGTCGGCCCATATTAAGAGAAGCAGCAGAGCTTTCAAGATGTTTCATGAATAAAAGAAAAGAGTATTTCATTTCATAGATAAAATGTCACATGCAAATAAATAAATATTATAGTAATAACTTGACATGTGCAAATTATAAGATATATTTATTTATATTTTTTGATACACTTGTATGAAAATGAACTTAATTAAAAATAGTAACGCAAAGTTGTATTCGTCGAGATGTTATTCAACTGTTGATAGGATCATTACATTGAAGATATGGACTCACCTTGAAATTAAAATAAATAAATAAATAAAATTGAAAAAATGATAAGGATATGGTGGATGAGCACCAAGCGTAGCCTAAAAGTTATGTAAAATGCAATTCGCCCCGTGTATTGTGACTGTGGTGCAATGCCAATGCCTGACTGTTCAATTTTGTCTCATCATTTATCGTTTTTGTTACAACAACTTCAAAATAGACAAAAACAAACGTGTCCTAAAACAGATCCATTTCGTTGCATGCAACCCTTGCATGAAAACCTCCTCAACACGTACCCCTTCTTTCTTCAACACGTGCCATCCTTCTTGGGACCCAATCTCTCCTTTCCTCCTATAAATTTCACCGTAATTTCACAACTCAATCACCTACAACCGTATATCAAATATCACTGATCGTAAACCTCCATTGAATTTACTCTGTGCTTCGATCGCGTCAATGGCGGAGCACCCACAGTCGCAGCATGTTGGCCAACAGCCACGATCCCACCAAGTAGTGAAGGCAGCCACTGCAGTCACTGCCGGTGGATCTCTTCTAGTTCTCTCCGGTTTGACCCTTGCTGGTACGGTCATTGCACTGACCGTAGCCACTCCATTGCTGGTCATATTCAGTCCGGTTCTTGTTCCTGCGGTTATCACAGTTTGTTTGATAATCACAGGGTTTTTAGCCTCAGGCGGTTTTGGCGTCGCTGCCATTTCTGTCTTGTCCTGGATTTATAGGTTTAAAGAAATTTGCCTACTTCCTTTCATTTCTTTCAACGCATAATATTAAAAAGACAATGTTTGACATTGGAGACATGAATTGCAGGTATGTTACTGGAAAGCATCCACCAGGAGCAGAAAGTCTGGACCAGGCACGCTTAAAGTTGGCGGGAAAGGCAAGAGAGATGAAGGACAGAGCTGAGCAGTTTGGACAGCATGTAACAGGTCAACAGACTTAAAAGAGAAGTGGGTTTTGGTGGTTGATGCAGAGAACATAAAATGGCTTTGATATATATATAAAAATATATGAGTCCTTTAATTAACATGGAAGGCCATTGCTTGTCTGGTGTATTTCTTTTTTCGCTTAAATCTTTTTGTTTCTTCTATGTAATTTGTTAACGGGTCTTCCCTCTTTTGAGAGCTGTCTAAAATAATTTTCTTGTCATGTGTTGAAGGTCTCTGTAATCAAGTCTTACTTTGTTTGTTGATGAATTTGATGTTTCCATACTTTTTGGTTTTAATTAATAATTAGTTCCCATTAATTGGAGTGTATCTTAAGAACAAGAGGAGGAGGCACGTGTCTTGGTGCGTGGCAATTATAAATGACACTTGTTATATGCATATGCGGACGTAGAGGGGAAAAAAATTGAAATCATTTGAAAAGATGAATAAAGGTTAAATTTTTCTTTATCGGCTTCTGTATAACACTATCCTATCATGTTTCGGTTTGTGATGAAGTTTGTCCATTGCCAAAGTGAATAGATTTATGATTGGGCTGCTGCCAGTGAACCCATGTCCAACAATATTAGTCTCTTTTATCAGAACTGAAGTTCCAACATAAATATTAGGCTTTTGATAAAAATATTCAAAATATTTTAAAGTTTAAAAATTATAATGGAGCGTGTGCCTTTCAGATTTTTGATAAAAAAATATTATCTTTAAATTCTTCAAGTCGATGTACGATTGAGCTCTTAATATTATTGTCAATTTTAAATTCATCAAAGCAACATATTTTATAATCCACAATTAGTGTCTAAAATTTGGAAGATAATATTAATAATATTGATTTGGGTTCGTGGGAAAGAAACCAAATGGTCCATGAGTGGGCCATGGATCGGGTTTAGTACAAGTATTGTACCATTGGAGGGTCTGGTCTGGAGCCATGGATCGGGTTTAGTACAAGTATTGGAAGAGTTCCGCCACCAGCAGATAAGAAGGGCATGCTCTTCCTATAGATCAGAAAGAATAAGCAGGAAAGTTCAGTTATATTTTGACTTCCTGAACGAGCAGGAAAACAAGGAAAACTATTGCTGCGTTTCGAGAATGACCAGAAAAGTTCAGTTTTCTTCTGACTTTGAACTAAATTTACAGGTTGTTTGTCAGAATCTGAGTTACTTAAACATAATAAAAAGTACAAAAAAAACACATCTATTTATTTTCTATTTCAGGATTATTCACCTGGTTCATCTGTGTCAGCTTTATTATCCAGGCGCCCAGCCGAAGCTGGAATTATAAGTCAAGGGAGCAAATACTTGACAAGGCAATTTCCTAAATTCTCCGACACAGCTTTGCCCTCTGTCCATACGGCTTCCAAGTTTAGACAAAAACAAAGTACTGCGTTATTTAAATTTTACTCTGTCTTCGCTCACAAAAGGTTACTAGCTCATAAACACAGACTGTGTCTCCGGACTGTGCCTGCTCCGCCTTTTAATTGGGGCTCTGTTGATTGGGAAGACGTAGATCTTATTCTTACCATATGCTTTACATTGGAAAATGTAGGCCTTCCAAGCTTAATAAGCTGTTTGATTAGTGATTTCTTACAAGTATTTTTCTGTTAAGCATTTGATTATAATTCCTGAATCGATTAGCACAGGAAAGTATATTGTAAAAATAATTTTCTGTTCAGTTCTTGAGTTAAACCCCATTTGTGGCCCAAGCCCACTAGATCACCAGACAGCCAAAAAGTGATTCTCAATAGTAATAATAATAATAATAATAATTCTTTTCAAAAAAAAAGCCCACTAGATCACCAGACAGTCCAAAAAGTGATTCTCAATAGTAATAAAATAATAAAATAATTTCTTCAAAAAAAAAAAAAAAAAAAATAATAATAAATAATAATATTACTTATTCTAATATGTAAATTAAATCAGATTCTAAGTTAAATATTATATATTATATATAATTAAAAGAAGTCACACATTATATCTAATAGCAAGGTCAATAATAATATTTATATAATATATATATATATAAATGAAAATAATATATATATATAAAATAAAATATAATACTCCGATTCCTCTTAACAATAACATATATATAATCACAGTAGTAATTACTAATTAAATATTTAATTTAAACATAGTTTCAAAAATTACACAAAATGAAGATCACTTAACCAATTCAGAAATCCAATCAAGATGAGCCAATTCACCTTCCGATTCCTCAATTCCTCCGCCGCCTTTCTTCTCTTCATCCACAATATTCCAATTCCTCAAACTATTCAGCAACTCATCCATCCTAATACCCGATGACGTCGAACCCTCCTCACTCCCTCCGTTCATTCTCGCCCTGTATACAAAAGGACACGCATACTTCTTCTCCGATCGGAGCTGCTCCGGCGTGTGAGCAAAGAAACAAACCTTACGCTGGCAAAAACGCCCCGCATTGCATGCACGTGTACGGTAACGTGCAGGGTGCAGCCAGTACTCAAAAACGCCATGTGCGTATTCGCACGTGTCACCTTTATGACATTTCCCGTTTCGAAACCCAGGGCAAGCGATGGCTACGTAAGGAACCTTTCGCGGGTCTCGACGAGTCGCTTTCTCTCCGCGATGGGCGTAGGGGCACTCCGTCCAGTCGTGGCTGCGAGTCCTGGTGCACCGTTTGATCTTGTAAGCGTACATGCGGAACTCATCGGAGCCGTAGATGGCATCGTGGATGTTATCGTAATGAGGTGGTGTTACATTTAGCCCTGAGAATGCATAATCGCCGAAATCGTAGAATTTAGTGTAATCAGTGGGATTGATTCCGGTCAACATTTTACTGTGTATTTTGAAGAGAAAAGAAAAGGGGTTTGATTATTCAAATTGCATGCACATAAAAAAACCCTTCTCGTAGGGTTTTATAGACAAAGAAAGATTGTAAATATCATGTATATATATAGTACACAATTGAATTTCTTCGTAATACAGAAGAATTTATTTATAATTACAAGAGCAGAGAAGGAAAATATGAAGAAAGAAAATAAAGAATAAATGTATTTATGTTTATATAAGAGAAAGAGGAGTTTCAAGTGCAGTAGTGAAAGAGATGGAGATAAAGAATGGCATTTATAGAGCAATGAAGTTCAACTATTTTGTTGAGTTAAAAGCTAACCATCATGAGTTACATTTAAACTCCATATATCTGACCTTTCATCTAACGGTAACGGACATCTTACGGTGTGACCTGGACAATGGTTAGTGCTTCTCTGCAGCCATTGGGAGCACATTTGTTACCTCTTTAAGACAGTTGTTAGCCTAAGCAGAAAGCAATTCTCTTCCATTCATCAACTCCGTGCCCTTTTTTTGTTGGCCAATTTTAGCAATTTTATCATAAAAAATAATTTTTTATCTTTAATTAATAAATTTATTTTTAAAATTAATGAGTGTATGTATAATGCAATTGACAAATATGGTTGGAACTATTAATTTTTTTTTTAATTCCAAATTAATATATATATATATGGTAATATAACAATATGAGTAAAATCTAAGCCTAAGCGTGAATGTAACTTTTACCAATCCTATAGTGAAAAAGTATATAAATTTAGCGGAAGCCGTACTTTGCAAATTTGCACTGGACAAAGCGGCAGCGTATGAAGGGCCAAGATAGTAAAAGATGGTAGAAATGTGGCGAAGGGGCAAAGAGCAATAGTGCATGGCTAAACACACGTGTAGATGATAAGCCGCACGACTTATATTAGGACAAAAACGACATGGGATTCTCTACTACGCGTGTTATGTATTATTAGTCTTCAATTTTGGCGAGCGTTTCTTCTTTTCTTTTTTGGTAACATAGTGACAAACTTATTGTCATCCTTTTTTCTTTTTCTCTTATTTTAAAACCCAGCTTGATATCTCAATTGGGTAATAATGAAATGAAATGTTTTTTTTTTTTTTTTTTTTTTTTCACTTTTTTCTTTTCTCTTTATTTTAAACCAGCTTGATATCTATTGGGTATAATGAAAATGAAATGTTTTTTTTTTTTTTTTGTTTTTTTTTTTTTTTTTTTTTTACATCTCAAATTTCATTTTATATTAAATAAAATAGTATTGCTAATAATTATTAATGAGACTTGGCAAAGTGGCTTTAATTAGATTGGTCTCTGCTCGTGGTATTGCAACTTCGAACAGGATAATTTGCATATCATTGCTCAGCCTTTTTAAAATTAATATTCATGGGTCCCACAACATCCTTAAATAACTCTTCCATCAAAACGTGGCACGATAATGACCTCGAGGTCTTGACTTTATGACGGCATTTTCGTTTTATAAAATAAAATAAAAGCAAAATGGCATGCAGACAGACACGTGGCACAGGGTAAGTAAAAAAAGACAAAAGATCGTTTTGCGGATAGTAATAGAAATGAAACGAACTCGGCGAGTAAAGCGAGTCCTCACATTCAGCGAGCGTTTTTTGATGGTTTGGTGGCAAAACGACAACACAACCTAACTACCTTCTCAGTCAGAACTTGTCTTTTATCAAACATTGGCAACCGCGGGGTCCATGCCACGTCAATATCAGACTATCAGTGGGTTCACTTGACCCACCCATTTTAATGCTAGGAATTCAATGAAACAGGAAAACGAAAGGGCAAAAAAAAAAAAAAAAAAAAAAAATGCTAGGAATTAGATGAAGACAGGGATAAACGAAAGGGCAAAAAAAAAAAAAAAAAAAAACCCAGACAGCTCATTGTATATTTGTCTCTTTTACTTTTGATGATGGTCTCCAGGCTAGTATGAATGTCATTAAACTGAACGTAAAAAGACACAGTTTTTATAGTAATATTATGATATAAATAACTACTATATCCTTAAGGCCAGTAGATGAGAGAGAGAGAAGAATCGGTGCATATGGAATTATTCAGAATCGTTTAAAAAAAAAAAAAAATTTGCGAAAGGTGGACGAGATGTATATAATAGATAGTAATGAACAATAGATAAAATATAAAAAAAAAAAAAAAAAATCTGCGAAAGTATATAACTAATGTATGAACAATAGTACATACACACACGTTCAAGTGAAACTCAGGTAAATCAACATACACTGCTATATAAGCAAAAGTTATCAAGTAGACATAATCACATGACAATTAAAGCAGGTTTAAAATCATTACCAATAAATAAATAATAATAATAATAATAATAATAATAATTGATTCTCAATGATTTTGGCGCTTTGAAATGATTATCGATCGGGAAAAACATGGTACAACATAACAATTACAAGAAGACAGGAGGCAAAGTAGGCCATCAAACCTCCAGAGCGAAAAAAGCAGGAATCGCCTTGCCTTTCATTGGTAAATGATAAGGAAGCATTTCCTCTTTGCCTTCTCATTTCATTGATCACCAACAAAAATAAACTTGTTTGTTTTGTCATCTCTCTTTAGCTTTTCACAGGATCTGAAACCTGCTGTTGGTATTGCTCAAGGGTAATATTACAACTGTTCATGGTACGGGCATCAAGGAGACCATGATTCCATAATTTTATCATAAATAATCTCCAACACCTGTCAACGCAAAACCAAATTCCTATAAAAGCAGAGAAGAACTAAACTGGAACTTAGATGGATTATGTGCATTATGGCAATTCCCAAATGAAATAATTGAATTACCAAAGTAGGGCTGGGGCTCGGACAAGATCATGCCCATGTAATCTTGAGAATGCCTCGCATGCCCAAGCGATATGGCCATCTGCCAGGACGCTGTCCCCATGCAAAACAAGACAAAATTGAAACCACAAATATATTATTAAAACAATAATTTGCAAACAATCAATTAATTACATGTCAACAAGGGCAGGAGCCCCTTTCAACATCTTAAAAGGCAAGCTTTAACTCATTTGTCATGAACTTTAACTTGTAGATAAACCAAAATGAATCAACTTGCTAAAGATTAGACTAAATACTACATCATTGAGTTACATACATGCCTGGATCAAATATGTATCCTAGTGACATAAACAACCTTTCATAAGAAACATACTGATAAAAGCCATACTCATGTGAGTAGCAATGAGAGCCCCAGATGAAAAATACACGTAAGGATGTTATTCAACTTGAAGGACCCGTAAAAGTCAAGCACATGAGCAAGGAAATAAAACAAGTCACTCTAAAGTTGACAAAAATCAGGCCCCAGGTTATGGCTCTAGTTAGAGCTAAATGTCCAGAAGTATTCTAAAAGAGTACACAAAGCTTCCCACTCTGTGGAGGTTAGTATGGTACAACATTCCCCTTCCCCTGGGAGGGTATTCCCCTAGTTCCCACACATGACCTCCAAATCACAATAGTTGATTTTGCCATTGCTCAGAAGAGCACTTGCCCTTACCCTTTGTTTGGAAAGGAGAGGGAGGAAAATGATAGGGAAAATAATAAGGAATTGTTAACTTCCTTTCCATAATTATTTTCCACCCTTATGTTTGGATATATATTGTTTTCTTTCATTTGGAAAGGGAAAAATATTGGAAAAAAGAAAATGTTATTATTGAAAATCGACAATTATATCCTCACCTAAATAATGAGATATTTAAGAAAGGATTAAAGTTTGTTGATTAATTTGGAGTATTTGGGTAATTTAATAAAAATGAGTGAAATTCTCACTTTCCTCCATTATTTTCTCTCTAAATTGGAGAGATTCAGAACATGTGGCCAGGGTGCGTGAAATATTACTTCAATTTTTTTCCCCTCTTTCCCAAACAAGGGAAAATACATTTCTCTAGATAATTTTCATAGTTATTTTCCTTCCTTAAAAAAAAAAAAAAAAAAAAAAAAGGGAAAATACAGTTTCATCTAGATAAGTTTTCATAGTTTATTTCTTTTTCCTTCTTAAAAAAAAAAAAAAAAAACTCTCATCCGAGAGCGAAGGTAGAGTAATTTTGCTTGGAGCGCAATTAAACTAAAGTACTCATAATTTTTCCTTCCTTAAAAAAAAAAAAAAAAAAACTCTCATCCAGACAAAGGGTTAGAGTTAAATTTCTTTGGAGCCAATTAAACTAAAGACTCATAATTCCCTGCATACCTCCCCAACAACACCTCAATCAACCCAAAAGATAACGCCACCCTGACAAATCAGGCCTCATCTTAAAAGCAACAAACATAGAGAGACCATAATTGAAACAGAATAGAATCAATAGACAATCAAAAACAGAATATAAAGAGATGATTACCGCTGCTTCCTCACAAATGAGTTCCATAAGTGCATCATTTGCTTTTCATCTTTAGTAACATCCACAAAATCATCAAGCATCTGCAGCATAATAAAGCAGATGTCACCAAAGCTAATGGAGAGGACCAACTTACAAGCAAAAACATATTTCAACATATTATATTTCAACAATGAAACATACCCTTCTATCTTCAAAATCCGCAACATCATCATCAACTTCATCTTCACTATCCCGATCTGACAATACTTGCTCAATTGCCATTGGCTTCAAATAACAAATAACAAAAATAAAAATATTCATTTCAAATTATTTTGATGCATATAATCAATCAAACAAAAGAAAACATGACTGCAAAATTTACGAGAAACTTCCAATATTTGAGAAACACAATTTTTATAATTCATATGGCTTGTGAAGTTGGCAAGTGAATCTAAAATGCTTTAGATAAGCAGGAAATAATTAGATAACCATGATCTATAAACTCAACAACAGTTTTATAGAATTTAAACTGAAAATTCCACAATAAAAATATGGACATGGCAGTATTTCTGATTTGAAAAATGTTGTAAATGATATCTATATCACTACACAAGTACAGACAAATCAAAATTGAAATAACCGTCTTCTAGTATAAGAGCAGTTGATATTTCAAAATGTCACATGCATGGACGCGCCACATGCTCACACATGTCAAACTCTTCCAATTAAATAAATGCAATATGTAGTTCAAAAACAAAACTCAAGTTCTAGGGTTGATCAATTTCAAGAAACACTGATAAGGCAGATAATTCCCTAATATGCATGATAACCTGAATTAAACATAGATTAGCAAGCAAAACAAATGAAAAAAAATGAAACTTTTGTCAAAAGATAAAGCCACTACACACCTGAGCTCTATGTGAGTGAAAAAACTGCCTTCTGTGAAGGAGGGTACGGCTGGAAAAAGGATCATATTAGATTAAACCATACTTGTTACAAGCAATTTGACAAACAAGTAGCAGCAATTTCATGGGTATACTGAATAGTCAATTAAGTTCAAAAAAAAAAGTCAATAGTTTATTCTCAACCAACTATTACAGCCTAACACACATGGCATTTAAACCATCCAGTAAATGCTTTACCTTCCTGACAAAGCCTGACAATGGCCATCCAATTAAATTAATGCATTTTTCCATTGCCTAAAGAACTAACAAGAATATGCTAAAAACATAGAAGAACTGCAACATACTTTCTCAGGTCAGACCGTTCAATGGATAATTTCCTTGTCTTAGCAAATTGCAACATGGCAGGGGGTGCAAAGTTATTTCCAGATGCTGACTGAACACATTCAGGATCAGGATATGCTTGTGGTGCAGAACCCGAAACCCCTACAACATCAAAGCTGGAAGGAACATGTTCCGCACATGACGCAGCACCAAAGCTGGCAATAGGCAAATCCTTCCTACCTGAGATACAAGCATCCAAAAGAGCCATCATATGAACATCAGATATGAACCATGCAAAAAAATAAGTACAAGATTCAACTAAAAGAAAATCAAATAAAAATTTTTTTGAAATCATCCACAGATCAACACTGTTGATGAATCTGTTGGAGAAAAACTGATATACACAGAAGAATTTCCTCATAGGCATGAAAAAACTTATCAGGCACTATCTTAGATACATCCACATTATGCATGCACGCAAAGACAACCATGCAACAGAAATAAAATATAGCGGTCATTTGTGTTCCCATTTTATGTCAGTAGCACCACATGGCTCTCAAATAGTTCTTTAAACCCTAGATGAAAAATGATCTAAAATATGTTGATTTTGCAATCCATTTCCTATGATGGCAGAAAATAGGTGGAAAAATTCAGAGGGTCCAAACGATAGAAAACCCCACCTATCTCCCTCATCAGTGCCATTTGGCTTCCGGGAATATGTACAAACAACTGATATATGATCATTCATGGAGAAATTGGTTATATGTTTTCTAGTTCAATTTCTTGTCCAATATTTGCAGTGTTTATAATTCTTGCATGTCACCATTCATCAAATTTAAACCTCAACGAATCAATTGAAGAAAACAAATAAAAGGATATAGTTGACATGCATAAACTGATTCTTCAAATATTATCATAATCAAATTAGAGGGCAGCATCAATGATCCATCAGAGTTGGCGTATAAATGCATACCATCAGCCTTATCAAGGATATTGGGGGCTCCATTGCGCAGGTTTGACTCAAGGATGAATGGATGTACATGCTTTGCATTTTGAACAAGGTCCTGTTTTTGTTTGTGCCTTGGTTTGTTTGAGCTGCAAATAAATACACATACCCAATTCAACCCGTTATATTCTCAAATATCAAGAAAAAGGACATACAGCCAAACCAGCCTATGAGTTCAGGGAAGATAATCTGATTTACCAGAAGAAAAATGTCTGTTGCTTTGGATCAACACCATCAGCAACAATCTGAAGAAAACATGTTGGCATATAAATTCCAAGAGCAGCAAGTAGGAAGAAATTCATAATTAGCAGTTAGCAAGAGCACATAACACTTCCCTCAGTTTCATACTCAGCAGTTAGCATGTACTTCCTAATTTTCCAATAGTATTTATTTCATCGTGTATACATGACTTATGAATACATAGCAGAAATTGTAAAATGATATTACATTTTCTGTAATTATGCAAATTTATAAAAATAAGGGCTTGCCACTTGAGCATCATGAGAATCTCCCCCCACCCGCCGAAAATAAAATAACTTCCCATAGTTAATCTCCCCTTTGAAACAGGGAAAGTAACGTCTGTGTGTACAGAACACTGGCAAGACAATAATTGGTGTACACATTTTACAATTAATTCATTGCTTGACAAATATATCATGGGTCATTAATACACTCATCACAGACTAAACCATGTTTGCTATCATAATGAGAATCTTATGATTACAAAGAACAACCTAATTGACCTACTTATGAAGGATTAGCTTAATAGTAAAATGGGTGTAGACATATTGCATGAATATATTCCTAAAGGAGATATAATTAGTCATCAAAGTTGGCCAAGCTCAAACAAAGTTTCCTATAAAAGAAAATTGGTAATGGTTCAGATTTCATGATAGTAGTGATTGCACTTTTAAAATAGTCCGAGAATATTCAAAGCAATAAACAATGCTTGCCTAGAACAGGGACTTTCACCTATGGTCTTCAGAAGCCATTACTGACAAATTAACATTATTGTTCTTAGAAAAATTGCAAATTAAAGGAGAAAATATTCTAACCTCAGATCTCCAGTTATCAGTCTTCACTGATATATTTACAGCTTGAAACTCTTCAGTTACCTACGAAATATCGAAGGAATTAGTTTAGTAGTCATAATCCAGAAAATATAAATGATCGGAATTCACTAAGATTCCTGAAGATTACCAACCCAAAATTCAAAGTTGAAGAGATCATGTGACGAAGGCAAATGATATCTTAGACCCTAGGGAGGAAAAGAAAAATGTAAGCGTCCAATATAAAGCTCAGCAAAAAGAAAAATGGAGGAAACAAAAGAAATATAAGAAAAGCATCATAAAACAAACTCCAGCAACTATGATCTGATTCTAATTAGAAGGAAAAGGAATGAAAAGAAGTACAATGAAGAAGCAAAGAATGCTCCTACCCTAAAGCTTCCACATTTTACCAAGCAGAATGGGCACGAAAAGTCTTCAGTTACTGAAAGATAGAGATCCGAAAGGTTAAGAAAGAATAAGAAAAAGAATTTGTAAATCTCATTTTCAGGAAGAACCAAAAACCAAAGCAAAAAGTAACATAATATTTCAGTTACCAAAAAGCAAAATATCCAAAAATCAAGGAACCGAAATGTGTAAAAACGAAATCCATACTTCTTCAAGGCTGAAGATCTCAATCATTCAGCTCACGCCAAAATTTGAAACCTAGTTACTTCCAGCAAAACTTACTGGCAAAATTCAAAAATTAACTATATCATTGAAAATTCTAACTCAAAATAAACCCAGGCTCTTTCCCCAAATATTTCATGAAGTTCTAATACATAAATATATAACAATCACTATATTCCATGCCTTCATAAGCCAAGTTGGATAGAAAAGTCTTAACAAGTCAAATTCAGACAACGGAAGGAAACAATCCCAAGAACTAGACATGCTTCCTAGTTGATTCATGACACCTGCCAAGGCCAATGTGTATATTCTAGAAAAAAAATTATCAAGGAAAGCAAATGCCGTTGAGCTTGAAGGAGCACATTATATCAAACTGAGACTAGGTAAACAATAATGGACCACTACTGAGATCAATATCTAACTCCATTTCACTCTGAAATAGACTACTGCAGGATAGATTTCAAAATCAATGATTCTGATTCCATTAATCATTCCAGCACCTTCTTACTAGGATTTTACAATCGCATAAATCAATTATTGTCCACTAGTTGAGCTGAAAGCAATATTTTTATACGGCTTTCAATTGATGATCAAAATTTGTTCAATCCTCTGCTTTGGAAAGTCAATTGATCATTGAAGAGATTACATATCTCCAGAAACATTTCCACAACCAAGCACCTTTTAGGAAAAGGAAATGAATAGACATCACACAAGATTGAATAGAATGTCTTTAAATAATCAACAGTACCTTCAGTCTTTTGCAACTTATTATTGTAATACCTATAGTTGAAAATGACATTTCCAGCCCTCAACCTAAAAAATAGAAGTTACGAAAACATAAGTTATACATTGTCAGACAAATTCTCAAATCAGGATTAACCCAAATACACAACAATATTACCAATGCCAAATTTTTCTACTGCACAGAACTTCATATATTCAAAATACCAACAGGAGATGAAAATTAAAACATCGAGTGAGAACCTAATCTACATTTGATAAATAATACACACCATATCTTACCTTTCCTATTCAGAGTGTAAACTCAATTTACACTAAGAATAGTGCAGAAAGAATTGCAAAGGGGAACTGTTATTCACTTAACAAAACTATATGTGGAACACAAAAAACATAATAACCAAACTTTTTCAATTCTATAGTAACATGAACAGTAATAATATGACAAAGTTCCATGCATGGAGCAGCAAGCCATCATATCAGGAACTTCAAATGGTAACAAATAAGTTCTAATTCTACATTATTAGTGCACAAAGGGCCAAATCACAGAAATGCAACCAAAGATACGCATTACCACCTCAAGACTTTAAGAATGGAGAAACAAAGCAAGAATGAAATTGAAGAGTTGAAAGGGAGGATGACAAAAGTGAAATTATGATACATCAAGGATTACCGAATTATATGAGAAAATGATGAAGAAGAAATGTCGCTGCATGTGTATGAGTGATAAGGAGATTTTTCCTTGGCCCCAACCTCTTCTGCAGAAATGTTGACTTGTATTCGTTGTGATATATTCTTTGGAAAACCAAAAAGCCAAAAAGCAGCACTATCTGTCAGTAAGTTCATCTAGCAAATAATGTGGGTTAAAACAGATAATTCAAAATCAAAATGAAGAGTTCAAGGGAGAACAAACCACGGTTTCAGAATTATATGGAGTTTGAACTGAAAGGCATTTTTCATCATTCAAATAATTTAACTGCACATGGAAACACAAAAAGGCACTTATAAAGTCAGAAAAATAGAATCTTTTGAAAACAAAATAAAATTTGCATGAAATGAACAATAAGATATCTATAGCAGTTCAACTGCATCACATTAAATATATGACAAAAATGAAACAACTCCTGGATAATTATAAGTCAAACTGAAAAAATTTGAGAAAATTGTGCAAGCTTAGGAGAAGTTAACTGTTCTTCAGTGCTGCCAACACATGGCATGCAGTCCAATACCAGAGCTTTACCATAAAATATATAAAAGGAATAACCAATCCAGAGTTACCTAATGCCATACCTTCAAGAAGCATGATTTCATGTCAACCTGCGACGGCACCTCCACTCTTTGTCCCAAACTCAAGTTTGGAGACTTCTCCCATGACATATAGAGCGATTCCAGAGGTATTGTGCCCAATAGGCAGCATCCTCCAACATTTTCTGTGTCATAAATCCAATTAAAACTGGAGACTAATTTTGATACTTGATAGAAAAAATTAAAATATAACACTTCTTCGAGAAAAGAGCAGGATTACATATCCAACTTTACAACTTCCTTGATATTTGTATTTTACCAATTACCACACCATAACCAGCATAGCATGGCAATCCAAACAATTATTTACATGCATAAAACTATAAAGCATGCTTTTTATTCAGAGGAACAATACATAAAGGAAATATTGACTTATTGTAACCTTCATCAAAGCTAAAATACATCATACATTATCTAATAGGATGTCAAAATGCCATGAAAAAAATGGGAGAGATTATATGTGTATCTTAATAAAGCAACTGAGATTAAAGAGAGCAAATAAGTTTTAGCTCTTTGAAAACAAACGCTTATAACTTATAAGATGTCATGTTCCATAAACATATCATTATTTCGCAGCTCATAACTTCTCAAGAAGATACTTAAAAATCATAATATATTAATACTTCTCAAAAATTTCAAAGGATCACAGTGTAGCATGTTAACGTTTTACTAACCATGAGATGGATTAGCAAGAGAAAAGTTGCACATTTAACATATGTGTCTACTGAATACCACATCTGCTTCTTCACATCAAATTGGAAATTTAATGTTCACATTTACAGCAATCCTATCTATTCTCACTTCTCATGACAAATTCAATATGTATTTTCTTGCTTGTAGACGTTCTATACCTTAAATCCCAAAAATTTAGGAACCAACAAAAAACAAAACGTGTGTGTTAATTTCTAAATTTGTCCCATAGCAGGCACACATTGTTACCTTTTCACCAAGCTATCATCCAAGAAACAATTAAGTAACAAAAGCATATCTAACATGCAAATAATTCCATACCCGAATGACCCTTGATCAAATCAACTCCATGCATTGAACTTTGGGACCCAGCTGAAAGAAAAACAAACAATCCGATGAAATTTTTTTATGAGGCTCATGGATAAGTTCTTAAATATCAATCATTTGAAAGCATACCACTGCTAACAAACAATATTGCAAGTGAGCCAGATTTGACCTCCAATGCTAACTTGTTAATCTCAGGGAGAACAAAATTTGCTTGAGCCTGGGTACTTCCCTCGATTCCAGAGAATTTGGTCAACACACATGCCCGATGAAAGCGATATACTGTAGTATACTTCATTTTGGAATGGAACAAAAAAAGAAAAAATCAACATAGTAGAGAATGAATGAGTAAACCCAAGAGACAATTCCAATTTCTTGATGAATTTGGCTTTATAGAAAACTGAAAAAAATAACCTCTGTGCCTCCCATGCCTGAAGCTGTTCTCGCCAATAAAATGTATAATGGAAACAGACTACGAGATAGTGCACTTCCATTCACAGTCACAAACAGAGAGACAGTCACTTGTATTCTACATTCAACCAAATGAAATTTGTTTAGTGACAAGCTAATGTTGTGTGCTGGAATTAAACTAATTTCTTGCGCTGTAAATTTAATTAAAGAAAAGAAACCATTTCAACAACTAAAAAGCTGCCAGAATCATCAAACTACTAGGCAATAAAATAACCATAAGAAAAGACAAAATGGAAATACTCAGTGAATAAACTCGTGTGAATTACCAATGAAACACATCAAAGACTCCATGAGACAACTTGAAAAAGGAAGACGTGTGTATGTGTGAATGTGTGTGTGTGTATACTTCAAGCAAGTTGTCGAAGCTATATAACCTCTGAACAAGAAAACTTTATAAAGAAATCACTCCTAAACCAATTTTCCTCGACATTCACAGTGCCAACTTCTCAAATAATTCTATGCAACGTCAAGAAACTATCTTATATTTGATCCCTTTATACTTAGAAAAAGAAAAGTCAGACTGAAATATGATTACCTCCTTTTGTGCTTTGCTTGAATTTTGTAGTTCAAACATCTTTGCAGAAATGATGGCTACATCAGAAAAATAAAGATGGAAGTAAAAAAATTAGAGTGACATATGCGACAAGAAGAAATTGGAAAAAGGAGCAAATGCATATTGCTATCCAAAAGATTTTAGCCGATTACACGGAAATTCAACAATGAGAAAAGAAAACCAAAGGGTTCAAACTAGATGAAATTGAATACTAACGTATCTATAACACCCAACAGTCATAATCTCCAAACTCAAAAGAACTCCAAACTCTATAATATTCATACAAGTGAAACATGAGATGCTGAAAACATGGAAATACAAATCTATTAAGCAACATTTACATTTCTTATGGCGCGACGTTGGAGGATGTTATAGAGTTCGACAGGTTTGCAATATATGGAAAGACTCTCTTCAGCTGCCATTTCCTCTTCTGCGGATAAATGCATACGACCATCTTCACGGCACATCTGATCCGTGCTTCTTGTATACCTGCTATTAGCCCCCATATCATATCCGCTCAAAGAGAACAAACTTCAAAATTTCTCACGTGATTTATAATTTATAAAGAAGAGAAACGTACGATGAGGTTTCGCGAGCTACTAAAGGGATGCCCGGCATTATTGGCTACACTATTTCCAGCGTAAACAGTTTCATAGCTATAAATAACAGTGTTCTCTACAGTTTCACTCAGCAGAAAAAGAAAAACCTGCACAAAATTTGAGCTCAGAACAGATACCTAATGCGCGTATTAAAATTGAGGGGATAGTTTCGTCTCAATTTGGGAGTAATCTAAATAGAAGGAAAAAGAAAAACCCTAAAGAAAGCCTGCGGTTCGCGCTCTCGAAACTGGGAAATGGGAGTTGTTTGGTTCAATATTCCATAATTGAAGCGGACACAGTTTGAGTTTGAACAATCGAGAACCAAACGACAGTAAATAGATTCTGAATCGGACCAAACGACAGACAAGGAGAGAGACCCCAGGAGACACCAGATAGATTTTGGAGAGGACAACGAGAAAATAGAAATGATTTCATTTGTTTCCATTCCTCTTTTATTCGCATTTTATCCACTCGCACCGCCAGTTAATTCCTTAAATTGTTTAAAATTGTAATGAAAGCCTTAATGATTTTGTCTGTTTAATTTTCGACCCGACAACTTGAAGTTTTAGCAAATTAACCCCTAACATCTGCAACATTTTATTTTTTATTACTTAATAGTGGTAGTTTTTTTTTTTTTTTTTGCCTAATAAAATTTAAGTGGTGAAATTTAAACATTTTACAGATTTATTGTATTTTTTTTATTTGATGGATAAGTCCAATCATATAAGAGTAATTTTTTAACTTCATTTTTTTTATTAATGATAAAAATTAAACAACTTAATTTTATAGTGAAAATATTTTTTAATCCATGAAATTTATTTTACAACAAAATGATGAAATTTAAAATTTATGAATTGAAAATCTATGGATTTTATGTTTAATAGATTTTGAAGAATTTATGTATTTCATATCCATCATTTCAAACGAGCTGTAAATATTTTTCTTTTTTTTTTTTTTTTTTTTGTCAAATTGAGGTTCAAATTTGATGTCTTTTTTCTCTATAAATAATTTTAATATTATTAAACAAAATATCTATCGAGGGTTGTAAGATTAATATAATTAAATATAATATAAATACAAAGTAATTAACAATTGATTAAGATTTATATTAGCTGCAGATTAAATATAAACAAGTACAAGAGGTATGCCATAATGTGCTTTTCCTTAACATTTAAAAAAAAAATCATAATAAAAGATTACATTTTATCTTACCCAAGTACTAAAAATTATGTTTTATTTTCCGCTTAAAAATTTATAAAAAAAATTGTTTTATTCTCAAAAAAAAAAAAAAAACTGATTCAGCTGAAATAGCCAACCGTGATAAAACGAGAAATGAAAATCTTTATAAATTTTCAAACTTTGAGGAGTCATTTCTTCAAAGCCAAGTAAACTGTGATGGAAATATTATAAATTACGTAAATTTAGGCAGTGATTAACTGAAGTAAAACAAATTTATCCATTTTAGGCAATCTGAAAAATAACTTTGTTTTAAGTATATGGTTTGAGCATACACTCCAAATGTTTATTTCGTGCAGATAATATATGAATTTATATTAATTCTTGAAATATCAAATTCTTTATTTTACGCATTTTTTATTTTTTATTTTCTAGCTGCTTGAGATTACCTTTATCTGCCCTACATTAATCTTTATGTATATCTTAATCTTTTGGGATTTTTAGCTAATCATGAGCTGGATAATTAATTAACTATTTTAATTACAATTAACCCATCACCATAAAAATAGATGGCAAGCCCAATATTTTAATTTAATAATTAATAATAATTACAGGATTATATAGTAATAATTTTTTTTCCCATTTATTAAAAAAGGCATGTAAAGCAAGTTTGTGATCCCACAATACCGTTCCATAATTAGAAGTTATGAGGATGCACACGTGGCATCACATGATTGCTCAAACTGTAGTATACATAAAAGTAAGTGTGCATTCAATGGCTGATATAATCTTATTCCTAAAATCCGATAAAATCTCAACCATTGAAATAACTTCCGAAATAGAGATGGATTCTCTATTTTGACTTTAATAGATTGAAATATTAAATAAAGGGTAGTTATGTCTTTTTAAAAGTGACCAGATCTTCCTATTCCAATTGGCAAATTTTAAGATAGATACGTGGGTTATCGTAGAGAGGCGAAGATCCTATAAAATACCTAATAACCTTAATAAGGTTATGGAGATTGTAGTATTGATTAC
The DNA here is from genome assembly GCF_014843425.1 of Jatropha curcas. Next base: position 16,666,720 of record NW_023590789.1, on the reverse strand, counting down.
TGTGAATCAGATAAATATCTGTAGTGGGTTTCTCTGCGAATAGAGAAGCCACTAGATATAAAATCGAATATGGTGAAGGAAGGAACAAGAAAGTGTTCTCATTGTGGGCAGAATGGTCACAACTCGAGAACCTGCAACCATGGAAAAGGAGGAGCTGGTGTAAAATTGTTTGGGGTGAATATTTTTGAAAAACAAGAACAACCCATGAAAAAAAGTGCAAGCTTGGGCAATTTAGAGTCCTTGATCGACAATAATGCTCATCATCATGTAGATGAAGGTTATCTATCAGATGGGTATATCAATTTCAAAAGAGGCAAAGCAGCCAATGAAAGGAAAAAGGGTATATATATATTTTGAATTCACTTAATAATCTTGTTTTTGTGTTTTGTTGTTTTGTTTACTTTTTATATGGAATTCTGCAGAAAGTGTTTTTATATATTTGTGTATGTATGTATGAGTTTTGTTTTGATCTTTTTTTCAATGTCTTTGCTATGGAGTCTGATTAGTGTGCAAGAGATCGAATGCATTTTTTTTTTTTTTGTTTTAAAAAATTATTGTATTTTATAAAAAGTAATCAAAATGCTCTCTTTTGTTATATATATATATATATATATATATATATATACACACACACACACACACACATCACACACACACACATGCATACATTACATATTTTGTTGTTTTTGCTTTTGGTGCACTTGAGCTCAATTTCTATTAAGCCTTATACTGTGTTTTAACCATCATAAACATGCATAAAAAGTACTTGCATTCAAATTAATCTATCATGCAATTGTGTTTAAATCCTTGAAGTAGAGATAGCTTCTGTGTTTATATATATATATATATATTACTTTTGTTCCTCTTTTTGAGGCAGTAGCGTTGGCTACACAATGATTTGCCTCGTTTGATTAATAGTTGTTGGTTATAAGACTGCCTTATTTTCTGGCAAAATGAGGACACCCCATTATTTTCTGTAATTATTCAGAGTCAATAAATGGTGAATGATGTCAGTTGAGGATGTTTGACAAAAATTAATTGTTTGATAGTAAAAAATAGGGGAATTGCTAGTTAGTCCACTTCATCTTTAATTTGAAAGAGTAACCGATGATAGAAGCGTTAAGAGAGAGATTCCTGGACCAAGTAAAGTTAGAGAGAGAGTGAGTTATTATGCAACTGTTGCCATCATTTCCAAGAATGGAAATGAAGTATCTGAAATTTTCCAATAATATTTTCTCTGGCCAGTTTTGAAGTGTACCTTTGCTGTACTCAGGTAAGCCTTGGACTGAGGAGGAACATAGAACATTTTTAGCTGGATTGAAAAAGCTGGGGAAAGGTGATTGGAGAGGCATTTCGAAGAATTTTGTAACCACTAGAACCCCAACCCAGGTTGCTAGTCATGCTCAGAAATATTATCTGAGACAGGCTTCAGCTGATATAAAGAAACGGAGATCAAGTCTTTTTGATATGACTCTCAAAGAACCTGTACGTTTTTCTTAGTTAATTAACCATATACACTGATAGAATTCATTCTCTTCTATTGTATTAGATATGTCTAAAGTTGATATTTTAACTTCCAGAAGGTTTTGACGTCTCAGGAGCGTCCAATTTTGCCTTCTAACAGTTCATCACAAGTAAAACAGGCGAGCAGCAGCTCCTTAGCTTTACCATTGAGGACGACTACTGATATTCCGGCACGTGTATGGTTCATGTCTCTTCTAACAAGCAACTGTATATATATTAGTTGATAGAACTTATTAGTGATAATAGTTTCTTTTTTATTTTATACAGGCTATTACCTCAGCTCAGATTCTGAACCGATTCCCTCATCTTTGCTTGGATACGCCAGCGATCGGTCCTGCATATTTAGCTACCAGTGTTCCAAATTATACTGGAATCCCTTACATGGTACTGATCAGTACTTATTATTGGTGACGAAAAATTTGCTTTTAGTTTGAAAATTTTTCCTAGCCAAAGCAGCATACTGAATTTTCCATGTTTTTAACAGCTAGGATTCCCCGACGATGGGCGGAGCTTTATGGGTGCTCGAACTGCATCAGCTGCGCCTTTACTCCAAATGATGCATTATAATTATTCAAGATTAGCCTACCCTTTTCCGCCTAATAGCCAAGGAAGGTTTGCTGCTACTTGTGTACCTCTCACTGCACACCCTTCTGGTATTCCCGCGCCAAGATCGTACCCCCTCGGGTTTTTGCAACAAGGTTCATCAACTTCACCAACTAAAAAGGAAAATCCTCCAGAGCTGGACCTTAAAATTGGACCTCCTCCGCCTCAATCCCCTCAAGAAGCAAGTTTGTCACCCCAGGCTTCTGGTCCCATCAGTGTGATATGAGAAATTTTGGTCTTTGTTTGAGAAATAGAGTCTTAGAGTACAAGTCACTTACTATCCATAAACAAAATTTAGATTTTTATATGATATAGTATTAATTCACCTCAGGTTGCTACTTGCTAGTCATGCTCTTCATTGTGCGTGAACAAAGTTTTCTATATTTTTCACCCTCCATCCACTGGCTGTCCATTCCCATGATAATAAAGTTTATATGTCCATTCATGACCAAAAATAAATATTGTATTCGATAAATAGTGTAATATGAAATGACTTATTTTGGAAATCATTTTTATAAATTTATTCATTATTCATTTATAAAAGACGTTCCCCGGCCCCCTCCCCCTTTTTTTTTTTTGAAATTTGCAACCCTCGAATACTTATTTATAAGGTTGGTTAAATACAAAATAAAGAAGTGGAACAAATTTAATTTCTAGACATTTAAAAGACAGCCAAAAAGCAAAAGGCAACACTTAAAAACGACAGTCGACCCCCGTGTTTTACATTGGATTCAAAATCTCATCGACAAGTCAAAAACAAAACAAAAGTTCATTCAAGCAGGACAAAAGCTAACGCAGTGTTATATCGGAATGCTGCTTCATTCCCTCAAACACACCCATTTTAAGCTAACTACCAAGAAAAACAAAAAACAAAAATTTATGATTTGCAAACTTTAACAAGCGAAATACTTTGTGGAGGAAAATAATGACAAGACCATTTACTACCATCAACCAATGCATCATTTCATTTGTACAGGACATTAAACAATAAGATAAACAGAAAACAATAAAATATTTTGAATTGCATACAGAACTGATAAAGCAAATCATTTTATGGTTTAATGTGGATTCAGTCTATAGTTCCAAGACAACTCAGAAGCCATTTCTGGATGCACATGCCATGTAAGGTCAGTCAAGAGCGAACTAAGAAGAGCAGCACCCAGACTTCTGGTTAACAGGTTGTCCACGTATCTGCACAGTAGGTGGCCTTGCACTGTTTGCTGCTGGTTGGCTTGCCATCCTGCAGGATTACATAGAAAAAATTAAAGCAAGGCAGCTCAGAATTGCATTACTCAATCAAATACAAAAGTTAAATCCTTAAAAAGCCTAATCATGTCGTTCTGTTTCTCGCCTCAAATGTCTCGCACCACAACCTGATCTTTTCTCTAACAATATGTTTATAATACGGAAATAGAGAGAAATAACAATGACATTCCGAAACCCTACCTGTTCTTGATGTCAGCTGCCATTGCCATGAAAGCCTGCTCTACATTCGTAGCATTTTTTGCACTCGTCTCCATGAATGGAATGCCGATTTCATCTGCAAATGCCTTTTGAAACACAGATGAATAGTAAGAATCAGTTTTCAGAAGCTGAATTGAAATAAAATGTAACAACAGGCAATGATAGGGAGATTAGTTTACCTTTGCTGTTTCATAAGAAACAACTTTATTGGCAGTGAGGTCAGACTTGTTTCCAACCAGGAGCTTGTTTACATTTTCACTTGCATAACGATCGATTTCATTCAACCATTGCTTAACGTTGTTGAAACTCTCTTGGTCTGTCACATCATAAACTATCTGCCACATGTGAAAACATTAAAAAGCATATTCCGGAAACCATGAACATGATGCCAATAATGTAAATGGGCAACAAACTCACTATAATGCCATGTGCCCCACGGTAGTAGCTACTAGTGATTGTCCTGAACCTTTCTTGCCCTGCAGTATCCCACTGGGAAAGGATAACCGGAGAAAACATCAGTGACAACTGACAAGAGAGACTTGAAAAATAGAAAAACAGATTACCACCATATACCTATTCACATTTGGAAACAATGAATAAGTACTAAATAACCCAAAAACTGCATCATTTTTTGGTATTTACTTTCTCAGCAAGGTCAGTAGGCCCAAAGAAAACAAGTTAAAAATTGATTGCAGTTAACATATGGTTGAAATTTAAAAGAATAAAAATCTTCCAAAAAAAAAAAGGAATAGATACTAGAACAGGAGATGAAAGTAAAAGTAACAATATCAAAATACTAAGAATACAATCATGCTATATAACTCCTGCTCATCAAAACTTCATCCTGCCAGACTAAATTAAGACTTTCGCAGCAAACAATTCTAATTTAGTTTCGCACCAAAAAGAAATTTGTGAGAGTTATTCTGTGACAAAAAAAAAAAAAAAAAACAATTTGAAGTTTAATTGTCTTCCCATCTTGCTCCACAGTTCGGATTTTCTATGGAATAGAAAATTAAGTAAATCATCTCAGTTGCAGTGTTGCACATTTAAAACTAAGTGCAATTTGTATAAACCTACAACTCTACAAATACTTACAAAATCAACTCCAATTGTGCTTATGTAACTGTCCAGATATGAATCATCCTGTTCCGAAGAAATGGACAACTAATAAGCTTGTGCAAATAGGTATAAATTCAGCCATAACCCATAGGAAAGAAAAATTTCAACCATAGAATAGAAACTTAAACTAAAGTAATCATTTTCGGTTACATTAATGAATACCCAGTTACCTTAAAGACCACGCAGTATTTGTCCATCAAGATTCAAAAATGCTACTATTAATTTCAGCTGGAACTTACAACAAACTAGGTGCCACTACTTCTAGCACTCACACGGTCAGCATTACACTTGGACTGGGATCTCAAACAAAAACACAGCTAGAAATATGTAATTAACTAGAGGATAACCTTTAAAAAATTTTCAAAATCCAAGCAAAAAGAAAATTGTATTTAATATAAGTTCCTTAGTGCTGTCAATAAGATTCAGTGGCTACAGACTAATAAATGGTCCTCAATTCCCTCTTCAGGCAAGAGATAGCAACAAAAAATGTAGAATCAATTTCCACAGCTGATACTAACAGATATATGAATAAGAAACGAAGTTTTCAACCTATGTACATTCACTAAATAGGTAAACTAGGTATCTAAAAAAGAAAAAGAAAAGAACGAACAGAGAGAGAGAGAGAGAGAGAGAGAGAGAGCAATTAAAGAGGATCGAGCTTACCGCAAATCTCAGAAGAAGACATGATTTTCCAACTCCAGAATCCCCAATTAGCAAAAGCTTGAACAGATAATCACTATGACAGAAAAACAATAGAAATTAAAAACAAAAGAAACAATAATCTATCACGACCCGAAAATCGCAATTCGAGATCTAAATAAAATCTTACCCTAAAAGGTCAAACTCAGGTGAATCTAAGACAAATAACAAATTAAGGTTTGCCATTTTTGTGAATCACAAACCATAAAATTGAATAAAGGTCGAAACCAAAAATCAAAAGTACAATCACCACTATAACAGATCGAAACAGACATCGGAACATAAAAACTAATCCAATCATAACATGATTCAGAAGCGGATCTCAATAAATTAAAAGTAGAAATTCAAAGAAGGGATGAGATCGAGGGGACTCACTATTCAGGATTCATCACGATGAATTCGACCGGATTGGACCGGTCCAGGCGGGAACTGAACTGGAATTTACAGGTAAGAGCGAAGCAGAGGAGAGACAGAGGGGAGACTATAAAAAGGGGATTATCGTAAGTAATGAAGAAATAAACAAAGTGAAAGTAAGAAGAAGAAGAAAAGGAAATGAATAAGAAGTGTTAATGGAACCGACAACTACGGAGTAATGTTATGTTCGTAAATCTGGACCGTCCAAATCCCGCCTTTAATTACCCGAAAACAAATACAACGAATTGCTGTGGTAACACAGCTGGCTCATTATTCTATTTTTTATTTTTTTCTTTATTTTCCACTTAATTTTCGATTTCAATTTCTGGGCGCACCATCCTTCGTTACTACAGCTTATTTCAAATATTTAAATGGTGACATCATCATGGAATGTTTGCATATATGTATATATATATATATATATACACACGATAATTTATTTCTCAACTCATTCGTTGAGTATCTCCGGATTTTTTTTAAATAATTACAAAAAATAATATATAATATATATTCTACTGTTGATTATTGTTTGTTTCAACTTCATCAGAGATCAATATCTTTTTTTAATATTGTATTTCTCTTTTAAAGTTTGTTTGTTTGCCTATCAAGTTGGTACTTAAAAAGGCAAATTGATAATGCAAAATCCAAGTTATTTGATTATTTTAACAAATATTTTTTTTTAATGTCAGCTTTTTATTTTAATAAAAAATTGCTTTAAAGTGGAAATTCCATTAAAAATTAATACGTCTTTTTTTTTATCGGTTTAGTCTACGTGTAAAAACTTAGATAAATTTAAGTAAATATTATCACATTAATTCTAAATTTTAACAAAATTGGAAAGACCACTTGGATTATGATCAATCCAATTAATTTATCCGTTTCAAAAAAAAAAAAAAAAATCCAATTAATTTTCCCATTGTTCTTCTATTATTAGATCCCATTAGAAATTAGAAATAAATATAAAATATAAAATATAAATCCAAGGTAACTTTATAAGTATACAGTTTCGCCATTGGTTATTTTCAAATTTAATCATTCATTCATACCAATTAATGTGTATATATATACATTAATTACAAATTCATCATTCGTAATTTAAAAAAAAAAACGAAAATGTTAAAAACACGAGCTTTCAACCAATCCAGTACAAATTTCCACACAAGTGTAATCTACCTTCATAATTAATCAAAGATGAGCTGCTAATGAAAAATGGAAAGGCAACAAGTTTCTGAATCAAAAGCACACAAGAAATCATCATTTCTTCTGTAAAAAAGTACGATTATCAAGATTTAATTCGCCAATTTTCTGTAACTTTTTCATGATCTCTCGTTTGTTTGGGGGCGTCCATATCTCCCAAATCAATCGGTAAAAATCCCGTTTGAATACCATCACTATCAGTATCGATATCTCCTTCAATTCTCAATCCTTCAATTCTGGCTGTTATCGAATCGGATTTAATTCCCACCTCCACATCTGCATATTAAACGACATTTAAACTCCATGTGAAGGAATTAATGATAGGAAATTAAGTGATTAATACCTGGATTAGAGAAGAACCATAAAACAAAGGCACACAAAAGCAACACGAATGGAATGACATGAATAGCATTCTCTGCAAATTTAATACGTGACTTGTCCTTTTTCACGTTTTCCATCAGTGGATCATAAGCTGGTAATTCATTTTCGTCCATTGAAGATGTCATTCTCAACCCCGTCGCTGCCTTTGGCGACGAGTGAATGAAATAATCGTCGGTCACCCGGTTCCAGCTCGCCGATCGATGCATTTTTCCCCTTTCTACTTCTTATTATGCTAATAATAATTAATAATTGAGGATGAGAAGTGAAGGGGGGAAAAGAGAGATCGTTTACTCTCAGGACATAGAATGTGAAAGAGTTTGTGTTCGATCTTGTGTTTAGGTTCGTTCACGGGAAACGGCTTTGATTCGCGAGAAATCTGTGTTTATGATTTGATGCCTTGACCGTCTCTATAGTCATCGAGGCAGGTGTGCTATATTAGATTTTTTTTTTTTTTTAATTAACGGTTGAGATTTAATTTCATATGAAAATAATTTTTTATGATGATATAATATAGAGCAGCCCAGCATTTTTTTTAGACAATTTATTTTCCCGAGATAATTACTACTCTTTTATTTCCATATTTTCCCATAATTAATTATTTAATTATTTTATTTTTCAGTATAGATGTTTTTTTTAATACAGTGGAGGGATTAACCCAATTAACTAATTAAGTATAGATGATTTTATTACTTTTAATATTTGATTTCGTCCAATTATACTATCTTCAATTTGTTTTTATTTTCAGTTAAACAATTTAATAATAATTAATATTTAGTCTTTGTATTTTTAAGAATTAAATAGTTTATTTTAAAATTGAGAAGGACTAATAATTTCAATAAATAATTTGTTTTTTTTTTTTTTTTTTTGGCCGACAAAGAAAGATTTGCCAGTGCTACTAATTTATTCCCTTCTCTTTGAAAACATAGAAAAGAAAACATTCTAAGTCTTGATGATCTTCAGTGTATTTTTGAAAGCCTTCCCTTGTGCAATGTCATTACTGGAAAGAAACTTTAAGAAATCTCTAAAACTACTTTCTTTATATCCCTTAGGATTTTGTTCATCCACAAGCTCTTTTGCAGGTTCCATTTTCTGATCCATGCCCAGACTGTGTAAGCTAGCAATTGACATTCTTGTTCTTTCAAAGTTAAGTGTAGCTCTATGCAAAACACTTTTATAAAGGCCATTGCTTAGCACCTCAAGATGGTCTCCGACATGGACCTGAAGAACGCCATGACGTTCTGGTATTACTTTCCATTTGTCATCCCTTGCGTCCATTATTTCCAAGCCAGGTGAACTTTGAAGAACAATGGTTAGAACACTGTAGTCTGAATGAGGTGGCAACCCAAGTGCCATATGTGGGCTTGGACATGGTGGGTAGCAATGTACTGTTATTACTTGTACTCCTCCTTCCATTTTGTTGGTGATGTGAGTTGGGCCTAGCCCAAGGCTTTCTGTAATGGCTTCTGTTATTTCTAGGGCTAGCTTTCTCACTTCTGTACAATATTTTCCCATTTTTTCCCTGAAACATAACATATTCGCATATATTAATAAGAGATGCTTTCTGATTTTCTCAAAACAATCAAATTCGACTGTCAAAGAGAAAAACCAAAAGAATATATAATATATATATATATATATATCAGATCGGGTTATTTTCTGAATAAGGTATTAAGAAGGGTCAAATTGATCAATTTGTTTGCTGGAAATGACATTTTGTAGTGGGCTTTTCAGACGGGTGCTTCGAACATAAACATATCTAACAAAAAAATGATTATACACTAATAATATTATATTATTATTTTATATAATAATTTGTCCTGGTCCAAACTCAATGTATTTGCTTTTCGATATTTTTAAGAATAGTAATAAGCAGAACATATTATCTCACGTTTCATTTTGAATATCTAATGTTTTATGGATAAGCATAAGCTATTTATTGCAACAACAATAGACAATAAGTTCCATTTTCCCATTTATTAAATAATTAGAATCAATAAAATATGATCTATTCATTATATCAGCAATCAAATTTTTTATTACGTTCTGCATGCAAATTTCATCTCATAATTAAGATTTTAATGTGACCTAGATATACCTAATTTTGATAAGTAAGAATTTTAAAAAATTATACTTTTGGAAGGAGAGGAGAACGGAAATTACCTATAATGCGATGGATTGTTGGGCCATAAATGAATCCAGTCAGAAAGAGGATATGCATAATGCTTGAGGAAGACCCTCCAAAATTGGAATTTGTCATTTCCGTCCTTAATGCTTGTTCCATACCTTCCTGGCTTATACACATCATTAGACATCAACTTCATTTTCTCTTCTGTCGGTAATTCAAAATAATCCGTCGCTACGGATGGAGCTTCATCCAGCGTCAATTGGCAAATTCCATGATTTACAATCTGAATATTAAAGAGAAAAAAATATATATTCTGTCCAGTATATATAAAAAATTTCTTAGAAAGAGGCTATCATGCACAGTATAATTGATTTTTGATGTTCTAAAAAAATATGGAAAGTAGAGAGTAGAAAGTTTGTATTCGAGTTTTTGGTGAGCGCAGGAGAGTTCTACCTTGCAATATTATTTGGGGTCATTCACAAAATCTTGAAGGAAATGAAGGAACTTCTAGCGTAGTACAATAGAGTGCATATATACCTGAAAGAAACCGACATGACGGCAAGCATTTGCAATTTCTTTGACGACGCAAGCCCTTCAGACAGCATCCTGTATCAATTCGGCAATGTCAATAACAGGTATAATGGCAGTCTCAGGAGTCAAACTCGATCGTTCTGAAGATGGAATTACATAACAATCAGGCAAATATGACAATCCCTTCTCTTGGGCAGTATTGCCAATTGTGAATGAGCATGATCTCTCATCACCCTTCATTTTAAAACAACTTAATTATGTGCAGAAATGCCTCAGAAATAAAGGAACAATCTAAGAATTGAAGCAGAGGAGAACAAGGTTTATATAGGAGGGAAGCCGGCAACTAGCAAATATTATATACGTGACGGTGTCGACTTGCTTGTTAAGTTTGTAAGCTATATCTGAATGTACACCAGTCCCATGACCAGAGGTACTAAAACCCAAAAAGTGAAAAGCTGTATAACCAAAGGTTATTTTTATCCCACTGAGTGTGGTCTAGCTACATCATCAAAAGCAGGTCAAACGGTTAGGCTTTTGATTGGATCTTCTATTATAGTTTAAAACTATCATATCTAAAGAATCAATATAATAATATCCCTTGAAACAGCGGTATGCAAGTGGGTTTCTGATGAGGTCAAACGCTCATATATTCGATGACAATACAAAGAATGTGCAAAAACCTGGGTTTTGGCAAAACGATGTTTTGGATTTTGGGATCGTATCTTTGTTGTTTAATTGGATGAATGGAATCTTATCTGTTATATATATGTTTCTTAGATGAAGGATGATCTTTATTTTTCTTTTAAAGAATGAAAGAAGCAGGAAGAAGGTTCTTTTTTGTGGCCAACCTTGCCTAGACAAAAATGCACTTTCACATAAATAATTAAAATAATAATACTAGTAATAGATTCAGTGACAGAGTATCCAGTCCGCTCTCCAACATTTTGGTATCTTGAATTGCAAGGTGGGCCAATGAGTTTCGGGTTGATCCATATATAATAAATGGGCTTCTTGATTGCGACCAAGAGACGAACTTTTCAGACACAGGTATTGGAGGCCCATCACCACAACCCTATGTCCGTTTTTTCTTTGGTCATTAGGCGAGTTAGTTATCGTAAACATGTAATTTAGACCTTGTTTGAACGTCTTTTATTCTTTAATTGAAAATTAATCTTTATATTCTACAATAAGTTCTTCAAAAAACAAATAAATAATAATATTGATCAAGTGGAAGTGGGGACTTGCTAAACTACAAAGTCAAAATCAATAGTTTGGAGTTGGAAGGGGTTTAACTCCTTGCAACAACAAATCTGTGCTTCTAACCACCTCACCAACTCAACGAATAGTCTTATGTTGATCATAGATTAACCCCATCATATCTAGATCATTCATCGTACTCTAGAATGGAGGAACATGCATTCCTCATGATAGACCACCTACATTAACCAATTACTTCAGCAGCTGGTCTCTAAAATCTCTAGTCTCTACCCTTTTTTTATCCCAAAAATTACGTAAATTTATTATCGAGTATAAAAATATTGATTGAAAGTGCAAAATCTAATTTAAAGAATGCAAAAAACCAAAAAGACACGCAAATTGGAAGTTAGGTCATCTAATATTAATCAACCCTCACACTCACATATATATACAACCAATACCCATCATTTGTTTCTCATGTTTTTGACCTATAATTCTCACATCAATGGCTAAGCTTTCTTTGATCTCTATTCTTCTTTTTCTAGGCTTCACATTATCATGTGCAGCTACAAATTACATTGTGGGGGATAGTTCTGGTTGGGACATTAGCACTGATCTTGCTTCCTGGGCGCAGGACAAGACATTCACCGTTGGAGATGTTCTAAGTAAGTACATTTATCAGATTTTTTAAAAATCTTTTTGGGTTCTAAAACTTATTAATTAAATGCTAATATTTGATGCTTGTACATATATAGTTTTCCAATACTCGTCGTCAGATAGTGTGAATGAAGTGACAAAAGAAGCTTATGACGGTTGCAACACCACCAAGGTTATTAAGACATATACAAATAATGGGAACACGACGGTTACATTAACAAGACCTGGAGCTTGGTATTTTATTTCTGGGAATAGGTTATATTGCTTAGGAGGAATGAAACTTCAAGTAAATGTACAAGGAAATGAAGCAGATTCTCCGGTGGCTGCTCCTCAAGGGCAGCCAGGGGCAAGTAATGATCTTCCTCAGCCTTCAAAGAACAATAACCCTATTCCTACTTCTTCAGGGTTTGTTTATGGCGGAAAGAATTATCTTGGAAAAGTCTTTTTTGGTTTTGCGGCTACTGTGTTGTTATTGCTGAGTTGACAGGATAATAATCTGAAGGTTGTTTCTCATTTTGAATATGTATAACTATTTTATTTATTGCTTTAATTTGGATGGAAACGTTTTTTTTTTTTTTTTTTTTTGACTAATTAATTGTGGCTAATTTTTTTATCCCTTCCTCGTCAATAATTTATTCCTTACCGCTTCAAATAACAAAAGAAAAAGAATTTCAAAGTTTTTATAAGTGGAAATAATAAACACCGGTAAGTATCTTCTTTTAACGAGACTTTTCACTCCTCATATAGGTGAAAAGATCAACTAACTACCACTGATTGATAGAATTATCTTTCATTATGAATGAACAAAGTATCTTGCATTTATTATTATATATCTATCTATTTATATTGATAAATAAAAACTCAACCTTCAAAACTTATGTGATACAACTTTAGGATATTAGGGTGCTGATATGGCATAATACTAAAATAATTGCTAAGTTGAAATTGATTTTTTTTTTTTTTTTTTTTTTTGACAACTTGAATTAATATCATTAAAATTTTTGAAAACCTTTTACTTACTTTTTTTTTAATAATTTACAGTTTTTCATTAATATTTATGTTCATGTAAGTATATCATTAATATTTCTCCTTTTTTTTTACTCTTATAGAATTTCATTTTTTAAATAAAATAATAAAATTAAATATTATTAACATTTTAATAACCTTTCACTTTTTTTAATAATTAACAATAGAATTAATATCTATAAATATAAGTAGATATTCATCCTTTTTATTTTTTTTACCCTTGGATAGATTTTTCTTTGAATAAAACTATATATTTTCTGAATCATAGAAGCTAACTTTACATAACATTAGAGTATTATTAATGTTGAATCGAGATTATTTTTATTGTTAATGCTTTCATTTGACTACTTAGAGCAATTCCAATGTAATTGTGAATTGTAACTTACATGGCATAAATAGAAGATGTTAACGGTGACATGTCTATAAATTTGTTTGTGAATATTGAATTTGAAAAAGGATTCTTCAATGCATTCTAATTAGAATAAGATTTTATGACGATGTGTAGTATTTTTTAAAAATTATATCTAATTAAAATAAAAGAAAATAAATTGAGTCTGAGAAGTTTTAGCGTGAGAGAAGAAAATAAAATTAATAGTAAAAAAAATTAAATTAAATACCTGAGCTACATTGTCTAACATACTCTCTAAAAGTAGAGAGTGTGGTTCACAGTGTCTATTTTATTTTTTTACACGTCAACTTAGCAGATTAAATAGACAATCGCATTGGAAAAAGATATTATTGTTCAAGTGTCTATTTCTCTGATTTGACAATTAGAAAAAGCCACAACCCATACTTCCGTCGGAGTTGATTTTACATCTTAGTAAAGTGGCTGTCCGTCCGGCTGAGCGAGCGCCAGATGTTGACAAGTCGTAATTCAACATCTCTCATATGTAATCTCTCGTTATGCGAGTCTGCAGAACAAATTAGAGCCAACGTCAAAATACTTGATAAGAACCTCTTTTGATGATCAAAACGTTCTTCGTCAGCCTGCAACAAGGAGGGATCGATCACTCTCTCTACTCCGCTGGGTAATGACTCCATAACCCAACCCCTTAAGCTCATTTCACCCGTGAACATTTCATCTGTTGGCCTCTTTCCCGTGAATGTTTCCATCAGCAAGATCCCAAAACTATACACATCCGTTGCTGCGGAGACAGTTCCATACAATCCATGCTCTGCATTTAAGATTATAATTGGCCATACAATATCCGTTGTAATCTATTTTATGACTGAAAAGAAAAAGGAAGGACGAAAAACTGATGAAACAGAAGAAATGATGTACAACAATCTATTGGATTTATAATAACAAAATAATTTAATCTGAATACTATGTAAGAATATTTTTCAAACATTTAATCCATGTTAAAATTAAAAAATACTAACATCCTGTAAAATTAGGTACAGATTATATAAATCCCAATTCAACTATATATTGGTCCAATCTAATGAAATCAAGTTTCTTGCAAAATCAAACATAAAATCGCTTCTTTTAAGTTGAGAAAGAATTGAATTTTATTAATTGCATTTTGAGAATTGACAAAATAAAGTTGAACTAAATTTGAAATATTCTTGCAAAATTTAGATTCCAAGAAAGGAATTAAAGATGCTGACAAAAACCTGCAACATAAGTCCAACTATTGAACAAGAAAAATTACCTGGTGCCGCATATCCAATGGTGCACATAAGTTTGCTTTGTCTTGATGGAATCCTTGAAACTGAATCTACAAACTTGGAGATACCAAAATCACTAACATATGCAATCATATTTTCATCTAGGAGGATGTTACTGGGCTTTATATCACAGTGAATGATGCTTCTTTGGTGGAGATATTTAAGCCCTTTTGCAATGTCAATCATTATGTTGAGTCTTTGAAAGATATCCAAATCGTAGTTGTGTGTATGAAGCCACTTCTCAAGACTTCCGTTTGCCATGTGCTCCATTACCAAAGCTTTAAAATTATGGCTATTGCTAATGCAGATAGTTCTGATCAAATTTTGGTGAGATATTCTGCGCAAAACTTCACATTCAACTTCGAAACTCCTTAAACTTGTTTCCTCTTCCACATCAAACACCTTTATTGCAACTATCATACCGTCCTTAAGTATTCCTTTGTATACTGAACCAAAATGTCCAGTGCCGATTAGGTTGTCTTCACTAAACCAATCTGTTGCTTGCTGAAGTTCTAGATATGTGTATCTTCTACTAATTTGTTCTGTGGAAGGGAAAGATGTTACTGGGGCAAGTGTGGGTGCTCTCGAGGGCATTTTCCTTTTTGTGCATTTTAACCACAAGCATATGTAGTAAGCGAGTACTATTGACAGAATTGGTATGAGTATTTTTAGAAGGAATACAACCTGATCATGCTGACGAGCACCGGATTTGCAAGGTGGAACAAGTAGTTGAGACGCACCACAAAGTCCATTGTTCATTATGTAAGATTTAGCTGAGAAGTTCGAGAAAGGTCCTTCAGTAGGAATTTTCCCTTCAAGCATATTGAAAGAGACATTAAAATATTTGAGATATAATAGTTTCTCCAATGAATCCGGAATCACTCCAGAAAGATTGTTATGAGAGAGATCTAGGAACTCCAAGCCTTTTGGATGATAAAGTAACATGGGAATTGGACCTTGCAATTCATTTTTGGCCAAGGAGAGATGTGTTAGACTCTCAAGGTTCCCAATGCTGAATGGGATTTCACCAGATAAGTGATTATTTGACAAATCAAAAATTTCCATTACCTTCAAATTTCTGATATTTGATGAAATAATACCAGTGAGAGAATTTGACGACATGTTAATATTCAAGATATCTTTAAGGGTCCAAAAGGGAGAAGGTATTGTGGAACTCAAGTGGTTAGAGCTTAAATTGAGAGATCTTAGACCAGTCAGATTACCCAAGCATGCAGGGATGGAACCAGTAAGCTCATTACCACCAAAGGATAAGTAAGCCAAACTTCCCAGGCCACAAAGACTATTCGTGATGGTTCCCTGCAATCCATTTCCCTCTAGATACAAAACTTGGAGCTTTTCCAATCTTCCAATTGTATTTGGAACATTACCTGTCAAAAGATTATTTCCCAAGCTCAATGCTATCAAATTGGTTAAGTTGCTGATTTCTCTAGGAATGATACCCCTATAGTTACAATTGTTTGCATGAAACTGTTCAAGAGAATTGGAGAGATTGCCGCTGGAAACTGGCAGTGTAATGTTGAGCGGATTGCCTGACAACACTACCTTTCTCAGTTGCTTGCAATTAGCCAACGTAGCGAGGAAGCTCAATTCTGGAGTTGAAGACTCACTGGTTAGATGATTGTTAGCTAGATAAAGTCCTTGGAGATGTCTTAGATTTCCTAATGTACTGGGAATAAAGCCCGTGAATGAATTATCAGATAAATCTAAGAACCCAAGCTTGGTTGCATTAGAGATAGAGCCAGGGATCATTCCATCTAGTTTGTTGCCCCCTAGTAGAAGATCCGTAAGATTAGGCAGAAAAAGGCCCATGGTTGAGGGAAGAGAGCCTGACAGGTGGTTTGTAGACATTACAATGGCTTTCATTGTTGAGATATTAAATAGCACAGGTGGAATTTTTCCACTTAAGGCATTATCAGTGATTCTTAGAATTTGTAGACTGCCAAGGTTACCAATCACCAGTGGTATTGCACCTGCCACAATGAGACATACACTGCATGAGTTTCGAGAATTAACACGCTTTCGTTTTGGTGGAGTGATATGTGAGATTGTGCTGCACAATTTTGTCTTGCTAATTGTCTTCAGGCCATATATCAAAACACAACAGTGGTCAAGCCTATAAAATCATCACAGAAGATTGGAACTTAACACTATTGGCATCCTATGCTGATGGTAAAGATAGGAACCTAACAACATTGCATTCCTAACCTATGTTTAATTTTACAAATTTGAGCTTTGGTGCAGAAAACAACAGCAGAGTGAAAATGATATGATATGCAGGTAGAGCTTAAGAGAGAACTTTTATCAAACAGGTGGGTGGCAATTTCCATGGGTATTACCTGCCAAGTTATTTTCGCTGAAATTTATCTCTTGAAGCAAGGTACAGTTCCCTAAACTGCTTGGTATACTTCCTGCAGAATTATCAAAGTTCATTGTTGTACAAACAACAAGAAGAAATTTACACGTCTATATGGTGAAATTAGCTGACCTGTGAGGTGGTTGGTTGACATGCTTAGATTCTCCATCTTAGTAAGATGACCTATTTCCTGTGGAATATTACCTGCAAAACCTTGCAATTTTAATTTTGAAAATTTCTATAACTAGCACAAAAGAAAAATAAAATCAGAAACAACGTATAGTCCTCAGCAATGAAAGGAAAAAATGGCACAATCATACCACTGAAATTGTTATGATCAAGATATAATTTTTTGAGCATAGTCAGGTTGCCAACTGCTGCTGGTATACTTCCTGCCAAGTTATTATAAGACAGTGATAAAATTTGTAGTTGTTCGCACTTGAGTAAACTACTTGGGATTGTTCCACTGAAATGGTTGAATCCGAAATCGAGAATTTTCAATTGAGTCAACTGAGTCAACTCGTTTGGTAGAGAGCCATAAAAACTGTTGTTTCTAATAGATAGGAAAGCTAGGAAAGACAAGTTTCCAATTTGGGAAGGGATGGTGCCTTCAAGTCCCATGTTAGAGAAATCCAATTTGGTGACCCTCTGACGGGCATCGCAAGTGACACCTACCCAACTGCAAAATGGCGCAATGGTAGACCAGTTGTTTGTCAAAACGTTATTTGGTTCGTAACTGACATGATCTTTTAGTGCTAAAAGAGCGGTTTGATCTGTGACATTGTTCGTCATAGCCTCAGTATAGCAAGCAATGTAAACTTGAATCAGAAGGACTCCAACCCAAAAATTAACAAAGCTGCAAGTAATTTTCATGGCTGTAGGTGGGAAATGGAAAAAGAAATTAGAGGAAGGAAACCGTTATGTTCTGTTTCCTGGATATACTACTTACAGCAATTACTTTAAGGGAAAATTATTATTTTGTCCCCGAGATTTGCTATAATTATTTAAATAGTCTTCGATATTTATACATATATTTATAATGTCCCTGAGATTTGTCACCGTCTTTATACATACATTTATAATGTCCCTGAGATTTGTCACCGTCGTATTAATTGGTCCTTCCGTAAAAAAAGTACACTTTTTCTGTTAATTTTGAGAGGAAAAAACAAAATTATCCTTTGAAAAAATAATTATTTCGTCCCTAAGATTTGCCATAATTATTAAGTAGTCTCCGATATTTATACAAATATTTATAACGTCCCTAAAGTTTACTTCTGTCATATTAATTGGTCCTTCCATAAAAAAAAATATATTTTTTCCGTTAATTTTGAGTAGAAAAGACAAAATTATCCTTTATAAGTTTTCATTAATATTATTAATCCATTTCCTCTAAAATACCTAAAACTCACATTTTCACCATCTTCCTCAACCTAAAGCGGTTTTCATTGCCACCACCGTGTCAATGAAAACTATCATCTCCATAACTAGAACACCACCAAAACTAAAACCCAACATCCAAACTCAATCAAGCCATCATCACCCTTCATCCATTTATCTCTCTCTTATTGATTAGAGGATTTAGAGTAATTTGGTCATTTTATTAAAAATTAACAGCAAAAAGTGTGTTTTTTGGACGGAATGACCAAGTAATATGACGGCAGTAACCTCAGGGACGTTATAAATATTTATATAAATGACGGGGACTACTTAAATAATTATGGCAAATCTCAGCGACGAAATAATTATTTTCCCTTTTAGTTTTGTTGGTGATCTGGTTATGGAACAGATGAATTTTTGTATTCCTTCAAAATTACTGAATAAAGTGTAGTTTTTTTAAAATGGAGGGACGTTATAAATATTTGTATAAATGTCTGGGACTACTTAATAATTATGAAAAATCTTAGGGACGAAATAATTATTTTTTTCAAAGGATAATTTCGTCTTTTCCTCTCAAAATTAACAGACAAAGTGTATTTTTTTGACGGAAGGACCAATTAATATGAGGGTGGCAAATCTCAGAGACGTTATAAATATATGTATAAATATCAAGGACTACTTAAATAATTATGGCAAACCTCAAGGATAAAATAATAATTTTCCCTTACTTTAAAGTAGTCTAGTCAATAGTCCTACCATTTACACGTGGATTTTATACGGCGTTTAAATAATAATATTATTTTATAAAAAGCCTAATAGATAATAAAAGCCCCAGCCCCCACAAAAGTGGAACTCCGCGTAATGGCTTAGGTAAGCCATCAATAAAAAATGTTAAAACGCAATTATTAAATTATTATTATATTGAAATGTAGTCAAAAAACATACTTGCATAACAAAAATTTAAATTAGCTTAAATATAAAAATATTTGGATTCCAAACAAACAAACAATGTATACCAAATTGAGAAACGAAAAGTCAACTTTTAAGCTCCTTATTTAATAATTTAATAAATCTGTTGAAAAACACAATGTTTCAATAGAGACAGAACTCAATATATTAAATTCTAATTTTCTAGCAATCCATTTTATTTATTTAGGATGAATAAAATCCTAAAACAAAAATACATTGATTGATTTTTTTATTTTTTTATTTTCTATATTATTTTTAATAGTGCCTTTATTTTTTAGTTTTGATAATATATTTTTACTTTATTACTTTTATTCATTATTTACATAATTTTTTTCATTTTATTTATAAATTGTTTTATTTTAATATGATTGATTTGATTAGTTTCTATTCTTAACAATATATGAGACTAATGTTTTTATGACAAAGGAAGCGAGAAAATCTTATATCAACTGTATAATATTACACTTAAATTGCTATTTGAGGAAGGAAGAGAGCTGGAAAACCTAACATGGCTGAAGCTGCTGTATCATTCGTTGCACAAAAGCTTACTGATTTGCTTTGCCAAATTAACTTTCACACCGATGTTCGTAAGGAGATTAGTCGCTTGGAAGACGAACTAAAAAGGATGCGTTGCTTCTTGAGAGACGCCGACGCAAAGCAAGACGAAGATGACAGAGTTCGCAATTGGGTCTGCGAAATCAGAAGTGTTGCTTATGAAGCTGAAGATCTCATCGATACATTCATCTTGAAGGTCGATTCCTTGAGGAAAAAGCCTTTCATCAAGAGATCCACCTCTTATTACACTGACTGGAGAATTAGGTCCAAGATTGCATACAAGCTCGAGGAGATCCACAAAAGACTTGACAACATCTCTGCAAGTCGTGAAACTTTTGGTATCAGAAATATTGGAGAAGGAACGACAAGTACCAGTGAGACGCTGAGGAAATTGAGAAGATCGTCTCCTCGCGGCGAGGAAAGGGATCTCGTTGGCTTGGAGGAAGGGACTGCAAAATTGGTGGGCCGGCTTGTGCAGTCGGGAGATCGTTGGCGTGCTATTTCCATAGTCGGAATGGGAGGAATTGGAAAAACTACTCTTGCTAGAAAAGTCTATAATCATAGCGAAATCATGGTTCGTTTTCCTTCTCGCGCTTGGATTTATGTATCGCAGGAGTTTAATGTCAGATATATACTTCAATCAATTATAAAACAAATTATGCCAGTAGGAGAAGAACTCCAAACTTTGGGAGAAGAAGAATTGGAGGGATTGCTTTATGATAACTTATGCAGGAAACGCTATTTGGTGGTTTTGGATGATATATGGAGCATCAATGACTGGAATTCCCTTTCCAAGGCTTTTCCAGCTACAGATAATGGAAGTAGATTGTTGATTACAACTCGGAATAAAAACATTGCTCTGCTCGCTGACCCTCAAACTTCTCCGTATCATTTTCAATTCCTAAACAAAGAGAACAGTTGGGAGTTGTTCAGCAAGAAAGCATTTATGGATGGAACTGATACCTTTTCTCCGTTATTGGAGGAAATTGGGAAAGAGATTGTGGAGAGATGCGCTGGTTTGCCTTTAGCCATCATTGTAATTGGTGGGTTGCTTTCCAGAAAAAGGAATCATCATGAATGGCAAAGAGTTCTTAATAACATGTACTCGCTTTTTGCCCGAGACCAGACTGGAGTTTCTGCAATATTAGCTTTGAGTTACAATGACTTGCCATATTATTTGAAAGCTTGCTTCCTTTATTTAGGTCATTTTCCAGAAGATTGTGCAATTACAACGCGGAAATTGTTTCGATTATGGGTTGCCGAGGGTCTGATTCCGGATCAACAAGAAAGGATGGAAGATGTTGCAGAAGATTACTTGAATGAGCTGATTGACAGAAATATGGTTCAAGTTGCAAGAATGAGCGTTGACAGGGTCAAGCAATGCCGTTTGCACGATCTACTTCGAGACCTTGCCATCTCGAAAGCAAAGATAGAGAATTTTCTTGAAATTCCTAGTGATATAAACGGAAGCTCTTCCCCATCTAGTTATGGGCCGCGCCGTCATCCAATCTATTCGAGCTCTCATTTGTCCTCATTGGAGCATTCCTCTCCACATCTCCGTTCCCTCCTCTTCTTTAGAGTTGTCAGTCAAGCTCGTTATAAATTCTTACGTGGTAGGAATCCTACAGATGTTTATGAACTATCAGCTGCCAATCTTGAGTATATTAGCTTGAATTTCAAACTGCTAAGAGTTCTAGAGTTAGAGGGCATATCTTGTAGTAGCATTCCAAGCAGAATAGGTGACCTTGTTCATTTGAAGTATTTGGGATTAAAAGAGACTAATATTCAAGTGCTTCCCTCAGCAATAGGTTCTTTGAGAAACCTGCAGACTCTTGATATTGCAGGAAACCTTCATCTTCGGATAGTTCCTAACGTTATAAGGAATATGATATATTTGCGGCATCTTTACATGTGCGGACATGAACTTGGTTATCTTCAAATTGACACCCTAAAGCATTTGCAGACTCTTACGGAGATACATGTTGAAGGATGGAAGCATAACAAATCCAGAAGTTTATTAAGTCTCCGAAAATTGGGAATTCGAGGAAACTTAAATTTGAACACAGATGACATATTCAAGTCTCTTGCAGAGCTATCACAACTTCAATCTCTGAATCTGCGAGCAGAACAATCTGGATTTCCATCCCTGGCTCAACTTGCTTCTCTTCGCTGCCTGAGCAAGTTGCATTTGAGAGGAAGGATAGCACAATCACCGAGAATAGAAGAGTTCCCACCAAGTCTTTCTCAGTTGACGTTAGAACACACCCGTCTCAAGCAAGAATCAATAGAGACACTTGAGAAGCTTCCAGAATTATTAGTTCTGAGATTAAAAGCACAGTCATACAGTAAAGAGAAATTGGCAATTTCTGGTAATGGGTTTCCTCAACTGAAGTTCCTTGAGTTTAACAGCTTGGGATCGTTGGAAGAGTTGAATGTAGAACAAGGTGCACTGCCAAGGCTTAGAAGTCTTAGAATTATCAAATGCATGGGACTTAAAATGCTACCTGAAGAGTTGAAGTGTCTGACTACTCTTCAAGAGTTGCATATTGAAGAGATGCCAAAAGTCTTTGTCGAGAGACTTAGAGGAGGAGACCTTCACAAAGTCCAGCACATTTCTTCAATCATATTCGAATAGGTAAAGATAGCTCTTGGCAGCATTTTCTAGAAAATGCATATTCCATCCAATGAAATGTGTCTTGTTGAGGTGTTAGTATTCTGTACGTACTGGAAAGCTTCTATAAAAGTGTGAAAAACCAAAAAGAATTTCATATCCAAAGGTGGGTCTTGCTTTTCCGAGCGCAAAGGCCCGTCGGTAAAAATTTTACCTATTGTACGTATGGATCAAACCGTCGAAAATAAATTTTTCTTTATTAAAATAATGATATTTTTTATTATATATTATAAATAAAAAAATAAAATCATAATATTTTTTAAAAAATTCTTACAATAATTGATTTACATCATAATGTTATGAATCTGGTACAGTCAAGTAATTTTGAAAGCCGAAAAGATTGCCAGTGACAGGCTTCCTACCACATTTCAAATTTTAAACCACACGATTGGCCAGTTCTCCTCGCACATTAAAGGGTCTTCAAGCCAGCACGTGACACGTAAACTTCCTTGTTCTCTTGCAAGATTTTTTATTTTTTATTTTTGTTAACTATATTTTATGTGAAAGGTCCAAATTATAAAACCAAAAAAAGCTACAAATTAAATTGACTGCAAATGAAATATAATATAGTATAATTATCTTTTAAATGTAATGTCTGTATATAATGTAATTAAATATATTTTAAATAAAATTTAAATATATTTAATTTATATTTAATTATTGCAGATTTTCTTTTTTTTTTTTCACTCCCAATCACAACAATAGGATTATGAAATGAATTTGACACGACGGAATATCACAAAACCAAAAAAAAAAAAAAAAAAAAAAAATTTCCTCTATTTAAATATTTGGTAAAACAATTTCAAATTTTTAAAACCACAATAATCGATTGGCCCCTAGATTCTCCTCGCACATTAAAACGGGGTCTTCAAGCCAGCACGTGACACGTAAAACTTCCTTGTTCTCTTTTGCATTAATTTTTTTTTTATTTTTAATTTTGTTAGAGCGGATATGTTTTAGTGAATTAAGGTCCAAAATTTTATAAACAAAAAGAGCAAACAAGAGTATACAAAATGTAGCTGCAAATGAAAATATATCAATAAAAGAGTGAGTGAGTGAACAATTTATCTTTATACAATGTATATGAAGTCTGTATTAGTATGATGCAAGTTATATTTAAATATATTTATTAAATATAAATTTAAAATATAGTGTAAATTTATGGTAATTTAATTATTGCCAGATTTCTTTTTTTTTTTACAAACATACCCAAATCACACACAATAGGTATTTTGAGAGTCAAATGAAAATGAATCCAGAACTGGATGATTAAATCAAAAAAAGTTATAAACAAAAAAAAAATAAAAAAAAAAAAAAATAATGAAAATAGGGAAATTTGAAAAAGGTAATTTCTAACAAAACGAACTTAACGTCAAGTCTATCGATCATCTAGAGCAAAAAACGTCCGAAATATGAAAATGCTTATTATAACCCAATCTAAGCAACGTTTCACCTCTGCCACGCGTTACTAGCCAACTCACGGCTCCTCCTCATCTCCTCTTCCTCGCAAACCCTTCTCTTCTCTCTCCAAAAGAAACTTCCAATTTTGTTCATTGTCTCGAGAGCGTTCACTTCCCTTCAAAACTCGAGACCCAGTTCTCCTATTATCGTGACTCATCTTACGTATGAATATCCTCAACAAAACATCGGTTTCGGGCAACAAGTCCTCGCAGACCCTTCCACCAAATCGGACCCTCCTAGCACTCAACCTCAGTGTGGTCCAGACCCGATCGATTCGTACCTGAGAAAGGCTCTTCTGCCGAAGAGTCAGTTGCTATTATAAAATACTCAAGTTTAGGAGCTGGTTTGACTTCATGGGGTAGTGGTAATATGGCCTTCCATGAGAGTTTGCTGGGTGTCTATCATAAAAAAAAAAAAAAAAAAAAAAAAAATGGAATGGGAAATTGAAAATGGAATTTCTACACAACTTAACTCAACACGTCACACAATAAACGCACGAAAAGAAAATGCTCCACAATCTAGCAACCTCCTCTGCCACCGCCAACTCACGGCTCCTCCTCATCTCCTCTTCCCTCGCCAAACCCTTCTCTTCTCTCTCCAAGAAACTCCAATTTTGTTCTTGCCGCTTCACTTCCCTTCAAAACTCGAGACCCATCTCCTATTATCGGCCTCCGATGAATATCCTCAACAAACTCGGTTTCGGCACCAAGTCTCCAGACCCTTCCACCATGGACCCTACAATCCCTCAGGGTCCAGACGACGACGTACCGGCTCCTGGCCAGCAGTTCGCCCAGTTTGGAGCTGGTTGCTTCTGGGGTGTGGAATTGGCCTTCCAGAGAGTTTCTGGTGTCACAAAGACCGAGGTGGGTTACACTCAGGGGCTTTTGCATAATCCTACTTACGAGGATGTTTGTACTGGAACTACCAATCATAGCGAGGTGGTAAGAGTGCAGTTTGATCCTAAGGAGTGTAGCTATGAGGCTCTTCTTGATGTTTTCTGGGCCAGGCATGATCCTACTACTTTAAATCGCCAGGTTAGTTTCTTGGAATTGGTTTGGTAAAATTAGCATACTTCATGTTTCTAGCTAATTTCTGATTGCTGGTGGTTGATATTATGTGGGTTCTGATGGGATTACATGGGATTTTTTCTTCTTGAGTTTTATTGGATTTCCTTTCACAGTATGTCTGTTTTAATTTGTGCTACACGTTTTAATTCGATGGAATCATTGATAATTTGGGGTTTTTGGAAGTTTATCGTTTTGACTGGTTTTGGTTAATATATATGTTTGTTTAATCTGCCATGTGCCTTGGTAATAATTTCGGAGTTTCTTTTCTCCTTAATTTTGTTTTCGCAACTTATCTTCTGTTTTCTCCAGACTATTAGTTCCTGTTATTTCTTCTGGTTTGTCAACATCAATAGCTTCCTAATTATTAAACTCTATTGTTAGTTTCAAAAGAAAATGGCATGAAATTTGTTTGCAATTATCGCAACCGCTGGGTTAGCCATATGAAATTTGGCAGTCACAGTTGATCGGACTCTGGGCTATAATAGGTATGATAGAAAAAAAAATTTAGTTTAAGGTCACAATGGACGTATGGTCCATATGAATCCTTACATGAAGTTTAGCTCCTTGCATTACTAGAAATATGCTTTCCAGCTGAATGCATCACCATAATTGGATAAGTAATAGATTTGAACTATCATGCAACTACAAGCAGAAGAAGAATTGATAATCAAAAGAACAATTATTGAGCGGCCATATCACCATGTTGTTTCACTTCCTTGAGTTGTTATGCTTTTGTTGGTTAACTCGTCGAATTCAGATGTTAATCTTAACACGAAGACGTGTAGGTTTGGATAGAAACATGGAATTATAAATAGAAATCTAGTAATGTAAACTGATGTCAGTTATACATATATTCGACGCTCTGATATCATGTTAATCCTGGTGTGCAGGGAAATGATGTGGGAACACAATACAGATCTGGAATTTACTATTACACTCCAGAGCAGGAGAAGGCAGCACGGGAGTCTCTGGAACGGCACCAAAAGCTTTTGAACAGGAAGATAGTTACTGAGATTTTACCTGCCAAGAAGTTCTATAGAGCTGAAGAATACCACCAGCAATACCTTGCAAAAGGGGGCCGTTTTGGGTTTAAGCAATCTGCTGAGAAAGGCTGCAATGATCCCATTAGATGCTATGGCTAAGTCCACAGTTATTTTTATTAATGTGCTCGAGTTTTTATACAGTTTGCTGGGTTATGCATGTATTGTATTAAGTTTCCAGGAAATGGATCTGGAATAATCTATACACATAAGGTGTTTGCATTTTACTATTTGTGTAAAGTTGCTGAGGCAGATTAGTTGGTATATATATGAAATAAAGATTTTTATCTGTTTTGTGTAAAATTGAAGAGGGAAGGCAAATGAAAGGCTTGTCCATGAGCATTAAGCTTCACTTAGCCTTTCCATCTGAAGCATGAGTACAAGGCAATTGCCCATGATCGATTACTGTCTTAAAAGTAAGCTTTTTGCTGTTGATTAGGCATTATGGTGGCATAATAGGCATTTTATGATGCACAAATGTTGATTAGGAATTATGCTTGCGCTACTTCCAATATTTTCTATTATACTGAATTAAACAAACTTCGACTTCAATTAGCTCAAAGCAAATGAGTCTTTTACCGCATTCCATTTCTTGTACTACTGCAATCCTGGATTGTTCTATTATGGAATTATTCTTTTCAAACGACGATGGATTTTTTATCACATTAAACAAAGTGAACGACAGAAAGAGGTTGTTCTTTTCCATCCAAATGGATTTGTTGCGGCCTTCAGATCATCTTTCCACCTCTAATCCGGTTGGTACACTTTTGAATTGATCCATTATGATATTCCCTTCACCATTATTATTCTTAGTACTCTTAAGATTGTACGTATAGTAATTGAAACAAGGTTCCTACAGAGAAACACCCTAACGACGCGACGCTGGTATGGCAAGCAGCCTGCTGAAGAGAAAATTTCACTCGTAGATCCAGCGATGAAGGCTGCTCTGCCAGTTGACAGTGCCATCAGGGAACCACAAAGCTATCTCTTTCTTAGCATTCTCCACCGAATCACTTCCATGAATGACATTCCTGCCAGATTTTTCAAGTAAAATTAATTAAACATTATCAGAAACATTAACTAGCAAAAGGAGGAAAAAGCAAAATATTTCATTTCAAATTCATAGCCAAAAAATATGCTCACAGTAAAATCAGTAGAACGTACCACAAAAAATTTACAAATACAAAGACTGAATTGGATGTTGAATTATATTGTTGAAGGAGAAAGTAAACTCAATTCTTGATAAAACCAGAAAAATGGACATAAAAAGAACGAAGAATAAATAAGCCAATGAACCAAATTATCAGTTGACTACCTTCCAACTTCAACAGCAAAATCGCCACGAATGGTGCCAGGGGCTGATTCTGATGGTTTAGTAGCACCAATGATCTTTCGACCGGTTGCAACAACATTCTTACCTTCCCATACCATAGCAACAACAGGACCAGAAATAATATACTCAACTAGACCTTCAAAGAAAGGCTTTGATGAAAGGTCCTCATAGTGCTTCTCAGCAAACGGCCGTTCAACACTCAGAAGCTTCAAGCCTTAAATTTGAACAAAAAAAAATATGGAATACATTCCAAAACCAAAGCGTTGAAAAAACTACAGTTGATAACCAATTTGAGCCCTTACCTTTCAGCAAGAAACCCTTTTTCTCGAATCTGCTAGTAATCTCACCAACCTTTCAAAACAAATTGACAGATAACCATCATATACACCAAAAGAATTCACTGTCCTAGCTTTTCCTTAAAACAGCATATACTCAACAAAATTTCACAATTTACTATTGCTGAAAATGATAACTTTATCAATAAAACCATTTTTCTAAATATTCCGCAATTGTTACCACAAAAAAAAAGAAAGTTCTGAATGCTGATCCATCAGCTCATGATAATTAAGTCGCCAAACAATTATTTAGTTTTCTCAGCCAGAAAGCACTTCAATGTTCGAAACAGCGATTTGGCACAATTGAAGTCAAAGTTTTCCCTTCAGTATTAGTACAATTTTTTTCAAAATCAAGCAATCAACCCATAAGCCATAAGAGAAAAGCAAATTCAAAGAGTTCATTGTCTAAAAAACTGAACTAAACTAAACAATCTTAACGAAAAATAATCTGTAAATATATACATGTATGTAAAAAGAACAGAGTGAGAGTAGAGACCAAGCCTCGTTGGACGCCATCAGGTTTGATCATGATGAAACTCTGCTCCATGTTTCGATTTTTCTTCGACTTCGATCTTTCGTTTTGCTCTGATTAGACAATGCTGGTGAGGAGACTAAAGTGGAGACAAGACAAGACGGCAACGTCGGAGAGACCAAAGAGAAGTTTAACTTAATCATTATTGGATGGGCCTTGTTGAACCCCTATTAATCGGGTCCGTTCCGATTATTAGTTTTTGGCCCAACTCAATCAGAACGTTGTTGACATGCACTACATTTTGGCTGGCGACACAGAATGACACCTATCATCGCATTACCACAACATGTTGACATGCATCACATACCTCACCAACGTGCGTGGCACAAGCCAAGAGGCTGTCCCTAAGTTCAGGTCGTACTACAACATAATGCATTTTATCTTACCACATTAATTAAAACATTAGAATATAATAATAATAATAATAATAATATTAAAACTTCAATTACAATAATAAAAAAAATTTGCAAATCTACTTCCTCAAGATACTCCAAAGCAACAAGAGCATATTAAATTATTAATCTTAATTACAAGCAATTAAATACCCTGTTTGCCGGAACAGACAAGGCAGAGCATGAACTTGCACTGGGTTGCCAGCTTGTTATAAGCAGCTGTTTAGCCTTAATAACCAGATTGACTTTTTCCAGCTTACTTGTGTTTTTATTTACTAATTACTAATATTCATGATTAAGACATTAAGTGCCTTTTTTTTAACATTTTCCATATGTACCCTTTAAGAAGAAATTATGGATACATATGAATGTTAGCTGTGGTTTGCCTGGTCTTACAAGAAAGCAAGAAATGCTAGCAGCAAGCAATTATTAGTATGGTGGGTAACCAATGTAATCCTAACATAAACCAACTAAACTTTTGAAATGTTTGCCCTTTAATCATTATTTTTTCAATAATCCTTGCAAATATGTATATAAATTAAACTAATTACTTAACTGTTTGGTGCAAATCAACCATCTATTACATAATTAATGAGTTAAATCAGATGTTCTGAGAAAGAGAAAGTTGAGAAACAAAAGATATGGCTTTCTGATGATTGCTCATCTCATCTCTTATGTTTAGGGTTCACCTTTACCTCATAGGAATTCTGCTTTAAGTTAAGCTATGGCTTCACCTTTACTTCTTTAGTGAAAAGAAATGAGACAAGATATTATTATTGAAATGGATGTAGATCAGAGATCTAGAACTTGGTTTGGACCATTTCCATTTTTAACACAGACAATGTTATTATTTGCTTAATCACAGCTCAAATCTCCAATGTAGACTCCATCTCTAATAAATAATACTAATGGACATCATCTTTCCTTATCAATAGTACAAAATTCAATTCTGAGACTCTAATTTATGCCAACTGTCATAAATTTTTAATTATTATGATCCTAATCTTGGTAAAATCAGTATATATACACATTATTATTAATATTGGAGAGTTACTTAAGATTACTATGGTGGTCACACACACAGAATGTCTACTGTCTATATTAGAAATTACTCGATACAAATAGGAGTTTCCTCAGTATGATACATTTGAAAATCCAACTTTTACACTTTCAAGCAACCAATGAATCACTTTTTATTTTCCATTTGGTGGCCAGCAAATCATTGATCTTTAATTAGACATTTTAATAATTAATTGAACAAAGGATAGTTCATTTTTAATTTTCCCTTTCAAATTTAAAAGTTCTATGGCACCTCTTTGTGGCATGAAAAACACAATTTGACTTGTGGGGACATAATTGTCATCATATTCCTATTCTTGCCAAACTCTACCCAGCAATAAAGAAATAAATTATATATTAATGCATGTCATTAGCAACTTAGAGACATTCATTAAAATCTTAATTTTCCCTAATTACTGTACTATTTAAAGTCCCACCTTTCATGTCATCAGTGGTTGAATCCAATCTGTTTGAACATTTATATCATGATTTATTGATTTTGTAGCCAAAAAACAAGGGTAAAAAATAAAAGCCCATGGCCCATCTCCACTTGGAAGGACATACCTGCCATTATTTAAAAAGTTAGCAAGATAATCGTAAATTAAGCATTTTAATGAACGGCCATTTCGCTTTCGTTTTAAACAGAATTCCTCACACGCTACACAGAATTCCTCACACGCTACACAAAAAATAAAAACCGAGCCGTGTGTTTTTTGAAAAACACAGAGCCGAGAAAAAAAAAAAAAAAAAATCAAAAATGGCAGATTTAGAAGCGTCGGAGGCGATGCCTAAGGTAATAAGCTTCCTCTCCTCTCTTCTTCAACGAGTGGCAGAGTCTAACGATCTTAGGAGTCAATTATACCCGCAGAGGATATCTGTTTTTCATGGCTTAACCAGGCCTAACATATCCATTCAAACCTATCTCGAGAGAATCTTCAAATATGCCAATTGTAGTCCGTCTTGCTTTGTGGTTGCTTATGTGTATCTCGATCGCTTTGCCCAGAGACAGCCTTCTCTTCCTATCAATTCTTTCAATGTTCATAGACTGCTTATTACCAGTGTCTTGGTTTCTGCCAAGTTCATGGATGATATGTAAGTTCTCTTCAAAATTCAATTCAATCTTTAACTTCATTCATTTTCTTGAAAAATGCATATATTTAAATGATCTATGATTATGGTTAATGAATTATTAATTTTAATAACTTTTCATTTCATTTCGAGTTTATGCCTAACTCAGTAATTACCAGCTAGGATCCAATTTTGTATAATCATGAACTATAATTAATAAAATGAATGCAAAATTAAGAGCACAAGTAGGAACAACCACCGTAAGTAAAAGAAGACAGCCATGTGAAAACCTGATCCGTCTTTTAATAGACAGATGGAACCACCTAAGTTGGTGGTGATATTGTCTATTTCTACATAGGCATGCCTGTAAATTCCATCTATTTAGAGCAATTTGCAAGCATGTGTCATTATCATTATACCCTATTCAGAGTCAGTGACAGCTCAATCAAGCTCATATGTTTTTCTTAAAAAAAATTCACTAGCTAGCTACCTTTTTTTTTAATATATATATATTTTTAAGTTTCTGCCCTCTTTTAACAGAACCCTGCCCTACTTGCCTGTGTTTATTGACTGTCACAGGCCTCTTTGCTTTAGTAATTTGTCTGTAATTCTTTGCTCTGTTCTTTCCCATAAATGCGCATCAGAGCATGTGACCATAAAATTCACATAAAAGAAGATATTTAACTTTTAATATATGAAATCTTGAATTAATGTTTAATGGGTTTCTGATTTTTTTTTTTTTTTTTTTTTTTTTTTTTTTTTTTTTTTTTTTTTTTTTTTTGCAGATATTACAATAATGCCTACTATGCTAAAGTTGGAGGGATCAGCACAGCAGAAATGAATGTTCTTGAAGTGGATTTCTTGTTTGGTTTAGGGTTTCAATTAAACGTGGCACCCACTACTTTCCACACTTATTGCTCTTACCTTCAAAGAGAAATGTTGATGCAATCTCCTGTTCAATTAGTAGAACCTCCTCTAAATATGACAATTAGACCACTAAAAATCCATTGTTGTTTTAATGATGATGAGTCCTCCCATCAGAAGCAACTTGCTGTTTAGTTAATTATGCCTTTTTTAGGATAATTAGGAAAGATGGATTACTGATTTCTGTGTAAGTAGATTTTTCAGCATTAGATCTCTTGCTGGCTCTTGTATTGAATCTGAATCTTGTGGAATTTAGGGTATTTTTTCCACTTGAAATTCTGCTTTGACATCTAGTCAAAGTTCTCCTTTTGGCTTTCCATGATTTCAGCCAATGTTCTTTTTTAAATTTCTCTTGGTACATTAATTTTTCCTTTTCAATTAGCTATTCTATCTAATATTATAGGAATAATTTTCCCATAATTCATTTTAGAATAACTATTATAAAAAAAATATATATTTTCTCAGTTTTAAAAATATTTATATGGGAAGATCAACGGGATTGGTTTGAGTGAAAAAGATTCCGTTCCTTCAGGTAAAAATTTGAGTGTTCTATCCCGGTAAAATACAATATAATTACTAATTTATACCCCAAAAATTTTAATTTTAAATTTGCAGTAGAGAAAATGAGAAAATAAATGAACTGAGCCTGATATAAGCAGATATGCAGAGAAGGTGTTGTACCCTTGTACCTACTATCACGCAAGTGTTGTGAATTATTGTTGAAGAAACATAAACAGTATGTAGAAAACAGAAATCTACTTTGCTTTTTGAGCTAGCATAAACAAACACATCTCCTTACAATATTGTCCCTTGATAATAATGGGAAGTAGAGCTTTGCTGAAATTGCCTGCTTGCATTTATAATTACATCATTGGTGTGACATCAAAAATACCGAAACCGTTAAAAGATTTTCAAAGGCATTACAGTCTCGATGTTACACGTTATGTCAAAAATATTTTTCCAGCGACTACTCATGTGTTCTCAGATTTTTCCATAATAAAATATTGGTGTACATTTTGAATGTAATAATATATGTAATTGCTCATACAAACGTTAAAATTAAGAAATGTATATATATTTGTTCTATGCCTATCGGTTAGTACCTGGTGCAAATGCACTGATTACAAGCATATGGAGATTGACCCAAAGTGAAACATTAGTAAAACCACCACGTAAGCAATCATTGACTGTACTACTACTTAAAACAATTGAAATGTTTCCAAAACAGATGCACCCTCGTTGGAAAATTCTTCCCAATCGATGCTACTGATGAAGAGAGGCTTGAACATAGACTCGGTGAGTTTTATTGTTAGAGAAGCCGTAGCCTTGACGATACTTGTTTCAACAATATTAATGTTCTTAATTGAAACAGGACGTTGACGACGAAGATCAAGAGCACGCAAGCGGAGTTCAAAAATCTTTCCACAGTTACCGCCAACAGATGTGTTAGGCATTAGCTCTGATAACAGTTGTTGGGGTATCAGCTCTGATACCACTTGTTGGGCCTCGCAAAGAATCAAGAGAAAAATTGACACAGCGGAAAAATAGAAATGGGACACACAGAAATTTACGTGGTTCACCCTCAACTGTTTAGGATTACGTCCACGGGACAAACTCCGAATAATTCTTTCACTATTAAAAATAGTAAGAAATTTAACGTGGTTCAACCCTCAACTGTTTAGGATTACCGTCCACGGGACAAACTCCGATAATTCTCTTCACTATTAAATAGTAAGGAATCAAAGAGAATATAATGGGACACACAGAAATTTACGTGGTTCACCCTCAACTGTTTAGGATTACGTCCACGGGACAAACTCCGAATAATTCTTTCACTATTAAAAATAGTAGGTATACAAAGAGAATAATATAAAAATAGTGGCACACAAAGTGTTTTTCAAAAACACTCTAAATTAATTTTCTCACTATTTTTCCCTCACCTAATTTTAAGAAACCCTTCTTAAAACTAGATAATTCTCTCTTTCTACATTTTTTTTTCTCTTCTTTCTGCTATTTGTTTGACGCTTCACTACCTCTATTTATAGGAGATGTTACGAGAGAGCCGTGTATAAGGTGTGTTTTACTTTCCTTTTTCCTTTTTCTTTAACCATTTTTGTCAAAAAAATTGCATGACAATTTTACTTTCCTTTTTCTTCTTCTTTGACCGCCAAAAAAACGTGTGTGTTTTTTTTTTTTCTTTTCAAATATATGTGGGTCCCACATATGGGAGAGACCTGCAACAAGATTATCTATCCAACTTACCAATTAAGCTCAGTAGCATTTCAAAAGTCGTTGCCACGCTTGAATCCCCAGACTCCACAGCATCAGAATATACCTTCAGCAAGGGTGGCAGAGCAATACGAACCTAGGGAAGCAAAATTTAGGTTTAACATTCCTCAAGCCATGATAGATAAGATGAAGAGAACAAAAAGTTATATCACGTCTTACAGGGATTTTTTCACTGAGAAGCCTTCTCACTATATCAGCTTTCAGTTTTAGCTTTGGTTTGGATTCTGCAATATAATCAGGACCAATCACCATTAGTCTTGTAACCTCCTCAAGATAAGGATTTAAAAAACCACCTAGCTTGTCCACAATTGCCTCCAAAGCAACAAGAATAGAATGCATAAAAGATTCTCTGGACGAGGCGTTATCATCACCAACACGGGAAGACATTTCATGAGATATCTTAATCACATTCTTCATTATTCTAGGAAGCTCAGCAAATGCTCTTGGTCCAAGCACATTAACTAACGCACCAGTTGTTCGAATGCAGCTATAAGAAATGGCCATGCTGTCCGAATTCATGCCTCCTGTTATATATGGAAGGCACATGCTGAAGACAGAATAATTGGAAGAGAAGTTTTGGGCCAAAACTTCCACCGTAGCGACTGCTGAAAGCTTCAGTGAAGAATCACCCTAGAATGTCCATTTTTGTTGACCCTAGAGAGTTCTAAACATGTTGTAGTAGTCACATCAAAAGAAGAAAATCTGAAGATTTTAAGCTAAATTAGTAGGATAACAACAATAATAAATGAATTAGTTAATTATTATTACTAAATATTTTTTTTTTGAAGCATACATTATTACTAAATAATTAGTATATATAATACACACAATTGAATGACAAAACGATTATGCTTATGCATTAATTTAAACATGGTGCTCTCACATATTGCCTTTGTGGTTTCCATATTATGATAAGAGCGATGATTGATTTTGGTACTTGAGAAGACGAGAAGGATTCATTTATCATTTGTCAATGTACTATATCATGATGAACTCTAAGTCGAGTTCGTGTTACGGAAAGTAACGGGAAATTTGTAGAAGTAATAGTGATAAAGAATAAGAGCACCACAAAAAATCAAAACTAAGCCAACTTCTAGATAAGAATAGTCTAATGCTAGGTAAAACAGAGCCTGCAATAGTAATATGAAAAACATATCGAGAAAGCTACTATCTAAAATCTTATATGCGAGGATTATAATTGCATGCAACTGTATGGTGCATGATAGCAGCGATAAAAGTGTAGTAACACGTTCCAAACGCGAATGTACGCGCACAGGTACAGCGGCAGCCATTGAAACGACAAAGTCTGCACATTTTGCATTGCTGCCAATTACATGTGGCTGAGCCTGAACATGTACGCTATATCTGTGAGCAGCATATGCAGACAAAGCCAGCAATGACGAGAAGAAGAATAGAGGAGTACATATTAGCATATTCTTTAATACGGGAACCGAATTCCCAGCTCCATCCGTAGACCCGTAAGGCCTGGTCCTGAAAATAACACTCCCAAGATCATCCAGATTGTTTCCCCTGCAATTATATTTGTGTTACAAAATAAAATAATTAGACCAGAAATGAGAAATTAATACAGCCATCCAGCTAGCTTACTCCCAAGTATAAGCTTGGTCTTCGATTCTGAGCACTTGGGTTGAGAGATCATGGTCGATTTCTCCATTGGTTTAATCAGGATCAAACAAAGAAGATGAAAAGATTGATAAAATGGAATAGCTTAAAAGATTGTTGAATGAATTAACAAATTAGTAAAGAAAAAAAAAAAAAGGAGTGCACGTGTTGCAAACCCATTTCAGTCCTTTGGTTAGAAGCTTAGGTAGCGAAGAATTCAATACTTAGGCACGCTCAAACTATTGTTAGGCTTTAATTATTTCACAGTGCGAAGAATTGGTGGCACAAAGTTGATGGCCACAAGTGAGTAGGAAGACACATTATATGTGTGATCAAAAGTTTTTCTTGGATATATTAAGTTTTTCTTTGCCGATATATATAAATAAGACAAAACTAACTTTGCTGATAAAAAAATACATATAATAAGTATGATAAGAATATCTTTAAGGATTTTAATTTTACCGTTAAAAAAAAAGTTAATTTAATTTTGATTGATCATATTATATTTTACAAGCTACGCATTATATGTAGTAAGAATATAATATCATATTATATTTAAGTTTTTCTAGTGTTTAAAGTTTAGCTTTAAATTAAAATTTTTTGACAATCATACCCATTTTTTTTTCATCCCAATTCAGTTGATTAACGAACTAATATCATTTTTTGTGATTTTAAGTTAAACAGCTAATTAGTAAACTATTTTTTTATCAACACTTTTAATTTAAAGCACTATATAAATACTCACCAGCTAAAAGCTAATATAAGCTCGTCAGGAATAAAAAAAAATTAATGTAATAATTAAATTTTGTAATATTATTTTCTAAAATAGATGCATTGATTAATATATTTAATTGTATTGTATGAAGCAAATAATAATGATTTTAAAATAAAAATTAGAAATGTGTTTTTCGTGTCATCACGTAAATGCATATTTTATGTAAGAAAAGTAGATAATAACTTCAAAACTAATACGGCGTGTTTAAGATTTGTTTATGCAGTAATTACAATAGTTGAAGCCTTTTTCAAAGACATCACAAGCATTGATTTCGATTCTCAAAATAGGTACGTGTTTGCTTTTGATAAATTAGTTGTGATTTGTATTGTATTTTGTAAATGAGTTAAATTTGCTAATTCTAATTTTGTATGTCTTGTATGATTGGTTATCACAACTTAATTAATATTCATTTGAAAATTATTTTCTTTTCCTGAAAATAATACAATTTCAAGGGGTCGCAACACAAATCTCTGAATATACAAGATTAATTCAATATTGTTATAATTAATTTCCTTGAAAATCTAATTTTCTGAATATTGAATTAATCTTGTATATTCAGAGATTTGTGCACCCCTCGAAATTGTATTATCTTTGAATGACCATGCTACCCCTGCTAACTTATAATTCAAGAATAAGAGAGTTGTGTCAAATAAAAATTACGTAAAATTCCAGATAAGTAAAATTATGAGGGAGCAAAATAAAATAATAACACACACTATTTAATAACTGAGTTCGGCCAATCTTGTATACATCTTTGGACTGACGCATATCTTTTATAGAAAAAAAAAATAAAGTGTTTATAAAAATTCACAATCCTTTATCTAATAATATCCAAAAAATTAGATTTTTTTTTTTTTGATAATCCCTTTATTTTTTTCTCTCTTACAATTACTCTCTTTCACGATTTGCTAATCTGCACACAATTAATTACAAATGGGGAAGTAGCTTTTATAGGCAAAATATTTTAATGTGTAAATTGCTGCTCAAATTTATTAGCAGTCATTCTTGAAGCAGCAGCCGCAAAAACTTTGCGGCCGCATACTTTGACAAGCTGGTTGGTGAAGAAGTCCTCGACCGCGTAAGTATTTTCTGCACGCGATTATGAGCTTATAACTGCTGTTTTTCCATTTTAATCCTTACATTTATGGCTGCATCATTTAATTGTTAGCTATTAACTGCAGCATCGCCGTTTTAATCCCAGTTGGACACCGGTGCCGTTGTCGTTTAAACGCTAAAAAAAACAGAAGGGCTTGTTTCCGAATTCAAAATGAAAGAATGAATTGGTGACGTTGGATAATAGCTTCCTCAACAATAACTTATCAGAGAAGTATTTTATTTTTCTTCAGTCAACATTGGACACGTAGCTCATTAATCGGCCCCACTAACTCTGTCACGTTGAATAACGGGGCATATCAAGTAGTCGTACCGGCGCGTGATCACTGAAAAGTGAAAATAATTGAAGACTGCTAGGCTGGACTCTGGGTCTCCCTTCCTTTCTTTTTTTTCAATTTCTTTTTAAACTGTTTACTTTACCCTTCTTCGTTTCCATTTTCACTCTCCCAGTGATACCAAAACTGAAAAAAACGATTCCCAAATCCACGATTCGAGGCGATTTCAAGCTTCACAGGTTTCAGGTACACTTTACATTTTCTCTCTGGCCCAATATTTCTTGTTCTTTTCGTGTGTTTGTATCTATATGCGAGCTTTTTTTTTTTTTTTTTCCTTTTTCCAATATTTCTTGTTATTTTCGTGTGTTTTGTTATCTATATGCGAGCTTTTTTTTTTTTTTTTTCCTTTTTCTTTCGATGGCGATTTTTTTTTTTTTTTTTTTTCCTTTTTCTTTCGATGGCGATTTGTGCTAGATTTTTCTTTTTAAAATTTTAATGGCGGTTTATGCTAGAGTTTTCTTTTGATCTAGTTGCATATTTCACTTGACATTCTCTCTTTCTGGCCCGTTGCTTCAAGTCCTTTTTTTGTATCTGTATTTGTTTTGTATTTCTTTAGCTTTTTTTTTTTTTTTTATTTTTTCGTGTATGGCAGTTTGTGCTTGAATTTTTCTTTAAAAAATGTTTTTATGCCGGTTTGTGTTAGAGTTTTCTTTTTTCAGTTTCTGATGAATATTTCACTATTACAAACTAAAACTTCTCATGCACTTTGTCAAGGTGATGCATTCTTCAACCAAGAGTACGTTTAAGCGAGCATGGCCGTTCGCTTTTCGCCAATTTCCTGAAGATTATGGAAGGCCTACTCGTGTGGCAGAGACGAAGGCAGAGACGGACCCAAGCGAAAGTGAAAACCTTCTTCCTGAAACAGCTCCTGCAAGATATTCTCTGCCGGGGGTTTTGCAAGGAGGAGTTTCAATGAAGTCGGCCTCTCCCTCACATTGTAACATGAAGTCCGCTAGGGGGCCAACTACTA
Organism: Jatropha curcas; assembly: GCF_014843425.1. The sequence continues at coordinate 16,627,850 of NW_023590789.1, read as the reverse complement.
GCCGCGAGAAAGTGATTAAAGTTCTGGAATCGTACCATGAGATGCTTGACAAGCTCTTGAAGGAAAATGAAACGAATCAGGTGAGAAATCCCAACATTTACAAAGATGCTGCAATTATTCTTCAAAAACAACACAAATGGGTTGAAGCAGCCAAAAGGTTGGGTTCAGTTCCTGGAGTTGAAATTGGTGACAAATTTCAATTCAGGGCTGAATTATGTGTGGTTGGCGTTCATTGTCAGTTCGAGAGAGGAATAGATTACATGAAGAAGGATGGGATTATAGTGGCCACAAGCATTGTTGCTACCGATAGGTATGCCAATGAAATGAAATCATCTGGTGAGTTGATTTATTGTGGTGAAGGTGGGAATCCAAATTTTAAAAGTGGGAAACCAATTAAAGATCACGTTCTTGAACGAGGAAATCTTGCATTGAAAAATAGCATGCTACAAAGAACTCCTGTCAGAGTTATTCTCTCTGAAAATTGTAAGAGGTCTAAGTTAACTGCTCTTAGAGATACTCCTCAACAGAAGAATTTAGCCACTTCATATGTTTATGATGGCTTATACAATGTGGAAGAGTTATGGCAGGAAAGAGGGGAATTTGGTAAACTTGTTTTCAAATTTCGGCTGAGAAGAATTGGGCAACCGGGGTTAATTCAAGGATTTCCAGGCAAACACAAAAAAGTAACACCATGTAAAAGGGGTCCTTTAATTAATGATATATCTCGAGGCAAAGAGAAGATGCCGATTGCAGTAGTGAATGAAATTGATGAACAGAGACCTTCACTATTCACTTATATTTCCAAGGTAACCTATCCGCAATCGAAGAATCGATCTATTTTAAGTGGTTGTAATTGTACTAGTCAATGCTCTGATTACATAGATTGTTCATGCAAAGTCAAGAATGGGCAAGAATTTCCATATGACAATCGCAGGCATCTTATTAAAGAAAAGCCCTATGTTTATGAGTGTGGTAATTCTTGCAAGTGTTCTGATTCTTGCATTAATAGAGTGAGCCAACTGGGCATTCAGTTTCAACTCGAAGTGTTCAAGACGAAATCAAAAGGATGGGGTGTCAGATCAAGATCATACATTCCATCTGGAAGTTTTGTATGCGAGTATGTTGGAGAAATTCTTTCTTCCAAGGAAGCAGAGCAAAGGGTTGGCAGCAGGGATGGATATTTGTTTCACATGGAAGATAACCGCAGTGATCGCAATTTTAAAGAAGAATGGAAACCTCTAGGCAAATCTCATCCTTCAAATTTCTCTGAGAAAGTTACTATTGATGCAGCTCAATATGGTAATGTTGCAAGATTCATTAATCACAGTTGTTCTCCTAATCTCCATGTGCAAAAAGTCATCTATGACGATCATGAAATGCCTCACTTAATGCTATTTGCCAACAAGGACATACCTGCCTGGAAAGAGTTAACGTATGATTACAAGTATAGGTTAGGAGAACTTTGTCATATAAATGGGAATTTCAAGGCAAAGGAATGTTTCTGTTCATCTCTTAAATGTGTTGGAAAGTTTTACTGAATGGAAAAAGAGAAGGGTATTTTTTTGGGTGGACTAAATGTTTAATATCTCACTGTTGCAAAGTTTTGCTGACATGCATAGATAAGGTAGTTTTTTGGGTGGATTAATGTTGAATGTGCATATAGAATGTACTGTTCTTTGATCTAATGTAATGCATCTTTTTCTCATCACTTTCTCTTATTGCATTTTAGTTACTATGCAGAAGTGCACGTTTATATCCAGATGGCGCCTTTTATTTTAATATTTATAATATATGCAAAAATTGAATTATGCTTGAACCGCAAAAGACTTTTCCTATTGCTGTTCTCTCTCTCTGGGTTTAATGCCCTCTTTATCTGTGAATAATAGAGATCAGGAATCTGCATTTTATCTTCTCAAAACAGGGGAGAACTTTGTGCAAGCTGAAGGTTATTACAGAGTATAATACTGCCCGCAGTTTCTGTACAGTGGAAAACTTGTCATTATCAAGATTTGCTCAGTTAATTCAGTTGAAATAGTGAATCTTTTGAACAAAACTTGCTATAGTTGTTTGAGATATTGTGAATTGGAATTTTATTTGGAGCTTAATGACATAATAGCCATTAACTAGGTGCAAATTGGGCAAGTAGATAATGCTTTATCTCTATTGTATTGTACATAGAAATATCAAGAAAAATCAAAAACTGCAATTGAGGTTTTTCCTCTTTTATTTTTAGTTCTAAAACTAATACTGCAATTGATAGTGGTCTCTATGCGTTTTACGTCTTTTAAAAAAATTGCATTGTCAATGATGACTTTCTGATCTCTTTGACTGTCAAAAGATGCTTCAATAACTTCAAGTTCAAGAAGAAAAAGAGAGTTGGTTGGAGAAGAAATCCTCTTACCTGACCGTGTAATTATTTTCTGCAAGTGATTACGTGCTAGAACTTCTAGGTTGCCATTTTGATCCTTCACATTTTATGGCTGCATCATGATATTATTATTATTACCTATAACTGCACTGTTCACATTTTCATCAAAACTGAATTCAAAAAAATAAATAAGTAAAAAAAAGAATCAATTGGTGACGTGGATAAACGGCCTTCTCAGCAATAACTTATCACTATCAGACACGTAGCTAATTAATGGGCCCTACTAACTCTGCCGCATCTAAAAATGGGGCACAACCACAACATTAGTCGTCTTGGCGCGTGATCACTGAAACCAGCTGTACCATGTTATGCTACTCTTCGTTTCATTTTCGCTCTCCCAAAACAAAAAAATAAATAAATAAATAAATGATTTCCAACTCCAGGACTCGAGGCGGTTTTAAGCTTTACAGTTCTCAGGTACATTTGACATTCTCTGTTTCTGGCCCGTTGCTTCTAGTCCTTCTCGTTTTCGTTGTATTCGTATATGCATGTGTATTTCTTTATTCGTTTTTTTTCCACTTTTAATGGCGGTTTGGGCTAGAGTTTGTTCTAGAGCTTTCTCTTCGGTAATACTCGGCTTGTTTGAATTTTTGTCTTCAATTTGAATTTCACTTCTCCGATTCTCTAGGCAAAAATATGTGTGTTGTGGGTCCCTCCGACATGTGGGACCCACACACAGTTTAAAAAAAAATAAAATAAAAGAAGAAAACGTATTTATTTGAATAAAGAAAGAAAAGAAAAAGGAAATTCTAACAATGCATACAATTCGTTTGACCAAATGGAGAGTCGTGAATGAGTTATACACGGCTCTCTAGTAAACTCTCCTAGAAGCCTCAAGCAAAACACAACAGAAACGAAGAAAAAAAAAATGTAGAGAGCGTTATGTAGTTTTATGAAACAGTTTTATGAAGGGTTTCTTAAAACTAGATAGAGAAAAATAATGAGAAAATTATTATGGGGTGTTTTGAAAAACACTTTGAATGCCACTATTTTTGTATTACTCTCGTTGTGTACCTACTATTTTTTTAATAGTGGAAGAATGATTCAGAGTTTGTCCCGTGAATGTAGCCCTAAATAGTTGAAGGTGAACCACGTAAATTTCTGTGTGTCCTATTTCTATTTTTCCGCTGCGTCAATTAAGCCCAGCACTATTTACGCATAGTACTATTCACGTTTCCACCTTTTAAATGGCGGTTTGGGTTAGAAGTTTATGTTCTAGAGACTTTTCTCTTCGTAAATACTCCGGCTTGTTTGAATTTTTTGTCTTCAATTGTGAATGTTCACTATCTCCGATTCTCTAGGCAAAAATATAGTGTGTTGTGGGTCCTCCTCGACAATGTTGGGACCACACACAAGTTAAAATAAAGTAAAATAAAAGAAGAAACGTAATTTATATTCCGAAATTAAAGATGAAGAAAATAGAAAGAATTTAACATGCATTACATTCGTTGTACCAAATGAGAGCTCGTGATATGAGTATACACGGCTCTCTAGCTAAACTGCCTCCTAGAGTCCTCGAAGCAAACACATAACAGAAACGGAAGAAAATTTAAAAAATGTAGAGAGCGTTATGTATGTTTTGTTTATGAAACAGTTGTTATGATGGTTTCTTAAAACTAATTGTAATAGATTGACAAATATAATAGAGTAAATTATTATGGGTGATGTTGAAAATAATTGAAATGCCCCTATTGTTTTGTATCTTACTTATAACTCGTTTGTGTACTACTATTTTTTTTTTAATAGATGGAAGAATTGATGGCGATAGCAGTTTGTCCCGGTGTGAATGAGCCACTATTAAGTAGTTGAAAAGTCGAACCACGTAAACTTTCTGTGATGTTCTTACTTTCTATTTTGTCGCATGCGTCATTTATTAGCACCAGCACTAAATTTCGTCACTCAGATTTACCTTCATTTTCACAGTTTATACATGTTACTATTTTCATGCATTTTATAGTTTTACAATATTTACGAGTATAATACGCTATCTACATTAACGACAGTATTACTATTATTTTCAAGGTCACTATTTTACGTATACTTAGCGGTGTTGTAGCGTACTTCTAGCACTGATCTTGTCATATACGTTTCTTAATAGATTGAGGGAATAATTTTTTATGCAGCCATACCATGGCAAAATGGGGACAAGGTCAATCTTGTGGATCAGTTTAAATGGCGGGTAGACTTATTATTCACCATTATGGGCCGAGATGAGAGCTTCTCTCTTCCGGGATTTGGATATTAAAAAGACATTCTCGGTTGATCCTTGGGTTTTATATAGTTTGGTTATACCTACAACGGCAAAGAGAAGACTAATGAGTTGAACTGGGCATATTTGGTGTATGCTGATTGCGTCCACAACCTTCACTCCACGCGATATCGGGACAAGAACTCCTTTGCCCAGTTGAATAAATTGCGTATTCTGTTGCCACCTTTCTATGGAGAATGGTCCAAGATGGAAGCTCACCACAAATGGTATTCTAGTTCTGAAACCAGGATACTCAAATGGCACACCGATAACGTTTGCTATTCGTCGTATTGCAATTGCGAAGAATCACTCATCCCTCAAGTATCACTCTTCGTTTACTGGAGAGCTTTTGTGAGTAGCGGCGCAGATCGAACACGCTATATATCAAGGTTGCACTGGATGTAGAGATTGGTTCATTACCACACGACGCATACATGATGTCTAAACCGTACGAGCTCCTCCGGACAAGAACAGAACGCCATACACCCTTACTCTGATTTTGGGCTATTGAGAGCGTTTTCACCCCCTCCCAGACAAGTTGTGTTCCTGGATTTGGTTTTGAATAATGATATATGGGAAGCCAAGCCTAAAACTAGAGCTAGCTTTGACAAGAAATTTTGTCCCTACCTTGCTCAGAACTGAGATATAGTGTTATTCATTTTTCTGATTTCATCCAGATTGTGTGGACCATCTGGTATAATCATCATCATGAGTGTGACAATTGGTACGAGCGATTCATCTATGACTGATTTAATATAATCCGATTGACTCCTGGCGGCTTCTTAGAGAAGGACTCCTGGGTATACACAGGTCGCACAGTCTCTTCTAAACTACCGTCGGGGTTAGAGAAAGATCACGACAGTGTCAAGAAGTCTACAAGATGTATCAGGATGCGGTCAGATGATAGAGTGGCCGGACGAATTTTACCACATTGGGTCCTCGTCATGCCCTTCTCTGCTAAATGAGGGTACCAATGCAAGCATTCGACACTCACCAGGTGCACAGACCTCCCAGAGATACGCTTGCGACATGCTACAAGCGAGAGCTTTTGCTGAGAAGGATGAATCAAAACTTTTGTTGAGGGGAGGAGAGGTGGCATTGTATGTTTACTCTCATTCACGTCAAAGTTGTCTGAAACGAGAGTTCCTTGCCGGCTGCAAGCTGTTACCTCGCTACCAGCTCAGTCTTTGTTGCGTCTCCACCCTGCATGGTTTTAGCGCCTCTACAGCTATTGATTTACCTTCTCAAAGAGAGTCTATGCCGAAGTAGGGAAATGGGCGATAGGATATTGGCCGTAGGTGATTCATCGTCGCGTTACGCTTTGTTTATCGTGTGGACAAAGCTTCTTCGTGGATCTCCGAAGGGATGGTAGACAGTACTAATAGCCAATAATGAATGTCAAGACTATGAACACAAGTAGTTGTACTTCAATTGGCTAGTAAGAGCAATGTATCAAGTGAGTCTATGAGGTATTATTAAGGTGACAGACGGTGTGTATTCATTGGCTATGGCCAAGACCAATGTGGCTATAGGTTTTATGACCTAATCCAGAAGACGATTATAAGAAATCGTGATGCTGTATTTTTGAAGATCAGACAATTGAAGATATTGAAGCAAAGTTCCAATAGATCTGATGAAGACTCAACAGACATACAGAGAGTCCCTCCAATAGAACGCAGATAAATTGGAGATGAAGAAAATGTTCCACAGAACAACTGCCAGAGTTAGAAAATCCAGAAGTTCCTAATCAGAATGAACCAGATAAAGATTATGGTGTTCATGTTCAACCACCAACACCGGAAGGTTCTCAAAAATTAAGAAAATCTAGTAGAGTCTGACAATCATCTACTAGATATCCAGTCAATGAGTATGTACTAACAACTGACGGGGGAGAAGCTTTCGAACCTGAAAGCTTTGAAGAAGCTATGGAAAATGAACACAAGAGGAGCTGGATTGAAGCCATGCAAGATGAAATGAAGTCCTTGCATGAGGATGCTTGCATGAGGATGAAACATTTGAGATGGTGAAATTGCCTAAAAAGGCAAGAATAGCTTTGAACAAGAAAGCTTTGAAGAACAAGTGGGTGTTCAGGATCAAACAGGAAGAACACAGCTCCCAACCACGATTCAAAGCTAGACTGGTTGTGAAAGGAGTCAATTAAAGAAAGGGTATTGATTTTGACCAATTATGAAAATGACGTCCATTCGAACAGTGCTCGGAATGGTCGCTAGTTTTGAACTGAAAATCGAGCAAATGGATGGAAAGACTACCTTCTTACATGGAGATTTGAAAGAAGAAATATACATGGAGCAGTCAGAGGATTTTGTAGAAAAAGAGAATTGTGTTTGCAAACTGAGGAAGAGCTTGTACGGCTTGAAGCAAGCACTGATACAGTGGTACAAGAAGTTTGAGTCTGTTATGGGGGAGCAAGGCTACAGAAAGACTACTTTAGATCACTATGTTTCTATGAAGAAATTCTCTGATGAATTCTCTGATGATGACTATATTGTTTTTTGCTCTATGTTGGGTTGATATATTGATTGTTGGTCAGAATTCTAAGCTTGAAAGAAAGCTAAGTAAGTCCTTTTGCTATGAAAGACTTGGGACCAGCAAAGCAATTCTTGGCAATAAAAGATCAAGATTGTTGGTCAGAATTCTAGCTTGAAGAAACAGCTAAGTAAGTCTTTTGCTATGAAAGACTTGGGACCAGCAAAGCAAATTCTTGGCATAAAGATCAAAGAGCCAAGAAATTATGGTTGTCACAGGAGAAGTACATTGAGAAAGTACTTCAAAGGTTTAGAATGGAAAACGCTAAAGCTGTTAGTTATCCTCTTAATAATAACTTTAAATTGAGTTCTAAATAGTGTCCTTCTAGGGATGGAGAGAAGGAAGAAAAGGAAAAGATTCCATATGCTTCAGCAGTTGAAAGCTTGATGAATATCATGATTTGTACACAGCTAGATATTGCTCACTCAGTTAGAGTAGTGAGTCGGTTTCTTTCAAATCCTAGAAAGAAACATTGGACTGCAGTGAAATGGATTTTCATGATATCCAATCACATTTGCAGGGGAGCCGTGTCGTAGCAGTCAAGATTACAGAAGTGTTTTGCTTTGTGAACAACTAAGGCAAAATGAGAACTCCAAGCTGTGTGTCAAAGCAGCAGGAATGGAGAGTCCCACCATATCGTTGGGAGGGAGAGAATTGTTGTGGGTCCCTCCGACATGTGGGACCCACACACAGTTTGAAAAAAAAATAAAATAAAAGAAGGAAAACGTGTTTCTTTGAAGAAAGAAAGAAAAGAAAAAGGAAAGTTTAATAAAGCATGCAATTCTTTTGACAAAATGGAGAGCCATGAATGAGTTATAGAGGTAGCAAAGCCTCAAGCAAAACACAGCAGAAACGAAGAAAAAAAAATGTAGTGAGCGTTATGTAGTTTTAGGAAGGGTTTCCTAAACAAGGGGAGAGAAAAATAGTGAGGAAATTATTATGGAGTATTTTTGGAAAACAAGTGCCACTATTTTTGTATTACTCTCATTGTGTACTTACTATTTTTAATAGTGGAAGAATGATTCGGAGCTTGTCCCGTAGACCCCTAAACAGTTGAGGGTGAACACGTAATTTATGAACGCCCAACAAGTGGTATCAGAGCTGATGCACAATAACAGGTGTAAGAGCTTATGCCTAACAATGTGAGCTTGGTTTAATTATTTCCAAGAAACGAAGTAAAATTTCTTATGCATTATGCATGTTTCATCCTAGACTAAGTTTAAGCGAGCAAGACCAGTCGCTTTACGCCAATTTCCCAAAGATTGTGGTGAAGGCCTACTAGTATGGCCGAGACGGACATGAAGTCTCGGCCATGGAGGCGAACCCAAGCGAAAGTGAAAACCCTCCCCCTGAAACCGCTCTTCCAACGAAAAACGATCCTTATTCTGTTTCCGAGGAAGTTGTTCCAGCAAGTGACAAGTTTGTTGGGGGCAAGAAACCATTTGCCGCTAATTCTAGTGCTGATGTTAATTGCTATAGTGGGGAGTCAACAGCGAGCCGTGATGAAGTGATTAAGGTTCTGAAATTGTACCGTGAGACCCTCAGGAAGCTCTTGAAGGAAAATAAAGCAAATCTGGTAAGAAATCCCAAAATTTACAGAGATGCTAGCACTGGAGATTAAAACAAATGGGTTAACACTGCCAAACGGCTGGGTTCAGTTCCTGGAGTTGAAATTGGTGAAAAATTTCAATGTAGGGCTGAATTACGCGTAGTTGGCGTTCATTGTCAGTTTGAGAGAGGAATAGATTACATGAAGAGGGATGGGATTATAGTGGCCACAAGCGTTGTTGCTACCAATCGGTATGCCAATGAAATGAGATCGCCTGACGTGTTGATTTACTGTGGTGAAGGTGGAAACCCAAATGTTAAAAGTGGAAAACCAATTAAAGATCAAGTTCTTGAACGAGGAAATCATGCATGGGAAAATAGCATGAAGCAAGTTAACTCCTGTAAGAGTTATTCTATCTGAAAATTGTAAGAGGTCTAAGCTATCTGCTCTTAGAGGTAATCAACAGAAGAATTTAGCCACCACATGTGTTTATGATGGCTTATACAATGTGGAAAAGTTATGGCAGGAAAGAGGGGAGTCTGGTAAACTTGTTTTCAAATATGGGCCGAGAAGAATTTCAGGGAAACCGGGGCTAACTCGAGGATTTCCAGGCACACACAAAAATGTAGCATCCCGTAAAAGGGGTCCTTTAATTAGTGATATCTCTGGAGGCAGCGAGAAGATGCCGATTGCAGTAGTGAATGAAGTTGATGAACAGAGACCTTCATCATTTACTTATGTTGCCAAGGTAACTTATCTGCGATTGAACAATCATTCTCTGTTAATTGGTTGTCATTGTACTAGTCAATGCTCTAAGTCCGTAGATTGTAAATGCAAAATCGAGAATGGGCAAGAATTTCCATATGACAATCACAGGCATCTTATTAAGGAAAAGCCCTACGTTTATGAATGTGGTAATTCTTGCAATTGTTCTGATTCTTGCATTAATAGAGTGAGCCAACAGGGCATCCAGTTTCAACTCGAGGTGTTCAAGACGAAATCAAAAGGATTGGGTGTCAAATCCAGATCATACATTCCATCTGGAAGTTTTGTTTGCGAGTATGTTGGAGAATTTCTTTCAGCCAAGGAAGCAGAGCAAAGGGTTGGCAGCAGGGATGAATATTTGTTTCACATAGGAGATAACTGCCGTGATCGCAATTTTAAAGAAGAATGGATACCTCTATACGAATCTCGTCCTTCAAATTTCTCTGAGAAAGATATTGGAGGTTCTGCTATTGATGCAGCTCAATATGGTAATGTTGCAAGATTCATTAATCATAGTTGTTCTCCTAATCTCTATGTGGAAAAAGTCCTCTATGATGATCCTGAAATACCTCACATAATGCTACTTGCCAAGAAGAACATGCCTCCCTCCAAGGAGTTGACGTATGATTACAAGTACAGGTTAGGAGAACTTTGTCATATAAATGGGAATTTTAAGGCGAAGGAATGTTTCTGTTCGTCTCTTAAATGTGTTGGAAAGTTTTACTGAATAGAAAAAGAAAGGTATTTTTTTTTGGGTGGACTATATGTTTAATATCTCACTGTTGCAAAGTGTTGCTGACATGCATAGATAAGTTAGTTTTTTGGGTCGATAAAATGTTGAGTGTGTATATGGAATGTAATGTTGTCTGAGCTAATGAAATGATTAGTATGTCTGCTCATGCATCTTTTTCTCATCGATTTCTCTTTTTGCATTTATTAATTATGAAGAAATGCACGTTTATGTCCAGTCCAGATGGTGCATCTTTTATATTTATAATATATGAAAACGTGAATTATGCTTGAACTGCATCTGAATACTTCTCCTATTGCTATTCTGGATCAGTGTGTTTAGTTTTCTTCTTTTGTCTGTGAAGAGCACAGACCAGGAATCTGCAGTTTAACTTGTAAAAACAGGGAAATACTTGTAGAAGGTGGTTATTAATATTATGGAGTCCGGAATATTAGGTAAGAATCACTCGATACTTTCTTTCCTATATAGCAAGTAGAAAATTATGCTTTCGAAATTCAAATCTTTCTTAGAAGAAAGATAGCCTTGCTTGCGATGCGACTTCGCAGGCAAGAAAATTGAAAATCCAAAATTCACACTTATTAGGACTTAAACACTGTTAGTAAGTAATATGAAAAGGCTTGACGGTCGTAGATTCAGTCCGATACGATACCAAGGATTGAAATTGATTCCAGACGTTAGATTCATAAGACCAAGCTCATCATACTGGAAGAGTTCCTAATCGGAATGGAATTAAAATCGCAGCCGTTCATATGTTTTAAATGTTTAACGAAAATTAAGACTTTGAGATAGAGAAGGACGGACGGATTTCCGAATCTATTTAGAATTCAAACTTCCAAAGCTGTACAATTTTTTCTCTCGGTGTCCAAGCAGAATTCGCCTATAAAAGGGAACGTTTCAATATCATTCTTTAAATCCGCAGCTGCGAGCAGACTCTATTGGATGACAGAGAACTGAGAAGGAAGACGAATACTGGTGCGTTTTTGTTATTGATCAATCGAAACTGAGGTTTTATTATTCTTATTTTAATTTTTTTAATGATGGTTTTTTTGGCCTTCTGATTTTTATTTACATGTTAATGGTGATTTTTCAATTTGTTAATTAGTATATATGCTTTTCACGGCAAACAGTTTTTTTAAATAATTGGTTAAAACGATAAACGCTATTTTTTTAAAATATTCAGTATAATATTGGGTAACATAGTTAATTTTGCTGAACAGATGTTTAGTCATATTTTTATTTTTGTTTTCACTTTTAATATATTTAGTGTTCGCTAAATTTTTTACTTTTAGCCAAATTAAATTATTAATTTTGTTAATTATCTCCACCAATCAAGTATCTAAATTTGTCTTTTCATCCTTCAGACTACTAATGTTACTACAAAAAGATTTTATGCCTTCGTTATCTTAATATACACGTATATTATCTTTTATTGATAGATTTTGGAACTAGAGGTGCTCCATGGATTGTTCATCAACACGTATATGTACAGAACAAAGAGTTGCTCCCGCTTTTGGGTGCGATAGAATGCAAGATATTTCGAAATATGGTCCAACATAATATCCTCCTCGAAGAAATCTGAAAGGAGATTTTGTTAGACGAGATTTTCCCTTGCATAAGGAAATTATCGTTGATTATGACAAAGAACCTCTCTTGCTTTCCAAAGTAGACCAAGATCTACATTCTATTTTTAAGGATATTGCATCTATTGAGGAAAAGTTTGCAATAGATTGTAGTGCTTATATATCAATTTTAAAAGACCACGATGATGATTATAAGAAAGAAAAATGGAGTGTGCTTGTGTATCAATCTTGGGAGGAGATGATAATTTTAAGAAGGAAAAATGGAGCACTATCCAAAAAGATGATGATGATTATAAAAAAAAAAAAAAGAATGGAACTCTAATCAAAGAGCTCGTGTATTAAGTTTGGGAGGAGATGATGATTATAAGAAGGAAGAGTGCAACGATATCCTAGAAGATGATGAAAAAGAAGAATGCAATGATAATCAAAGTGCCCGTGTATCAAGTTTGAGAGGAGATGACGATTATAAAAAAGAAGAATGCAGTTGTATCCTAAAAGATGATGAAAAAGAAGAATGGAACGATAATCAAAGTGCTTATGTATATAATTTGGAACGATAATCAAAACTTGTGATTGGATGAACCCAATAAAAAGATTAGGCGCAATTCCAGGAGTAAAGATGGGTGATGAGTTTCAATTTAGAGCTCAATTATTTATTATAGGTCTTCATCATCAACTCGTTAAGGGAATAGATTACCTTGCGATAGAAGATGGAACTAAATTAGCCACAAGTATTGTTGCTACAAGTCCATATGAATTCATCTGATTGTTTGGTCTATATAGGTGAAGGTGGAAATCCAATGGTTCAAAATCAACGATCACTCCAAGACCAAGCATTCGCACATGGAAACCCTTGCACTTAAGAATAATATGGAACGACAAGAAAGAGGTGAATTTGGTAAACTAATCTTTAAATTCCAATTAAGGAGAATTGAAGGACAACCGAAGCTAAACTCTTGATGATGAGGAGATTGAACTTACATATCCTCCTAAGCGTTTTAAGAGTTAGATAAACAAGCATCTCTACAATGAGAGTATAATAAAAAAATAAATTACATTTTCAGTTTTTTTTGTCACCTTTTCTTTAAAGTTGCTATCTTTGGCAATACATTATTTTCAATTTCCAAGCAATCTTTTATATTTTACAAAACTTTATATTTTTTGCATTATCAATTTATTTTTTAGTCGTCAGTGAAGCTTTTATTATGAATTCAAACCCATTTCAGTACTTTGGTTTCAAACTCATTTCATTCCTTGGTTTGTAACCATTCATATCATCATTAAAGTACATGTTTGCTTCCATCATTGCACCGGTATGAATGTTATGTTACTAAATAATATGCACTTAGATTGTGTTCGATAATAACATTTTAAATAGTTTTTAGCGTTTTGAATAGTGAAACCAGTCAAAACACTAAATGTTATTTATTTATAGTATTAGGCACCATAATGTTTGAATTAATTTTTTAATTCTAAAGTAAAATTTTATAAAAAAATTTTAGAGATAGCATTTTATAAATCGTTAACCTAGCATTTTATGAAAATTTACTCAAACAACTAACAACTACTAATAACTAATTTTACCAAGGGATTCAAATCCCTCAATCTATCTATTCTAAAAAAACAAAAAAAAAAACTAATTTTACCTAGTAGATCTTCAACATAAAAATTTACCAACAATAATTTTTGTTGGTAGTTGTTAGCAAATGTTTATTGAAAAATTTTATTTCTAAAATTAAAAATATTAAATAATTTTAGTGACGGATTATCGATTAAATTTTTCGATAGATTCTTTTTAGCGTTTCATGAAACGTAAGAATAACTCTAAATACTAATATAAATGCTTATATAATAAAAATAAATGTTAAGTAAAAAATCTTATCCTATTAGATTTTAAAAATAGCAATATCATCCTCGTTTCTATTGAACTCTTTTAATTTTTTTTATTTAATTAGTATATCCTTTTCGGTAATTATAATAAATAAAATTAGTTTTAACGTTCCTATAAACCAACCGCTTAAACTATTTAAAAACAATTGTTAATTAAATAATTATATCAAATATTTAACTACTTTTTTAAATTGGTTTATAAACTAAAAATATATTTTAAGTCAAACGTTAGAAATTAATAGTCAAATTTACCACAAACAAAAAAATGCTATAAGCCAATTACAATAATAAATTTTATTATTGGTCAAAAATAAATTTTTTAGAACGTATAACAATTGTGTTTAGTGAATTTGTTAAAAAATTTTATAAATTAAAATAATATCAATGATTTATGTATATTTTTTATATTTAAATTTCTATAATTACACTATAAAGATCAATTTTGTACCTATTTAGATGAGAAAAAAAATTAAGTCCGTTAAAAAAAATTTTCAAAATATCAAACAAACATTAAAACCTTACAATTTCAAATCTAAATTTATATACAGAAACAAAAAAGAAAATTCGGAAATCAACTCAAAAACGAAACATGAACAAAAAAAAAAAAAAATGGAAAATTTTCAAAATATCAACACAAAACATTAAAACCTTACAATTTCAACTAAATTATATACCAGAGAAACAAAAAGTAAAAATTCGGAGGGAAATCAACTCAAAAACGGAAACATGAACAAAAAAAAAAAAACATGGTTGATTTTGATGCAGAAAAAAAAAAAAAAAATGGTGATTTGATGCATGATGATGTTGCTCGTGGAAATTCTTCTAAATTCCGTTCTACTATATGTTATGGATTATGGAATACAAAATACTTCAGGCAAGTGAAATTTTACAGACCAGAGAAGCAGACGTTGTTAGCCACTAAAAATACATATAAAAATACATATATATATATATCAGTCATAAGCTTACACACCATGCGGAGACTTATATAAAGATAGAAATCAACCCCAAGACTTCAAATCCGTATCATTTGCCGTGGTTGCCTTTACCTCTGGACCTGGAATCAACGGGCAGGTGACTGCTACTGGAGCCACCACTGCCACCGCTTCCTTCACCAGCACCGCCACTGCCAGAATTGCCGGACCCACTTCCAGCCCCATATCCACCACCATGTGCACCACCACTTCCGTACCCATAACCATATCCTGATCCTGATCCGCTTCCAGTCCCGGACCCAAACCCAAAACCTCTACCAAACCCATTTGGCGACCGTCCCGAACCCGAACCATAACCATATCCGCTGCCCGGACTGGACCCCCAGCCCCAACTGTAATCATAGTTGGGGCCATGACCGTGGCCAGTAGCCCCAGTAGAGGAGCCACCCTGTCCCTGATCATAATTAGGCTCAGTAGACATTTCAGGAGCGGTGCCACCAACAGAAACTCCAATGATCAATAACAGAAAGAAGACAGTGAAACGAAACTGCTTGGGCTGCATATTTTTCAAGGGGAAAGCAAAGTAGGCTTGTGAGTTATGGTGAGATACTGCACCTTATGATAAGGGTACATGAAGAAAGTGGGTTTATATAGTGGGTTTTGATGTTGACGAGTGGCCACCCGTGATCCGATTTACTCTTTTGCATACTCTACATGTCAGGTCGCTAGTAGCAGAGGTCTTTTTTTTTTTTTTTTTTTTTCGCTAGTAAGAGAGGTCTTTTTTTTTTTTTTTTTTATTCCACCAGAGAGATTTAAGCATCGCAATAACGATACTCCTGCAAAAACGTATAGTTTTTTTTTTTTTTTTTTTTATCCACAGAGAGATTTAATGCATCGCAATAACGATACTCCTGCAAAAACGTTAGGTCACTTTTTATTTTCATATAAACTAAAAAAAAAAAAGCAATTATTATAGTTAAAGAACAGTTTTATTTAATAATTTTTCTATTATGTTCATTTTAAATAATATATAAGTACTTATTATATTAGAATAATAAATAAAAATTAATAAGAGTTATTGATATAAAATTTAATAAAAGTACTGTAAATGATTTAAAAATTAACTGCAGTGTAAAAACGAAGAGTGAAATATATTTTGAACAAATAAAAAAAAAAAAAGATGAAGTGTTTTTCTGGGAGGGAGAGAGTGTATAATAAGAGTTTTTCTCTTCTAAACTTATCATGTAGGTGAAATTTATGACCTGGAGGGGGAAAATAGGATTTAAATTTACAAAGTCAAAAATTAAACAGCAAATGCAAGGGGACAGAATAGTGAAGACACCTTTTATTTTCTTGAATGGACAATAAGGGTTATGTATAGGTAAAGCAAGTCCTTTTTAAGGTTTTAATAAAGAGTCTTGATACAAGGTAACTTCGGTCTTAAGAATTCAAAATTAAGATTTCTAATTTTTATATTGTATATTTATATTAAAAAAAGAGAAAAAATATTTATTTAGATTGGTTTTATGACTCTACCATAGACTAAATTAATAAAAATAAAATTTTTTAAAAATTATTTCTATTTTATCTTTATTTTCTAATGTATAATTAGCAATATTCTATTATAATAAAATTAATAATTTAATTAATTTAATATATACAATATAAACAAGTGTAGAGCATAAAAAGGATGTGAAAAAAACAACTATAATATATCTTATTGGCCTTATTTTTAAAAAATTTTAATTGTGAGGTAAAGAAAAGAAATTGAACTGGAGAGTCACGGTGACGGCCACTAACACGTTTTTCAGATTCGCACCACCGCCTGGACTAAAATATTTCTCAAGTTAATTGCTTCCTGACCACATAACGTGTTCTTATCGTCAGCAACCTTAAAGACATTGCTCTTTATGACTGCCTTTGAGATTTATCATAAACAGAAAAAAAAAAATTAAAAAAAAAAAGTATTGGGTTATTCATTTACAATTAATTTAAAATTTGCGACTTATAGCACTTCCAAACATATAGATACTTGATTTTAATGTAATATTTTTTGTATACAATATATTCATATAGTAGATCCATGTCGTGTTACATATTTATAATTGTCATTAATAAATAATAAAATAACTTTTTAAAAAAAATAAAAGAACATATATATGTATGTATTCATTTATTGGTCGTCCTATTTTAGCGTGATAAGTGCCTCTAACTGAGGCAAGAAAAGCACGTGCTTGAGTACGGAATTATTTCCTTTTTTTTTTTTTCCAAAAGATTTAATTCATGAGTTGAAAATTCGATATTAAGATCAAAGATGTATTACTGCCTGCCTTCATGGCTTCACTCCTAACAACAAAATAATGTTTTTAAAAATGATAAATAAAAGTGGATAAATAGAATAGTATTGAAAAGGTAAATTTAGGTTTTAAAATAGAATTGAAATAAATATTAAAATTAATGTTGGCTGGAATAAATCAAGAAACCAAAATTGGGGAAGCAAACAAGTGATGGAAAAGAAGGTTGGTCCAAAAGCAAGAATGAATTGTTGTAGTGGCAGTAGCTTTTAATCGTCTTTTAACCGGCCGGCCAGCCCACTTAGGACATCTGGCAATACAAGCATGGACACTTAATGCCAGTAATTACTAACCGGACAGAGAGATCTTTGCATTCATTTCTTTATTTTAAGTGATGAATTGACAAATTTATCCACACATCTCTCCATTTAATTTTATTTTTTTACAAACGTTCAGATTATTCTCAAAAAAATAATTTTCTCATTCAAAATATATCACTTTCCCCTCTTATGAAATAATTTAAATTTTCTTATCATTTAATTTTGTAGTGAGTTGTGATAGAAATAAATTTTGATTTGCACATTCTTGATTTTATAGAATGACATGATCCTGAAACGTGTATTCATTTTTCCCTTCCTATTTTCTCGTTCAGCGGAAATTTTTTAGGTCACATTTCATTTTTTAACTGTATTTGCAATTTCATCATCATATATTTTCAGCACCTTACAAATATCTGAGCTCAATTATATGTTTTGGACCACAATACCTTGATTTTTTTTTTTTTTTCTCCTTTCAGTTTTTTATGAAGCTTATTGACTTGAAGTGCTCTCTCTTCCTTCCTTTTCTTTTCCACTAGAATCCTAGCTTTACTTTTTTTTTTTTTTTTTTTTTTGAATCCTAAGCTTTACTTTTTTTTTTTTTTTTTTTTTTTCTCCATCAGAGCAGACAATTTTTTTTTTTTTTTTTTTTTCTCCATCAGAGCAGACAATTAAGCATGTCGATGTGGGAAAAGAGTTGATACTTGTCTCTTAGAATTTCATCATCTTTTTATAATTTTATAATTTTTTTACGTAACTTTTAGCCTAGCTCGTATTATTTTTTGATCATTATGAAGCCCACTGAACCGAAACACAATATAGGGATAACCCTCCATTTAATTCACTAAATTAATGAAAAATTTATAGTCAAAATTTGAGATCTTTCACTCTTTATATAAGTGAGAATACTAATCATACCATACTTGATTAGTGCTCAAGTTCATATTATTTATTTATTCTTTTATTATACGATGTATTTTATTCTTAGTGACTTTTCCATCTTTTATGAAATTTGTGATATCCCTATTCTATGTGAAGTTGTTGCTTTGTTTTTTATTTAGATGTGTGTATGGTTTTATGGAGAATTTGTTCAATAGATAATGATTTTAGTTTTTAAAACCCGGTTTAAATTTTGTGTTTGTTATAAGCAATTAGTCCTTAAACATTCAAATCATGTTATATCCATATAATTTCAAAAAATTTGTCTAATTAACCACTTTAAAAATCTATTAATTTTCTTAATTGTTCTATTTTTAATATATTATATTTAAATCTAAAAACGTAGGGCACTCTTTAGGTACGTTACTATTTGAAACTGACATGCACCCTTCAGAGAGGCGTCGTTAATCGATAAGCCTAAAAGGTGACTAGATTTTTCATTTAGCCCAAACCGTGTGGGGTCGTTCTGAGATCTCACATGAAGTTGGACCATAACTCCTCAACTTCAACGGATCACTTGATCGTCTCGGCCCAATCCACTTGTCCATAATTCTTTTTTATATATATATATATATATTAATAATTCATACTTGACACAATTATTTCACAAGTGGACCAAATTGCATTCGATTTTCCATTAATCGAGTTAATCAAATTTGATTAAATGGTTATATAAATATAATACTCTCTCCTCTTGTCGATTTAATTTGTCATTTTCAAAAATTAATTAATTATTCTTTTTAGTTTTGCCTTTATATGTTATCTCCACTAAGTGTTAATTATATTTTAAAATAGATAAAATGTATTAGTTAATTAAAATTGTATTATGAATTTTTAATCATTGTGTAATTATCTTAAACAACACACGAATAGAAGGAAGATAATATTCTAATTTTTTTTAATAGTTTAATTTGTCAACGAAATTTTTAAAAATAGATAAGTCTCTCCTTCCATACTCAAATGGTATATGTAGCATTAATCAACAAATAATAAAAATGAAATTGTTTTATTTTTTGAGGAAATTTGAAAGTATAATTTAAATTATTAAGCAAATATTTTATGGAAAGAGGGTGCATACATATATATATTTATAGTTTTTGACGTATTCTTAGTTGCAACAATTCAAAAATAATGTTAATTTTTTTTTTCTAAAATTATCCAAATATATATATTTTTCTAAAATTAATCCAAATATATATATAATATATATATATATCATATATATATATATAATATATATAATATATATATATATTATATATTTTTTTTTTTTACATAATCACATTTTTTACATAATCAAAATTTGAAGATGATATTGAACTCTTACATAGTCTCACTTTCCCAACTAGGCTAAGAATACTAAAACAGAAACTTAAATTTTGGTAAGGCATCAACTTAAATTCCAACATTAATAGCAAACAAACACAAGAATGTCCATTCCTGTAAAGCTATGTGGCTTGTACCAAAGGGAGTATGAGATAGCTATGAACATTAACTAAAGAAAGTGGAAGTTGCCATCAATCATTTTATTCTGTTATATAACAGAAATCTGGTATGGTCCATCTGTGATTTAATTGTTGGTCATAAGTGGAATCTTAAAATGAGATTCATACATTGATGACCTAATTTGTAGATTCACCTAAAATTAGTAGCTAAACACCCAAATAATGAGAAATCAGACAAAGTGGCAAACAAGATTTCAGTGGACAGGAAATTAAGATGGTGGAAAGGGTCCAACCTATATCAGATTTTTTTTTTTTTTTTTTTTTTAATTTAGCTTACGGTATGTTCGCCCATACTTTCAGACCTTCAACTGACAGTTTTTTTTTTTTTTTTTTTTTGATAGCTTAGTTATGTTGCGCCCATACTTCAGACCTTCAAACTGACAGACATTATCTTTTTACATAATGTCAAAAGTCCGCCATTTATGGAAAATTTACTTTCATTGACACAATTTTGGCAAATCCAATTAAAATGCGCTTATGTTTAAAATATAGGTGGCTGTAGAATGGAGAGTGAAAATTATTTTGCGATTTTTTAAATTTCTTATTTCGTTTGAGTGAAAACGCGGAGATATCTTGTAAAATAAATTTATTTTACATTATTTCTGATTTATTTTCACTCTATTTTGAGAGAATGATTAGTGAATTTTTACACCATTATTTTACTTTCATCCTCTTTTCAAACACGATATTAGATTTAAATACTATATTTCTACAGTGGTTAATTTTTAAATAATATTTAATTTTAAAATATAAACTTGCAATATAATGCTTAAAGTAACAGTTTTTTTTATATATGTAAATAATAATGGGACTGGGGCAGCGCAATGAACCTGTAATTGTTTTTTATATTAATTTAT
Source organism: Jatropha curcas (assembly GCF_014843425.1). Next base: position 16,607,245 of record NW_023590789.1, on the reverse strand, counting down.
ATGACTTTGAAAAAACTTTACCACTCGAAAGCTATACATTTCTTTGTAAAAAAAGAAAAATGGAGAGCTTAAATTCCATACCTTGTATTGCGATTAGGATCATATGGCATCCAAGATCACATATAAAAACTATGAATTTGATTTTCCCAAAATCATATTACAAAACTAGCAAATTATTTAATTTTTGTTTAAAATTGGAGTAAAACATCATATTTGCACAGCTGGTTCGTAGGTTTCACTAGCACCTAGGCTTGGACCCTGTATTAAGCCCAGCATAGCCCTCATATAACTTGGATCCACCGAAGGGCCAATGAGCCGGAAGTTGAAAGGGACATCATTATGGATCTAAACCCATGAATTCTAAGCAAAATTCACCTTTTAGCTTGTTGGATATCTATAATTAGGTGTGACCAAACTTTGGCAAAAATCGAAAACCAAATTATTTTTCATTTTTCGATTTCAATTTCAATTTTCAATTTTTTTTTATAATTTCGATTTTTAAATATTTTATAATTTTGATTTTCAAATTTAAGACCGATTATTGTATAACATTTCTTTAATGAGTAAAACCAAACCGATGTGAACCAAACTGAAAAATTCAGTCCGTTTCTAAACTTATTTTGGCGTGAATATTCAACTAAAAGTGAATTTCAATTTTTTACGTTCAAAACCAAACAATTGCTAAATTAAATTACTTCAACTTTTACACGAATACAATAAATAGAATAATAAATGAACTCATGATAAGAATGAAAGGTTCGTATTACATTTCTAGAAGTTTCAGTTAGTACATAAAATTCAATGAAGTCCTTGTCATTTGTCAATCTGAATGTATAATGTAACTAAACAATTGCACGATATATCAACATTTCAAATCCTTCCCAATTACATAACCAGGCAATCAGCATCCTTGTTCATTAAAACATATAATTGTGCCACAGAAATCCCCAATCCATATGAAGCGGAATTTAACTCTGGCAGCTCAGAACAGAGAAACTGAACAGGCATCGTGACTTCATCTAAGAGGCAAACAACTCATATGGTTTGATTCACTGCACTATTTTAATCTTTTAAATTACTAACTTCGCAAATGCACAAGCTACAAAGATGCCCACTTCAACCTTGCAATGCCAAGTCCTTAAAAATGAAGCCTGCAGATACGGAAGCCAGCCTTGTGCTTTTGAGTGTGGGAGAGAATGCATAGACAGATGTTGGGTAGTTTGATACAGAAGCCAACAGAAATTCACAAACAGAAATAGTAAACAAAAAGGTTAAAGCACAGAAACTTCAACGAGTTGATTGACAGAATAAAAGAATATACATGTTTCATTGAATGCTACATCCATCTAAAATTAAATAACCATAGAGACATTCAGCAAAACTAAATGCACGTGACATTTTGGTAAATATATATGTTTCTATCTTGCAACACATAAATGCAAATTAAAAGCATAAATACCCAAATCTTAAAAACAAATACTGCAACAAAAGCAGATTAGATCGCTCAGTAAAAGAAGTGGTTGTCGACACACAATCTTCTCATACAGAGAGATTGTAATCCAGTCTGTTGAGCTTGAATTTTAAATGTCGTCATTGCGACCTATGCACAGAAAACACAATGCAATATATAACAGTAAAGTTATCATCATCATCAGAACGGAAATGTTAATCTCATCCATAGCTAAAGAAGCTATGTAGGAAGGTGTCCTAAGATTTTCCATGATTCATCACTTGATGATTCAGAAACGTTTGTAGTTCAATTGTACAAATAACAACTTGATAGACATACGATGAAAGAGCTAAGCAACATGTCAATAAACAACATTTCAACCACTAATCGATAAACATACCTGACTACATAAAAATATGAGTAAAATGAACGATTATAACGTTAAGATATTAAATTTATCTACTGTGTAGAGTATATTTGGAATGGCACGTTTCAAAGTGCATTTAAATAAATTTCATTCAAATCCAAGTAACCAAGCGCTTGACATTTCAAATTATAGATTTTAAACAAACTCAAATCCAAGTCATTCAAACACGCTTCATAATCATATTCATGTTGTTTGGAGTGAAATCCAATCCAACAATGCAGTAACTGTCAGCAAAAATTTCATGTGAATGTGCACACAATACAATACACTCGTCAGCAGATTCAGAAGTCAATACACGAACATCACTTGACAATAAAAGTCTCAGATCAAGTGTTGGATTATAGTATTATCGCTTCATCCTTATCCACAACTATGATGATATAAAATTAACTAAGACAATAAAAATAGGAAAGGAGTTTACACAGCAATGGCAAATAAAGTCATAGGTTCGATTCTGCCAGCCGATCTCCTCAAATGATAGATCAGAAGAGGGAGCTGTGAATCCTCATAGCACTCTCCGATTTCCAGCAACAGTAAACTTAAAAAATAGATTTGAAAAGAAAGTACAGAACTCAAAATAAATCGAAATCCAAAATAGAAACAAAAATTATTGGGGAAGAAGATTACTCAGTGATGGCTAAAAGTCTTAGGTTCGATTCTGCCAGCAGATTTCCTCAACTTAACTCAGAAGAGGGAGCTGTGAATCCTCATTGTAACCTTAATTTCCCCAATTCCATCAATTCCAAAACAAGAAACAATAAGTCAATTTGATACGGCTAAAAATTAAGAGAAAAACTGTTTAAAGATTGCGAAGGAAGATCGCTCAGGTCAGCGGGAAAGTCGACACGCAAAGTTCTCTAGAAAAAAGAGAAGCCTGCATTCCGGTCTGTTGAGCTTGAATTTCCTGAGTCATCACCGCGATCTCATCTTCCTCCACAAAACATTTTTTCATTGAAACTAAAAACTAAAGAAAATTTAAAAATAATATCAGAAGAGCAGAGAAAACTGAAACACAATGAAGGCACAGTGAATATAGAGACCAGCGGCTATTGCCAATGGACTGTAATGGCCGTATATTTATAGTAATAACGACTAGGGTTTCATTTTCATCAGCTATGGAAACAAACTTAGCGGGCTTCAATGTAAATTAATTTTATAGGCCCAACGCGTCCAGCCCGTACATTTTTCTACAAATAAAACCTGCGGTCTGTAGCGAACAGGTCATTAAGCCCGTAAATAGAATTTTGTGGGCTCAAGCACTTGAAGCTCTGGGCCGGATCCATTACTCTTCACGCCCATTGTTCTATGTTTCTTTTTTTTGTTTTAATGAAAAAGCACAACACAGTATATAATACACGGGTTAAATATTTTCGCATCCCTAATTTATAATCAAATTAATATTTAGATTTCTCAACGTTCTAATAATTATTTTGAAAGATCTGAATAATATTGTAGTTACTATGTAAGGCCCTTCTATCCAAATTTTTAGCTTTTTTTTCCGTTTATATGTGGTGAAAAACGAATATTAATTGGGGGTTTAAATATTTTTTGGTTCCTAAATTATGATCAAAATAACACTTAGGTCCCTTAATATTTAAGTAATTATTTACTTGTCAGCCATATAAATGGAAAAAAAATGTAGGAATCTGGATGGAAGGAACTTACAATATAACGGCAACATTATTTGAGTCCTTCAAAATAATTATTCAAATGTTGTGAGACTTAAGTATTAATTTGATCATATTTCAGAGATTTGAAAATATTTAAACCTATAATACGCCAACCCTCTTCTAAAATTAAATACTTCTTCCGTCTCATTTCCATTTTGTTTGCACGATTTGACAAAATATGCATATTAAGAATTTAGTTAACAAAAGTTATTTTACTATTATTTACCTTAACAACTCATTAAGATATTAAAAATCCTTCATTCAATAAACAATTATAAAAATTATTATGGAAAAAATAATTGTTTATATATATCTAAATTTAAAAAACTTATAAATATTTTGAGACATTCAAAAAAAGAACAATAAGCAAATAAAATAGAACGGAGGGAGTATTACTTTTCTTTTGTTTATTTACTCTAACCTGTAAGTTACTTTCTTTTTTTAAACATGGAATTAATTTCAATGTTTTGATATACTCTTATATTTAATATGGCTTAAATAATTTTTCATTTAATTCTCACATTGATATTTACGTTTGGTTTTTTGAGAAATTGATATTTAACGTCCGTTTGTCTCCGTAAAATAATTTGCTGAAAATGACTTATTTTTTATTATTTGATTGTATATTAAAAATGTTAAATTAATTTCAATGACTTACGTTAAAAATATTTTCCATTGATATTTAATAAGAATAGAAAATTTATAATTTAAAAATTTTATTGTTAATTATGAAAAGAATGCAAAAAGAAAATTTAAATTATGAAAGTCGTTGGTGGTCGGTGGTGGTGGTCGGTGGTAGATAGTGACTGACGATAATGACTATGATGATTAATAAATTAAAAAATATGAACCTATAAAGTTTTTCAATGTCCAAAAAATATTTTACTCTCTCAAAAAAGGAAAGTTGATTACCTTAAAAATGATTTTTCTTGGACCAAGAAAATATTCTCCGTTAACTTATCTTTCCGAGCACCCCAAACAATGAAAAATTATGAAAAATATTTTTTTTCAAGTTATTTTACGGGAATAAATGGATATTAATATAGTTTGTATATCAGAAAAATATAAATAGAATTTATTGTTGCAATACTGTTAAATAAACTGTTTAGTTTATATAAAAATAGAAATAAGTTCATTGGGTGTGAATGAGAGGTTTATTGCGTGGGATAGGCTTGGATAATTTTTTTTAAAAATAGACATTATAATTCTAATAAAACAAATTTATTTTGCTATAAAAAGAGAAATAAGCCTGCTATATAAATAAAAAATAAATAGGAGATTATGTTATCCACATTAATTTATCCATATTAAGACGTCGCTGTTATCAAACACACGTAACAGAAGGGATATTATGTTAGAAGCCCACAAAAATCGCTTCCACCCAAAATTTCATTTTTTTTTAAACGACCAACGTTCGCCTTCCACGTGGCAAACACCTCATTTCCCACCACGGCTCGTCGGCACCATTAAAAGATACTTTAGCTTCAGGAATTGCGCCCAACTCCATTGCTTACTCTTTTGTCTCTATTCTCCTTCTTCATTTGACTCTGCCAATAAACATTTGCATGTTGTCGCTGTGAAACACTAACACAGGAACTTCACTGAATTTCTCCTTCTCTTTTCTCTCTCTCTCTCTCTCTCTCTTTTTCTCTCTACTCTTCTGCTCTTCTTCTTCTCTCTCTCTCTATATATATAATTATATAATATATATAATATATATATATATATATATATATATATATACCAGGCAATAAGGAAGAAACAGAAACTGAGATTTGGAAGAATTCGATGATGGGCACTTTGGGCCGCGTTTTAGCGGTTTCTTACCCTATAAAGCCTCTATGCCTGTACAGTCCTTGCTCATATCAATCTGATTGTAGATTTTTATGCGTTAATCACAAATTGAGCTCGAAATGGCGATCTATGGTGTCTGAGTTCGAATCTTCTCCATTAACGCCTTCTGTTGACTCGGATTCAAACGCAGCCGGGTACTGCTCTTTTCTTTTCTTTTTTTTTTTTTCTTTCTTTTCATGTACTTGTGAAACATGATGATAACCGGATGAGTAAGGAGTATGATTTGAGTTAACTGTATGAGTACGATGAGTTTCCAATTTATGATCACCGTCTCATCTCCTGCTTGTTTGGTTCAGAGAATCGGAGAAAATTTGCTAACTAGTATATATTTGTCTTTTGAATGCAGTTTTTGTATTATAGAAGGGCCTGAAACAGTTCAGGATTTCGCCAAAATGGAACTCCAAGAAATTCAAGATAATATTCGAAGTCGGCGAAACAAAATTTTCTTGCATATGGAGGAGGTATCTCTCTATTTTGTTTATTATGTTACATGATTTGATTGTTTCAAATCTTTTATTGGACGGAAAGAGAAAGGAAATTTTACTGTTCTTAGTTGTTAGCTCTCCTTTTGCTTTGGCCTTTGATCTTACCGATTTTGCGTAATATCAGATTTTGCAGATTGATTCTATAGGGCAGATGATCTTTCTTTTTTCTTTTTTTTTTTTTTTTTTTATACCTATACATGTAGGTTCGTAGACTGAGGATACAACAGAGAATCAAAAGTGCTGAACTTGGGATTTTTAATGAAACCCAAGAAAATGAACTTCCCAACTTTCCATCGTTCATCCCCTTCTTGCCTCCTTTGGTGAGCTTTCTTTTATTCTCCTGTGTTTTTAATGATTTCTCTTTGCAAATCATTTCCGTTCACTTCAACTTGTTTTACTTGTAATTATATCTATCTTTGCACATTTAACATCGCGAGGAATGTAATTTTCTTCTCTATTAAGATGTTGATCAATTAATTTCTATTTTTCTTGCAGAGTGCAGCAAATCTTAAGCTTTATTATGCTACTTGTTTTTCTCTTATTGCTGGGATTATTATTTTTGGCGGCCTTTTAGCACCAACTGTAAGTTACCATGTGCACTTAACTTTTATAAAGAATTGCAGCATGAATCATGTATTGCATTAAAATAAGGATCAGAACTTATCCAAGGTCTAAACATGAAAATGCGCAAGGACACCCATTAAAAAGACAAATTGTGACTACTAAGCTAAGGAGGTGCAACAATGACTCGTATTTTTTGATCTTTCACATTCCAGTTGGAGCTTAAGCTGGGACTAGGAGGAACATCATATGAAGATTTCATCCGTAGTATGCATCTGCCCATGCAATTGAGGTACGGTCATGTGCTGGACCCTTATGGCTGCTCTTATGTTTTTTTTTATTTAATTATAACTATTTCAGTTTGATTTGATTCTATTGCTACTGAGCTAGTTGTTTCCATGATGTATTTGATGTGGTCTCCGAGTAGATTATGTTATGACACTACTGTTTTTAAGGTCCATTTACTTACCAACGTAACTGTTGTAAACTGCAGTCAGGTTGATCCTATAGTGGCATCATTCTCCGGAGGAGCAGTTGGGGTTATCTCAGCCTTGATGGTAGTTGAGATAAACAATGTAAAACAGCAGGAACATAAAAGATGCAAATATTGTCTTGGAACTGGTGTGTCCTTGATTCTCTTCCCCCTCTCTTTTGGCTTTTGTGTCCGCAAGCATTTTTGTCTTGGCTTCATTTTCTTCAGCTCTGATCTGGATGACTATCTTCAAAATTACTTGTAATTAATACAGACAGATAGGGTTGGTGATGATAGAGATTATGAGTATGGTGCTGCTGTGGCTATCAGTTTCCATCTAACAAAATTTAGAGCTGCATTTCTTATATAATATGCTCGCCAAAATTTTGTTTCCATCGTCGTGATATCTGCTTGAGTTTCAATTAGACCATTGATAGTTCCCATTTTTTTTATCCATATTGGGCATGTCTGCTTGAAAGAGCTTATGCTCTCGTTTCAATATCTAATATGAGGAAGCTGTGTCTCCTACCTGTTCAGTGAGTGTCCTTTCTACTCCATTTGATTCTTCATAAGACAAGACAGTAAAGTCAGTGTATTTTAGGAATGAAAATACCATAAATTTCTTTCTTCCTATATTGGCAAAATATTTCTCCTAGTACCTTCATAGCTTCCACTTGCTGAAGTTCCTGCCTATATATGGCTAACTGGAGTACATAACTCCTTGCAATTCAAGCCAATATATATGGCAACGATCATTATTATGGTATTATGAATTTAATCTAAAAGATTATGAGAATGGACTTATTGTACTTATTTCCTATCTATACTGGATAACTGCAGGATATCTTGCTTGTGCTCGTTGTTCAAGCACTGGAGCCCTTGTTCTTATTGAACCAGTATCAACAGTCAGAAGCAGTGATCAGCCATTATCAGCACCCAAAACAGAAAGATGTTCAAATTGTTCAGGATCTGGAAAGGTTGGACATACGTCAAATTACTTATTTTTTTGCATATATTAAGCAATTAATTAAGTTGTGTGGGCATCTGTTTTTACTTTAGTCATAAGCATACAAGAAACGATTTTTTCGTGTCACTATCTTGTGTATACACTTTGAATTTCAATATTTGGCAGGTAATGTGTCCCACATGCCTTTGTACTGGAATGGCTATGGCAAGTGAACATGACCCACGGATTGATCCCTTTGATTAGACGACATGTATCATAATTCCCACTGGAGTGGCATGGCAAGTTAACGCAACCCACGGATTTACCTTTTCCTGGACGAGTGGAATTCTCTCCGCCATAGATTTTGGATGGGGCAAGGGAAAACGGATCTTTAGAGACAAATGGCTGAAGAGCGTAAGACTATATTTTTCCTTATTCATCTTTTTCACTTCCAATAATTATAATGTGAGGTGGAATGCGCGGGGATTGTAATACTAATAGCGGAACATGTCAATACTTTACCTTAATTTGATAAACAATCACGTTTAATCATTGTCCTTCCCCTACTTTCTCATGCAGTGGCAACCTGCCACGTTTTCATTTTCCATTTCCGCGGTAATAATTGTCAAGAAAATTCGACAGAATTCAAAAAAGACATTGTTATAATTTACTGGATGTCTAATGTAACTTAAATTATATTAAATGATCATGTCACCGTTTGTTTACAATCTTCAGATCAGAACCTTTAGTCACAACGATTTATATTGCTCGATCAAACGAGAGGCATGAAGACGCGACGTGGGAACCACAGTGCATCCCAAATTTTGTAGATACCCAATCTGCCATCGTACAAGATTTTCATTCTCAAGTAGTTTAACTGAGAAGTTGTACATATGCAAAAAGTCACACCCTGTATATTGATCTAACTTGTTCATCCAATCTATTATAATTACCTGTTTGGACGTTGGCGCAGAATTGCCCATTGAATTTTCGATCCTTAGTTTCTGGAAATGCTCCTGAAATGAGAAATAAAATAAATTACATCATTGGTGTTCTTGGTAGTTGATACAAGGTTATCATACACTAAACAGAAAAATCTACCACTGAAACAAGTAAAAAGATTATGTCGTCCAGCAACATCACCTAGACAGTACTTGGCTTAAATTAGTTTTATCAGGTAATGTTACCTTTAACATATTATTACTTTATTCAAATTATGGCTAAAAGCTGTGAAACAACATGGTAATCCACAGAGTACATTCCTTTGAGAATCACTAATTTACTAAGCGTAGATGATGTCAACAGCATGGAAATGGCCTTGGTTTAGAGTTGCAATTACTTTCTCACAACCATATTTTTGTGCTTAGAACTTTTAGCATCCAAACTAAAAATGCCATTAAAAGATTCAAAATAGAAGATAAGAATAGAATAGCAAAGATATGAGCTGAAATAAACCTGTTTTTCTCGCATCAAATGGGCACGTTCATCAGCAGGAATTTGCTCCCATCTCAGTATCTATCAGACAAATAACTAACAAAGTGAATAAAACCTGCATATGGTCCAAAAAAATTATCTATCTAACTATTCTTCATTTGATTCTAACAGGGAGTTATTTCTCGAAATCAGCAACAATTGTGAAAAAATTGCATAACGCTTACATGTTCTGCGTATTGAAATGCTTCATCACAGCTCAAGCATGCCTTTAATGAACGCAAAACATCCTGAAAAGTTATGCAGGAATGATGATCCTATCAATAGATAAAGATTACGCAAACGTTTGTATAGATTATAACAGGTATAGTAACCGAGTAAATATTGGAATTATGAGTGTACAAATATTGGAAGTACGATACAATTCAATTTCATAACAGATAGAAGTCATCAAAGCAGCAGGAACATCATAATGCAGTTCTGAACCCATAATCCAAATTGTTGGCCAGTTGGGTAAGTTATCCAAGAGTCCTAGGCCCCCTGTCAACAATGCAAAAAAGGAAAAAACACATTCGATCTTGAATACACTCATAACTGCCAATAGAAGCAGCGCTTTTAAAATGCGAGCACACATCATCTCAGCAACTGGAATTCTGAATCCATTAGATTACCCATTTACTTTCCCAAATATGAATGAGAAGTAACTTTTTGAGTTATGTGTTGCTAAAATTTGTCATAACAATTACACACAACACAATGACAAAATCATAGTTCAAGGGAAAAAAAATAAGATAAGAAATATAAACACATTATCGAATGAAAGTGGACAAGTTTTATCACCTTGTGCTTGTTTTTCTTGTTTCTTAGTCGTTCATCAACAACAAAGCCAACCTGTAATGTAAATGAAATAAAATTAACATGAAAATCGAAACAACTACACCGACCTAAACGTGAAATGTACAAGAAAAGCTATCTAAAACAAGAGAAACAACAGAGGACACTTGTTTATTTTACAACTTGGTCAACTTTATTTTCCAAAGGAAAGGTTAGACCATACCCAATCTTCAAACTGCCTTTGCTAAAGGATTATATTACTATACTAAATTGCAACAGTGATGAAAAAAAAAAAAATTCTGACCTGGGAAGAAGCAGTTTCCTTACAAAAAGTAAATAAAAGAGAAAGCCATTCAAATGATACTAAGGGTGGGTTCGACATTGTTGTTTGGCTGTTAGTTCGGAGAAAGCACTTTAAAAATATTAATCTAGGTCACAAATTTATTTTCAAAGTGAATTTCAAATACACTAGTTATAAAAACTACAAACCAGTTAAACAGTAGTATGAAACTACTTCTCAACAGCACCTAAAATAATGCTATTCTGAAAAAGCAGTTCAATCACAACCCCAAGTAGGCTCTAAGAGGGTTAATATTTAATAACATCTAATGAAATATTAATGCTTGATCTGATTCAAAATTTCGCATGTGTATATGGGAAAAGTCACATAAATAGGTATCACCCGAGAAATAGTTGCTGATCCAACTAAGATTCACTTGCAAACTCCACTGAAAAAATCTACCCTTTTGTCTTCTTTTTATTCGGAAAATCTCAACAAAGTTCGAGTGTGTTCAAATAACCAAAAAAGAATGAAGGAGAATATTTTGGATTTGATATAATGCCTGAATCTGAATGTCCATACTTCTATATACACACAGATGCACTGAGGAACTACCATGATGAGCACAACACCTAGAATTAGAATCAAACCCTCATGGCACACCTCGCTTTGAAATCTAAACCACAACTTCAAACTATCCAGAGCTGGTAAAAATCATTAAAGTGTCAAAAGTCACCTTGTCAAGTAGCCTCTTAGGGTTTTGGAATGCTCTCTTCTTAGCCCAATGATGGAATAAGTGGGAAACAACTGATCTGTCCTCCACAGTAAATCTGTATAACAGCAAAAGGAAACAGTTAAAGCTATTTTCTGTGCCACAAGCACTATATGAAAACAACTTCAAATGACCATCAAAATTTGAAGGATGCCTTTTTAAGAAAATATTTCCAATGCAAGTATCTACTGGCCCAGTTGATTCATCTGAGGCACTATTGATTCCAATGTTCAGGAACTCATTAGGCTCCATATCCACGTCAGAAGGTTGCTTTTCTCTTGGTAAATTAGTGGTAAAGTAGACAGATCCTTTTGGAATATCTTGAGGTTTTGTTTGCAAATCTTGTACACATACTTCGGCCTGTTATCAGTTGGATTGGGTCCAAATTTCAAAGAAGTGCAAAACATGAGGATGCATTACTTAATATGCTGATTCAGAAAAAAATGAATGAATAACAAAAAAAAAACACTAAAAAACTTGACCTAATCTAATCCCGTGAATGCATGGAAAAGGATTTTCAAGAGAGATATTTTTCACAATGTCCTCTGATCAATCAAATGAGCAGCAACCAAACAATTAGCAGTAACAACAATCCTGTTCAGCCAGTTTTGAAAGAAAACCCCCACCCCCCCAAAAAAAGTTGTACAAGCATGCCATCAACCAAATACAAGTAGACTTTTTCCATCCCAATAGGGGGTGATGCGGAGATTGGAACAACTTAAGAATAAAACCAGCAAAATGCACCTGAATGTCCCGAAGGTAATCTGGAATCTCCTTGAGAAACCGTGATGGTTGAAGCATCTGTATTGACTTGCTTTGTTAATTAAAAGTGGCAGTAAAAGAAGAAACCAGTACAGTCAATATATGAAAGATTAAACCTGCCAATTTGAATCCATCATGACATACAAAATGAATAGTTTTTTTCGAGCACGAGTCATTGCCACGTATAATAGACGTCTTTCCTCCTAAAGATTCATAATGATGGTGATTAGCACAGCACCATAATAAAATAATTTATATTGAAGCAACAGGATAAAATTCTTAGTGCAAGAAAAAGTTTACTTCAATTGAGGTCCCATTTTCCCTTGTAGTGCCATTGAACTCATGCAACAAAGGAATCTCAGATTCATTTGCCTGCATTGGTCCAAGCATAGAAGGCAAGAGATTGAGAATGAATCGCTTCACAAGGCATCATTGTAAGTATTATGGTATTTGTTATACTAATGATCTAGGGAAGCGCTCATGCTTGAAAATAGATGTCATAATGGAAAGAAAACATAGCCAGGTTCACTGAGAAGAAGTAATGAAGCAGGCGATTACCTTTACAATGAAAACAATATCCCACTCTAAACCTTTAGACTGCACGAAGAAAAAGAACAAGATTAAAGGAAATTTAAGGTGAATTAGCAAAACTCCATTCATAAGGTTAAGGAGGATTATCGAATATGGAGACAACCTGATGAATGGTAGTTAAGGTAACAGAGTTTTCATTATCATGTCTCCGAGAATGAAAATTTTCTTTTTCACGCTCTGCTACGTAGTCAGTAAAAGTTTTCAGTAAATGAAGACAACCTTTCTCTTCTTTTTCTCCAACCTCTTCTTTTACAGCATATTGCATTGATAAAAAATCAGACACGTCATCCAATAAGTACTGAAGCACCTGCAAAGCATTTTAATGGGTTCAAACTGCCAGTAGAAACACACAGTCGAACGCAACATGGCTGCCCTTGTACAGTCATCATAAACCTTAGAATTCCACTAGCAAAGAATATAAATTTAAGCCAAAAAAACAAAGATAAAAAATTTGCACTTCTATTTGTAAATTATTTTAATGTATTTATTTTTTATTTTTTTGAGAATGCATTAAGTTTTAATACTTGTATTCTAATCGCATTTTATATTTTGATAATAATTCTGTTTAGCCAGTATCCTTATAAGGACTATATGTTATTATTAGGGATGATAAATTTTCCCAACAAGGCAGGTACCCTATCAGATTTTAATGGGTTTAGGTAGTAAATAAACGGGTTAGGACGGATTCGGACAGAATTTTTACTATCTGTACTGGGTTCGAGTCGAGTTCGGATTCAAAGACTCAAGTTTCCACTATTCTTTACCTATTTAATAAATATTCAAAAAATATTTGAAATAATTATTTTTTTACAATAAAAAATCACATATACACACTTTTTTAGTTATAGTTAATGCTATAATTATATTTAATATTTTTATTATATTTTTTATTAAGTGAATATAAATGATTTAATAATTTTTATTTGCTTTTTAATGTAAATTAAAATAAAAAACATTTTTAATGCAAAATGGGTATTTAAATGGTTCGAATTTTTAAACAGATAATTATAATTGGGTTTAGGGCGGATTCGAGCAGTAAAAATGAATTTTTAACTAGTTCGGATACCTAATTTGTAAGCGGATTTGGATAGAGCATTTTAAGCGAGCATCGATCTGTTTCCATCCCTAGTTATTACAAATAAATAAGATACACTTACGAACTAGATTACTGGGTCAGCAGAAAATACTTACAGATCTGAGGTCATTGTCCTCATTCAACAGTTTCCCTCCATCAACATCAACTATGGCTCGCTGATCAAGAAGGTATTTCTAAGATTAAAAGGTATATGTTAGTAACAAATCAACATTTTAATGTATTACAATGAGAAAAAAAAGGTGACCGAACCAGAGAAGTTACGAGCTCATTGTAATGTTACGGCATAGATCAGTTAAACATCCATATTACAACTAAAATGAATGGCTTATGCTTCTAAAGTGCTACCAAATAAACAACACTCATGTTCAATTATCACCATCCAAATTCCAAGAGTACTTGCAAATCTATGAACTCACACAGCAAATGACTTAAAAAGCAGGAGAAGAAACAAACCTGAGGTACTATATTTGCCACTGAAGTTATGACTGCTGAAAGTGACTGTTCCTGTGAACATCCATGAGTTAGATTAACTCATTTATAGGATTTGATGAAATAAATTCCCACAGTTTGAACAACAGTAAAGAGCCGTATTTAGGAAATCCAGGACAAAGCGTTAAACTAAATGAACCAAATTGAATTAAACAATTAACTTTGGTTGGACTCTTGGAAAAGAACAGTTTGGTTTTTAAATTTTATAAAAAATTTGACATTCATTAAGATATATCGAATGATTTTCTTCTGGGTTTGTACTCTGAATGACCATCATAAATATAATTGATGTTATTCATTTGAATCAGAACTTAAAACCTAACAATTCATTTAATTTGAATGATATAAATAATGAATTTTATTTTAAAAAATGATTGAAATTGGCAAAAAAAAAAAAAAAATAAATTATTATAAATCCAGTGACAAGCTAACTAAATGACAAATGAATTAAACAATTAACTTGGTTTACTTGCTTGGTGAAGAAGAACAGTTTTGTTTTAAATTTTAAGAAAAATTTGACATTCATTAAATATATCGCAATGAATTTTCTTCTGGTTTTTACTTCTGAATCGGACCATCTAACATATAATTGATTAATTCATTGGAATCCAGAACTTAAAAACCTAACAATTCATTCAATCTTGAATTATTATAAATAGAATTTTATTTTAAAAAATATTGAAATGCCCCAAAAAAACAAAAAAAAAAGAGAACTATAAGTAATATTTATTTAAATAAAATCTATTGTTTTCCAATCCTGTTTATAGAAATCAACTAAACCGTATCGTGTTAGTTTGTTTATATGTCAAAAATTAGTTCAATTGAAGAATATACAAATGCAAATTTGTAATTTTTTACAGTTTGGTTTTCAAAATTGCTTTCAAACTGTCCAAGCCATTACCTCACTGTCGCTACTAAAAAATCCTACAGCTTGGAGAAAAATGAAAAAACACCCTTTCTTGAGTTCAAATGGTTCACCATAAAAAAAGCAATACGAATTTGGATGGTTAACTAAATGAGGCTCAAAATAAACTTCATGTTCATCCTTTATTCCACTTTTTAAAACCTTTCACGCAATATGAGATATCAAATATTCCAAACATTAAAACAAATCCAAAATCTTTGAAGATCTTGGTATATTTTACTGTGAAAAAAAAAAAAAAAAGAGAACTATAAGAATATTTTATTTAAATAAAATCTATTTTTCCAATCCGTTTTAGAAATCCAGACTAAACCGTATCGTTTTAGTTTGGTTTTATGTCAAACAAATTAGTTCAATTTGAAGAATATACAAATTGCAAATTTGTAATTTACAGTTTGGTTTTCAAATTTGTTTCAAACTGTCCAAAGCCATACCGTCACTGTCTGGCTACTAAAAAATCCTACAGCTTGGAGAAAATGAAAAGCACCTTTCTTGAGTCAAGGTTTCATATAACAAAGCAAGTTACAAGGTTTTGGATGGTTAACTAAAATGAGGTCAAAATAAACTATGGTTCAATCCTTTAGTGTCCAGCATTTTAAAACCTTTTCAGCAATAGAGAATCAATATTCCAAAACATAAAACAAATCCAAAATTTTTGAAGGCATCTTGTATATTTACCTTGCGGACAAGTTTTGATATCATTTCTAGTGTCATCAACACTTTGCGTCCTTGGTTGATTTGACTCCTGTAGTCAATAACAGGGTTCAAGGGTAAGAAAATATGAAACACATTAAGCGAGAGATTGACATTCTCATGCTCAAGTAGCTTGCATTGTAATGAACTTATGAAATAACCAACAACGATGTCCTTTTTCCTTTTCTATAGAAAAATGCTACTAAAATAATGAGATAAACTCTCATATTTCAGATTAGCAAACCTCTGATGTTCAAAAATTTAGAATTTTTGCATTCAAAAAAAGTAATAATTGTAAAATTGAAAATTTCAATTGTCAAATGAAACTTGTTAGTTTACTCTCTTTTATCGAACGTTGACAAAATAATTTTAGACTCAATTGAGATCAATTAGTTCCATGGAAGATAGTTGAGAAAATTTTGAGTAGCAAAAACCTCTTGAAGGTACCAGAAATCTTTGCACTAAAAATGTCATTTGCAGCAGATATGAAGCCGCATTTTCTAACAGTCGAGATTTTGTCAATATGGTCAATAACCTGTAAACAGAAAGAGAGATTTTAGTAAAATAGCCTTACACAAACTAACAAATCAACAATCACATACATAAGTGGTACAAAAAATAAAATAGCACATACCCTCTTTCTTTCATCCTTCTCAAATGGAAGCATAGCCTTGAAAACTTGACGATAAGGGCCATCATCACAGCCTGGCAATGTTGTCTTAAGCATGGCAATAATGGCCTTAACTACCTAAAACAAATTAGTGCTCATCAGATTGGCCACTAACTTAGTTTTAGTTTTATTGGCATGCATGTTAAAGCAACCATCAATCGATAGACTTAGTTGTGCACTAATTAGAAAAAGTGTGGACGCAATACTACAGTTGTTTTTGCCCGAACGATCAAACAAAAACTGACTTCTGAAGAACATTCCAGGCATTATAGGCCATTCGTCAAGTCCCATTACGCCTGCAAATGCTCTTAAAATTAAAGTCAGACAGCAAGTTAGCAGATAAACAAGACCTCGGCTCGTTTACAGCCTTACTGCAATTGGTGATGAAAATACAATTTCAATCTAAATCAACATCATTATTTCATCAGAACATGGTAACAATTTCCTTTATTGACACTGCTGGGATTACTACTGTTACTAAAATTGGAGGGAAAGAAATTAAGGTCGAACCTTTTTCCTGTAGAAGGCGACACCATGAACATTAAAGGGTATTTTTCTGTCACGAAATGCTACCTGGAAGACTTTTCCTGACACCTGTTGTTTAGAAAAATGAAACCTTTATTGATCCGCAGGTGATTAATGATTTATTGTGCAGTTAAAAGATATGATTATGAGGCTTGACCTGCCTCCGGTATAGTATGGCAATGCTGCCATAAGACGGTTTAGCAGGAGGTCCATTGGATGACATTTCCAAGATCTTATCAACAACAAATGAACATTGTGCATGGTCATTCTGACATTCCTTGATGGTTATCTGTAATATGCGAGTCAAACCATGCACATATTAAGTTACCAACTAGAAACAGTAAAAAGAGAGGAAAAGAATGATAAGTTACTTTAGCAGTATCAAATACCTTAGATCCAGAAGAATTATCAGTAACAACATCCTTGAAACCGCATCGCTTCATATTATTTTGAATAAGAGAAGACGCCGCCTCAACAATAAAGCGCGTGGATCGATAGTTTTGGTTGAGTCTAATCTAAATTACAATGGTGTAAAAAGTTTCAATAACCTAAACGACATGATGTTATCAACACTCCAGAAAACAATTGTGAGATTACGGATGTACTCCTTTATTACATAATCAAGAAAACCACCATAAAAATTTAATCTGCAATAGCCAAAGGACGGTGCAGACCTCTTTATAATTTGGAAAATCTAGACGAAATGAATCAAACCCTGACATATCAGCTCCGTTGAAACTGAATATTGACTGCAGAAAATTTGTTGAAGTTTCTTTAATAAATAATGAAGTAATCTTTGGTATTGGGTCCACCAAAAAGAACCATAAAAAATAAAAAGTAAACTTTCTGCAATGGAAGGTCATAGAAAATAAAATATAGACCTGATCATCATCACCAACAATAGTTAAATGATTATGGGATGCAAGAAGTCGTAAAAGATTGTATTGCATTGCACTTGTGTCCTGAAACTCATCTATCACGATGGCTTTCCATGAATTCTGGCACTCCTTGAATACTGAATTGGATACAAATAAAATTGTTAACTCATAATGAGAAGTGGCATAAATTGATTGAATATACTTGGATAATATTCACCATCAGGGTAATCAGTGAGCAACTTCACAGAGCAGATGACCAAGTCATGGTAATCCAGCGCATTACAAGATTCCAATATGTTGTTGTAGTTCCCCAGTATTGAAGCCTGATATGGAGATAGTAAAAGAATTAAAGATATGAAACCGAGAATACCAAAATGATATCAGAACCTGAAATTCATTCTTACTCCCATACTGTCGCCCATTTTATGGCAATCTGCAGGTGTCTTTCCCGAAGCTTTAGCCTGAAATGGAGCAAATGAATGAATGATGCAGAGAACAGATAAATAGTATTTCAGTGTAACGGTGAAGAGAATGCAGTGGTTGAAAATATTATCCATGACGGTGGTTGTAGAATAGGCCTTACTGTCATACTCATACACTATGTCCTATCAGAAACAAGCAGGCATCAAATCAGAACCTAAATAGTTCTGCTATTTCGAAACAACGAGTGATTTTAGCCAGTCAGAAATAAGGAATAGTTGTTATCTCTGGCACACAATGAAGATAAATGCTTGACGAAAGTTAAAAGAAAAAAAAACACATCTAAGGGGTAACCTCTCCCTCGTACATCATCAAAGAACAATTTATTTGTGTGATCAATTTACAAGGAACAAGGACAAATTTTCAACTCAACAAACTGTACAAGAACTAAGAATGTAGCGAGCCATTTAGCTGAATTCCAGCAAATAAAAGTTTCAAATGGGGGTGGGGACTGTAAATTTAAAAAGGGAAGAACAGATCAAACCAGAACTCTATAAGATGCGTAAACCACAGCATTTCGCAATGTAGAATAAGTAAGTTCATTCTCACTAACCTGAGTCACAAACTTTTGCCATTTTTTCGACTTATCCTTGAAATACTCTGGAGACGTTATACCATTAGAAACTTCAGCAAGTTTGCAGGCATCATGATTTTGTACACCAGTCTTTTCCTTTTCTAATAGGCGCACAGCCTCAATGATTGCTCTTCTCTGGTGCCCATGCCCATATATTAAGAATTCTGCTGTGCGCCCTAACCTATAACATGAGCCATAAATTTCTCATGATCTTAAAAGAATTATAGAAGCCTTGAAGGCCCAGAACCATGTAAGACAACCAAAAACTTCAACAATTACAATATGCAAAAACCACAGGTGCTTAAGAATTTTAAACTTAAACCAAGTATCTACAACAGTAGATGGTAATGTTTATATATTCTTGTAATAGTTAGGATGACCTGCCATGGTTTCTGAGTGCTAGCAGACACTAATTGATTTCTCATTGAGTTGGCAAAGGAATAGAACGCAGAAAATACATGTAAATGTTTACAGTCTCAGAATGAGCATACTTCTCTGCATGTGAACGGCAAAGTTGCAGAGAAAATGAATGGAATGTGCTGATTGTGAGCTCTTTAGCTATTGCCTTCCCAGCCACTGCTCCAATCCGATCTCTCATCTCAGAAGCTGCAGCAGTGGTGAAAGTCATTGCTAGAATGTTTGTTGGACTAATGCCCTGACCATGTTCCATATAGAGAAGAAAAAGAAAAGTAAATATAAATAATAAACAAGCAGAGAAAAACATATATTAGCAACGCCAATAAGAAAAGTAGATAGAAAACCCAATTAGTTTTCATTATCAACTAGCTTTGAGTGGAGAACCAAGAAGGAAGGATAAGAATATTTTATTTAGATTTTACGAGAAAATGAAAACGCAATATGTGAAGCAAAGATATTAGCATATGAATGCTGCAAACATTATTTGCAGCTAAAAATGCACAATACCTCACTGAGCAGCATCAGAACACGCCCAACCATTGTGGAAGTCTAGCATCAAAAACAGAAAATTCAGCTCTAACCATGAAATGGAAAAACAATGTGATTTACTAACCAAAAATTAAGATAAAACACTTTTGATCTTGTGTTTGTGTGCAACCCTCAAGTGCACATGCATACAAGTATCTATGTGGGTATGTGTGTGAGGGTAGCCACGGGGAGACCTTTCCACTTCCTGGACCAGCAACAATCATCAAAGGGACGGAAATATCACTACGAGCTGCTTCTTGTTGCCTATCATTCAAAGACCGCAAGTACTTTGAGTATTCTTCAGGCATATTGCCATGCTGAATTATCTGGGAATCTTTATCTTCAGTTGTAAATTCTAAATCAAAACCAAATTCCACAGCACGTTGTGATCTTATCTCCTCATTTTCAGTAATTGATTCTGAACTAGCAAAATCACCACTATTTTCCTCATTGTATTTACTTTCCACAGGAAGACTGCTATTTGAGCTTTGGGTTTCTTCTTTTGCAGAAGAATTCTGCTGACATATAGCATCAATCTCTTTCAAAATGGATTCATCAAAATCATCATCTAGAAGAGTAGGAGTCCATAAATAATCACTTGAACCTACGCATTTTGGATGCTTTATTGGGGTTTTAAAAGAATCTAAACAATATTCATCACCTAAGGAAGCAGCAACTGTCCTTGAACTAGAAATATCACTGATTAATTTAGTCCTAGGATCAGATTTTTCAATAGACAAAACACTTCTAAACAATTCACCATCTGTTGATTCATTGCTATTTGCACGAAAAGGAGAAGGCGTGTTTATAGGCATCTCGGCAAGAGGAACTCTCTTGATACTAGTAACCTGAGCTGCTGATTCGATTCCCTCTGCATCCCTAGTAATTAAATTCAAAATCAATTAGCTTGAACTGACACACAGCAGAGTATAACGACTATCCATAGCAATTGCAATGTTTCCTAAAAATGCAAAAATTATTTCCTAAAGATTTGGATATTAAGTTCGAAATAAAAGAAGGCAAAATAAGGTGCTTACTTGATAGGCAATTGAGGGGGAAAAGGAGTGGAGTCACGGCACCGTTTGCGAGAAAGGAGTGCCTTTGCAGCTCTGAAGTTATGTGAAATTCGAGCTCTCTGCTCCGCCGTGATGACTTTACTCGGCACATAACCATTTTCCTTCGGCATCGCCACTGGATTGATTCCAGACCTGAGTTTAGCCACGCATAAGGTGGACTGGCAAATGGTAAATGAAATTGAAAACCCTTTGAAGGCGCAAGAGTGCAGAAGAGAAGTTTTATTTTGTTTTCCCTCCCAAAGGCACACCGTTTCAAAAGTTTCAAATCGATGGGCCGAATTTGGATGGTTGGGCTTTGGTCCTGTATTTGGTGGTCTAACGTCGTCGTTTGACTCCAGGGGTTCAAATTGACGGCTACTGTCCTTATCCTCTTACTTCATCTAGCCGGAGAGACAAAATGGAAGCTCTGATAGCCTCATACGGCGACGCATCATCAGATTCCGACTCGGATACTGCTCTTCCAACAACGGCAACCACCGAACTTGTCCCGATTTCAAATGCGCAAGCGGAAATTGTAGCTTTGCCACCTCCTCCTATATCACTTCTCACTCCTCCTAATTCTATCGGTATGTAGCCACAGAGTTCTTTTAATTCCAATTTATTTTGTTACTCTTTTCTGGATTTTTCTCGAGTGTTTCCATTGCTGATAAAGTGTTCGACGATTTGTCAATGTAGGGGCCTTGGATTACTTGCAAGCTGGCCAGTCAAGCCGACTGAGGAGCTTTCCCCACGTTGAAGGCAACTATGCTTTGCACGTTTACATCCCAGGTTTCTTCTTCTACCTCTCAAATTTTCTTGTTTTTACTCTCAGTTTTTTCCCAAAATGTTGCAATTTTTTTCGTCTATAGAAAATAGCAAAAAAGGATTTTATACTCTTGAAGTTAGATTATTTTCTATTCGTACAGTGGAAATGCTATTAAACATTGCGCTTAGAGCATTATTAAACTATGTTCTTCCAGTTTATATACCGCCTGCATCAAAGAAGGAGATAGTCCGCTTTTTGAAGAGGGTATCATCCCTTGTGTCTGGTCTTCATGTTGTGGATGCTGATGTTCCACTTGACATTCTGTGCAAGGATGATCAGAAGCTTGAACAAGTAGCATTAGGAAGAGAGTTCCACATTAGTTTGGGAAGAACTGTTCCGATTAGAGTGCATCAGATTGATTCCGTGATTACAATGCTTCACCAGAGGCTTCAGTTTCAGAAAAGGTCAGTTGTAACCATAGCCTCTTACCTACGCATTCTCGGTTGATCTTATTAAATTGCAAAGATACCAATATAGCACATTCTTTTTTGCAAACAGATATTGGATTGATTTTAGTAAGTGGGCGGTTTTTGTCAATGATGATCAGACTCGCTCTTTCCTTTCAATAGAAGTTGTTACAGGAGGATTGACTGAGGTATGCTGGATAAACATATTCCGTATGATAGCCTTTTCATGCTTGACATGGTCTCTTCATTTACTCTTGTTATTATGCTTAAATTGTTTCAATTTTTTAATCTGCAAATTATTGTAACTTGTAATCTTACTATATAACTGTCAACTTCTACAGATTACTAAGCAAATTCAATCTGTTAACGAGGTTTATAAGCTCCACAATCTTCCTGAATTTTATAAGGTGAGGATATTATACTCATTTTCTTCTGCCAATTAAAAAGGAAGTGAATGCTTGTGCATGTGTTTGTGTTTAAGTTATAACCCTCACAAAAGGTTATTGCACTGTTGTAGGATCCACGCCCTCATATATCACTGGCTTGGGCATTGGGGGACATAAGTGATTCCTTAAAGAGAGTGGTTGAAGAAGAAATAAAGAGGCCAGGCATTGGGGGTTCAGTACAGAAACGTATATTTACTTGTAAATTCAGTGGCATTGACTGTAGGATTGGTAATAAAACATATAAAATTTGTAAATTTTATGATGAATAATAAAAAGTCGACAAGATTCAGTTTGCAATTAGTGGCACCTACATGCCATTTACATTTGGTGATTATTTTCTTATTGAGTTGTGTTAGAAGTGTATCGAGATTCAGACACCAGTTGTTCCCTCTGTATGAGGGGTGATCAATGAGGAACAAAGAAAGCATTTGAGAATTTGCTTCTGAACTGGATTTTCTGCCAAGCAAACGGTTACAAAATGAATTCCTTGAAAGCAGGCACCAGAGATTTTACCACCACTAGCTGTTACAGTAATTGACACAAAATGCCCTCAAAATGCATCAACAAAGACTGATCATTTGGTCGGGCAAAAGATAGTTTTACATGTACCACAAACCACTAATTTTACCAACTAAACCTGTCAACAATAAACTTTATAACCTTTTTTGCATGCCGTCTTATAAAACTGATAAGGACTGTTGTCAGTGAAGACAAGATTGTAGTGGTCAATATGACATAGAGCTTTATTTCATCTGGTGACATGCTTATTAATGCAGTGTTGTAAGTGGAATAGATTGCAACTATGCACATTTGTAGCTCAAATTGCAAGGGGAACCTAGTTGTGAGGATGTTGATCATCAAAAGAGAGACTGATAATCCTATAGAGTTGAAAATAACGATTAGTGCAAATGCAACTCGATTAGATGTGGCCAAAATCGAATCTCCTGCATAATGTGGTTTTATGGTAATGGGTTTGTTGCTGTTATTTTGATCTGGTATAAACGTGTCTTGCCAAACACCTCCTGGAGGGTTAACTCCGACTTGGAAGGTTGCGGTTGCTACTAGAACTGCGATGACTAATAGTACACCGCGTGTCTCACTAGGAGAGTCTCGTCCCTTCTTAAACTTGAAATAATCCAGCAAGTTATTTGACTGTTGTGTGTGACAAGTCTGTGGCCTTGTAGGGTTGCTTATTGAGGTATGATCGACTGATTGAGATGAATAAATGGGAGAGTGGTTGATGTCCTTCGCTGGTATAGCTCCAGCACGCCGAAGGATTTCTGTCATTTCTGTGTCACCTGCCTCACTTGGGAAAATCAGTAGCAAATCAAGGGCAGTGAGGCCACTGTTGTTTAAGGCATTCACTTCCACAATGCCTCCATTATTAGTGCCATTAGCAAGAAGCAAATCCATCACCTGCAATGAATTTTATTTATTTTAAGTTAGTTTTTGGTCTTTCACTTAAATTCACAAATCCCAACTGTAAATATATAGTCAAATCAATCTAAAGTCTTCCTAAGATTTATTTATTTAACTTATCTTGATATATGGTGGAGATTAAAAATTTTAAATAACATATAAAACACCAAAGTCAGCTGTCTGTTTTGTCATGGTGATCGCTGATCAGAGTAGCAGGTCTGTTTTGTCACGGTGATCGCTGATCGCTGATCGCTGATCTTTCACTTAGGATTCACAGGAAAAAATGAAAAACAAAAAAATTGAAACTTGCCTGACGTTGTTTTTTCCAGGCAGCAATGTGCAGAACTGTGTTGCCTAACTCGTCCTTGGGGCTCAAAATATCTTCCCTGTTCATTTCTCTAATCCAATCCACCAATACCTTTACTGCTTGAAATTGGCTGCTTTTAACAGCCAGATGCAAAGCAGTTTCTCCTTGAACAGTTACATCTTCAACAGAATCAGGACAAGACAAGAGAATTACAGAAATTATGTCAGTCCTTCCTTTGATAGCTGCGCAATGAAGAGGAGTCTTCTCATCTTTTCCCTCTAAACGACACAGTCCCCTATCAACTTTCACCAGCTCCCTGACGATCTCAACATGCCCGTTGGCCGCAGCCATGTGCATAGGACTAAACCCATATTGGTTTATTTCTTCGGCAAATTCTGGCTTCAACCTTAAAATCTCTTTGACAAAGTCAACATGTCCAGCAGTGGAAGCAATATGAAGAGGATTTTCTGATGAGAATAATGCAATATTGTTGAGGATGAGAGGATTTTCTACAAGTAATTGGTGCAAATAATCTGTGTTTCCAGTTTGAGCTGCCCCCAGCCATCTTGTATCCATTCTCATACACTAATGGAGCTTCTTGTACAGTTATGCGAGAATGTGGTTCTTGAACAAAAGATGCAAGAATAAGTTGGTGTGGGGGAAATACTTTCTTGTAGATAGAAGGAACATGCCTCTTTTAATGGCTCCTAGACTTTTCTTCACGCCCATGGTGCAGCCAAGTGTCGTTTGCCTGCCGTCACCCTTGTGTTTATAATGCTAATTGCGAAATTACTAATGTAATTGAACTGACCAGTGGCGTTCCAGTATATGAAAATTTTAATATAGTTTTGGATTTGTACAGCTAAAGGGTATTTAGGCCAACACCTTATATTTGAATGCTATAATTTTTCAATTTCACTACTATCCATTAACATCACTGTTATAGACGAGTCTTTTGCAGGAAGAGCCAGAAATCATAAATATTTCAGATTACAAAATAAGACAAAGCATCAAAGCATGTAGAGAATAGTTAAAAGGGCAAATATTATTTACAAGCAGAAAACCTCCCAGAGCCCAGAATGGCTTAAAAGCTTCAGCCTCTCTTCCTAGTAAAACTGTTGATCTGATGGAGAATACAATCATAAGGGGAAATATAACCCTCTATCTGGATAAAATAAATCCTATTCTCTCTCAACATATTTGTATGGGTCACAAAACATTTTTCTATGGGCCATAATCTGAAGCATGAAAGATTATTGATCTCCTTGTTAAATTCTACTGTACTAAGAATAACTCATCTGCCTTCTAATAACTGATATATAATTTGAATTTAAAAGAATGGTTGGGATGAGATTCTGGCAGCAGTAGCCTAAGAGCCACGACAATACACTTACAGCCCTGGAATAGACTCAAGATTGTATTTCTGTGTTGACGAAGCTTTAGCCTCTTTGCTCTCCTGCAATTTTGGTGGATTGATAGCATCAAGAGTCTGCAAATATGTGTAGGAAGCATTTCGGTTAGATGGAGGGCTTGGATTGCTTATTCTGCTTGCCAGGAAGCGACGGATCAGACTCCTTAGGAATGGAGACATAGTGCTTGGTTCATATTCCAAGTAGTACATTATTCCTCCCATGCATGCACAAAATAGGGCAACCTGTAACATCAGAAAGCCAGTAATTCTTTTGTATGCAACTATTAGTAGAACTTGTCATTTGTGTATAGTGAGTTAGTTCAGAAACTCATGTTTCCCCACACATAAAAGTCCAAATCCTGGACCATTGACTGAGTCAGTAGCCTTCTTCTAATGATTGGTACAGGAAAGAAGCAAGCAATCACTAGAATAAAGAAAGAAACCTAGTTTTCAATTGAATACAGGTTGTCGGCAAATCTTGAGAGAATTTCAGGGAGTTTTATCCAGAGTACAATGGTAAACAAAAGAAATACCTCTGCATTCTTAACATCTGGAAGCAAGTGGCGGTTAATTAAAATATACCACAATGAATCTCCAGCTCGTGGCATAACATACAAAGCGAGTTCAGCACGTCTAGATTTTTTCTCCAGCAGTACAGAAAGGGCAGCCATTCCTCCTGCTACCCAATACACAAGCTTGTGGTCTACCATTGCAACTTTTCTATGCAGACATATCACCCCCTTGCATCATCCATGAAATACTAAGAACACATTCACCAGCTTAAAAAAGAAAATTTAAATAAAACCAAGTAAATAAGCACCTGAAAAATGCCAACAAATGCAGATAAGAATGTTGTTGAGCGAACTGCATCTCTAAAAGCAAGCCAACATGTACGAGCAGGTGCTTCCATGAACTTCAATCATATAAAAATATGCAAACAAAGATAAAATTAGTCCCAGGTGTAAGACATTACCGTCATGCTTGACTAAATAGAAACAAAAAAAAACCATTCCCCATTATCCACTAGTCAAAATAAAAAATCCATCTCAAAGGACACAAAGTATGGTTTATCACATGTTAGTATCAAAGGTTGTTGGCCATGGTATGCCTCATATAAATTGAATAACCATCTATATGAACTAAGAAGCAATACACAGAGATGCTTGTGTAACCTTTGAATACAAAACAGAGGAAGTTAATAACTTCAAGAATATTTTAACAACCAGACGGATACAATAAGAAATTCCTTTCTGAAATTAAAACAAGAGAAAAAGATGGAATCTGGGCATGGATCATTGAAGTTAAATACAATAAAAAAAACCACAAATAGTTTCGTTCATCATAGATTTAAAATTGAATTTTGCTAAAAGGTGATTATGTTTCCTCAGTTTCCTTCCCAAGACCCTGCTTAAGCACGACCACACAATTCCCTTAATGGTTCTGGTTTGGCAAAACAAATATAAAGTGTGATGTCTACATAAATGTTAGACCTTAAATGAGTGTCTTTGCACATCATTGACCTCTGATTTAGACACAATTGAAAAACAAATAAAAGGAAAGCTCAAAAGTAATGAAATTAGCTTGAGTCAAAGATTTACCTTCTGAAGGTGTAGAACAACATATGGCACAAAAGTCAAAGAGAAGTAAAGTGGAAAAGTTTTCCTGAATGTAGCTGATGCTGCATTGGCATTATGAGTTACACACGAATTTGTGTCTGGATGAATAATGTTACAAGGAATAATAGAAGGGAACTCTTCCAGCTTCACAGAATTTAGTTTCCCTCTGCTAGATAAATAAGCTGATAATGAAGCAATGTCTACTGGGCCACCTCTGCAGCTATCTCTCACAGCCTTGTATACAGGCTGTGCAACTGGCCCTGTCTTCTGAATAAAGTCGTGATATGATTTTGGCAAGCTCTCAGGACGCATTACAAAGGCATACATAACCTGGAAAAGGTTAATAAGGAAGAAATGAGAGCTACCACTCAAATATCCCGAGAAAATAATGGCAATCAGTGAAATGATAAATGGGCATGAAAGTTGATGGAGTCCAAATAAGCAAATAAGTGCAAAACTGTTGTAAGTAGCAATATTTATTTCACTTGCCAAAAACAAGAAGAAGCAAAATACGGAGTTTCTCGGGTGAGTAATAGATCTTAGCAGTGTCAATCAGGCAACATATACATCACCCAAAAATAGAAATAACTAAATACATAATTTGGCAGTTCAATTCATCCTCAGCTTTCATGTTTTTAAGGTCTGATATCAGGCTGCAAACAGCCCCAAATTTCTCATATGACATTTCACATTTAAAATAAAGATTAAATCATAGTATTTCCCCTTTTGGTTTTCAAATACTTTGAACCATACAATGTACATTTATCCAATCAAGTCAGTTCAACAAAATCCATAATTACTCAAAGCTACTAAATACTAACATGATGATACTTTTATCATACAACAAATCCCTACTTCATTTTGCAATCTTTCTCTCCTAATTCCTACCCTGACTTAGCAGAACTTTCAACCTGAACTGCAACACTCCTCACTGGTTTAGGTACATCTTTATGGAGCCATGGAATCAACAAAAATACATGTGACTTACACCCAATTACTTGTTTCAATTCAAACAAACATTACACAAAATATAACCCCCTTTTCCCTATTTGCACCTAAGCCACCTTATATTAGCACTCTAATCATGACATCCTCAATGCTATTTTGACCAGCCAGCACTCCATCCTACAAGACATGACCGGCAATGGAGCTATGTTACTAATATGCAGCTTCTTAGAAGTTTCTTAGCCAAGAACAGCAATCAGATGCAACTTTGTTTAATCACTTGCTCCCTAATTCTATTTAAGATCAATTCTTCCAATTGTCAAAAACATGAACAAATCTATAGCAGGTAAAATAACAAGTATGGCATTTAATCATAAGCATAACTTAATTCAATATATCAATGGGCTCTGATCTACCTGGGCACATGCCAAAGCAAAGAGCAAAGAATCGCCGTGCCTCCAATGGCTTCCCCAAAGGTGAAATTTGTTCTTGGATTTCGCAGAATTATATGCACACTGACAACAAGCATCAAACAATAACATAGAAAGAGAAAAAAAATAAAGCTTGAAACTTTATTAGTTCAATTCCAAAATGTAAAGGTACCTGAGCCACCCTTGCCAAAAGATAGAGAGCAAGAGTGCGCCTCCGGTTAGAATCATCTAATGCTAAAACAGACAACCCTGCAACCGAACCTGCTAAAATGCTGCTACATCATCCCCTTAAACAATGTCATAAATAAGGAATAGGATCATCTTATTATAAAGCTAAAAAGTTTGAAATATAACTACTTACGCATTAAATGGAGTCTCTTTTCTTCTCAATTTTCTCAATAAACATCTAATTGCATGATAAGACCCCGTGAATCCCCCAAATAATAAACCTACACGACATGCTTCTTCTCTCACTATTAAATCTCTCTCCGACACAAGTTGCTGCCAACAAAAAATTCACCTTTAGATTTTCAGGCGTTGGATCATTAGCAAAGTAACCAAAATTCTAGTGCAAAATCACGAAACTTCCATGAGTGAAAACCTTTAGATCAAGAAGAGATGAGTAAGACTGTCTTTTAGCCAGCTTGAAAGCCCGAAGCAAGATTCCGACACCGACTCTAACGCCGTAAGAGAGAAGGAAAGTCTGGCAAAGATTGCCGATAGCGTGTGCCACGCACGACTCGTCAGGCGCATGATCACAAGGCGGATAAGGACCATCACGAGCCACTCTACGCTGCCGGCGTTGGAGCTCCTCTATCGCCTCCCTTAACCGCTCCTCCGCCTCACGGAGGCGGCGCTCGGCATCGGAGTTATCCTGGTGGAGAAGAGGGGGAGGAGACGGTGGCGAAGGCGGAGATTTGGGGAGAGTAGGCATTTTGTTGAAGAGAAGGCAGAGAGAGAGGGAGGATCACAGAGCTGTTTAACGTCTGTGTGTTTTGGAGCAACAAACAGAAAGTATGTGGTGAAATTGACAAAAAGGAAAAGTTAAGGGGTAAGAAATGAAAAAAGAAGTAAGTTAGAGCGTCGTCTTTTTGGTGGAGGTTAGTGGAGGTTGGGATTATTTCGGCGGCGAAATTCGATTATATAAATTGTGGATTGGCTGAAGAGAGGAAGGATTTGTTTGGCTAGTTCAGTTTCCATTGTTTGGTTTTGGATTTGAAATTTGGTGCTCTGTTCTGTGATCTACATTAGCTCATCGAACACATTGTGTATTTCCCTGTCTGGTTTTTTTCTATTTTCCCCTCCTAATTTACATTTATTGCACTTTAGCCCTACTAGACAACTTGAAAAGGATAGCATATCAGAAATCACATGAAAAAGATGTTTTCTTAAATTGAATAGACAACGTAGAATGAGAATAATCCCTACCACCACTTTTACTAGGCGCTTTTAAAAAAATAATTATATTAAAATTAATATACTTCTTCATTAATTTCCCACTAAAATTAAAAATATTTAAAAAATGAAATATAATTCTTCTCATGTGAGTTATCATTCCCTTATCTCACCTCTCTGCTTTCATCTAACTACTATAATTGTCTTCTTTCTTCTTTTGATATTTTGAACGTAAATCTTATTTTCATTGAATTGTAATTTCAAACTCACGGGGCTAATATAATGTTACTGTCTTACTATATCATTTTTTATAAAAAATTTTAATATTTTTTTTAATTAATGGAATATAAAATCTTGTAATTTCACATTCCATTGTTTGGTTGACATGAATTTAAAGAACATTTTTTAAAAGAAAATAAAAATTCTTAAATCCCTTCATTATTTAAAAATTGCCCTTTATTTTGTTTATATATTTTAAATATATAAACAAACAAATGATATTATAGAATTTAAAGTACGCAGCAGCTATTTTAAACATTATTTTTTATAGTGTTCGGTAACATAGAGCTAATTAACTGTTAAAGATTAACGTAGTGTTTTGTAATAAGTTAATTCATGTAACATTTAGCTTTTAGAATTTTATGAAAAGTTATTCAAACAACTAATAACTATCAAAATAATTAATTCTGCCGAATAGACTCATATTGTAAAAATATGATTTAACGTGAAAACAAATATACGAAAATCTCCTTTTTACAAATATATAGCATGTACTTCTATTTCCTAGTTGGTTTTCTTGGAGATAAAATGTTTATTAGCTACTGTGAACATCGGAGCGCATGAAACCGAAGTATAAGCCACAGCCAGTAGAGGATTTCACATTTTTTAATGGTAAGCAATTAATTGATTTTGAGTTCTAGTTTACAAAAGAAAGAGAGATCTTTCAATTTGTCTTAACTAACAACTTCGACATCATACAAAACTGGATACGTTCCAGGTTTCAGAGTAATTCCAAGAAGCAATATAAACTTTTTCTTTGTCTTTCTGCCAAGTAATAATACATTACAACAAGAACAATTAGTTTCCATTTTTCTCAGATACACCACTGCTTGTTGCATCCTGGTCTTGCCATGAAGCCTGCCATTGCTTGTCATACAAAGTAGCTTCATCAGCTAGATTTCTCAGCCTCTGAAAATCATCGGTCCGCCTAAGGAGTATTATGCTAATAACAGTTACAAAAAGACCCGCTTTGCATATCAAGTTTCCAGTTTGGCCAACCATATCAATCCCTGTCAATGTATCGACAACGTATGACATGAAGAATCCCACCATTGCAGCTCTACCTGCATCAAAATTTATGAAAAAAAGTGCCAATTTTAAAGATCAATATGAAAGAATATGGACTGGAAATTTTTTGTTTTTAAGGCTTCAAACCATTGAGTAGCTCTGCTTCTGGTAGATATGACTTTTTGAGCCATGCCCACCAAGGTATTATAGAGCTCCTAAACAGTACTGGTTCTTCATTTGTAGATGCTTCTGGGTATAATTCAAGAAATTTTCTCCTCTTTGCTTCTGCAACACCAAAGAAACAGAGTATTGAATAGATTGAATTAGTAAAAGCAAACCATATAAGATCTAAGTGGCATTTACTTACCTGCTTCAATAAGACCATCCCAATCCATATTTCCATCCTTAACAAACATATTTAGATCCCAAGTTCCCTTCTTCCAGCGCTTATCTATAAATTTTGGAGCAGAGGATTCTGTTTTTGATTTGTCATCAGAATTCTTTGATTTTAATTCTTGAGTGTGCAAAGGAGGATTCTCCTGTTGTTTAGCTATGCTTAAGCCCTTATTTTGATCTTCAACATTTAGAGTAACAACATGGGTGACCTGCTTTGACCCCAAAGAGCGTGAAGGTTTGATTTGAGGCTGTTGTTTCTTGGTGAAATGATGTGAGCTGCAAGCGCTTTGCAATGAAGCAGAAAGGGAAATGGAAATGGAAGCCATGGATTTTCAAGGAGACTTGTTTTTCTGCTTGTTTGGTGTTTCTGTTAGTGATAATGGGAGGATAGGAGCAGAAAATATGCCCATGCCTTTGTAATAAAAAATATTATCTTTCCTCAATTTTTTTTTCCTTTTATTTTTCATGTGAGATTATGGGCTTCTCTGGAACCCGACTTTTGAATCTTTTGTTGGGTTCCAAAGATATGGCAAAATCTGAAAAAGGAAAATCCATCGATAATTGCAGCTTTGCCATTAAGGAAAGCAAAGTGCGAACTTTTTTCTTAGAGGTACAATCTGATTTAAGACTATTTGGAAGAATTTAACTAAAAACTCTAAAAAGCTTTAGAATTGAAAGAGACTCTTTTAACAACATATTATATCTTCTTTGAAATTTGAACTTTAACTAACTTGAGAAATAAATTCTTGCACTAGGAGCAAGCAAGATTTTGGGTTTACAAATTACAAGAATCACCCTGTTGGTCGAATATAAGTTCAATTTTTGTTCAAAAAGAATAAAATCTAATTTTTATAATTTTCATTTCTTTTCAAATAAAAACCACCCTATCAAATGGCACCCTTTAATCCAGAAGTAATTTTTCCAAAAAAAAAAAATAAATAAATAAGGGGAAAAAAATCAATTCAGCAGCGGGTAACAATAGCGTCCAATTTGTCTCCTTCAGTTGTCCACAGGTTATATCCGAGACTGGAGATTAACAGGACATTGATTCAAGCTTCCCATCCCCTTAACAAAGTAGCGCGTGCAACTCGGTTTACCCCAAGGGTGAAAGCTCCCATCCGAAGATTGCAGTCATATGTTTTGCACATGTTCTTGATGTTATGAAAGGCTCGAGTCATATACCTCCCAAGTTCCTTATTCACCTGTTCTTCTTCCCACATGAAACCTTGAATATTCTGCAAAATTGGAAATTTTCAGTATTCAAGGCACCATTCACTATGTCCTCTACCTTCTCAAATAAGGAACTAAGAAATAAGCAATGTCCAAAATTGAGTAATAAATTGTCCAGGAAGTTGATCAACATATTCGTTCTGTATATATATACACTCGGTTTACCCCAAGGGTGAAAGCTCCCATCCGAAGATTGCAGTCATATGTGTTTGCACTGTTCTTGATGTTATGAAGGCTCGAGTCATATATTCTACCTCCAAGTTCCTTATTCAACCTGTTCTTCTTCCCACATGAAACCTTGATATTCTGCAAAATTGGAAATTTTCAGTTATTCAAGGCACCATTCACTATGTCCTCTACCTCTAAATAATGGAACTAAGAAATAACAATGTTCCGAAATTTGAGTAATAAATTGTCCAGGACAGTTGATCAACATATCGTTCTGTTATATTATATATATATATATATATATATATTGGAACATATTCATGCCTTTTAGGCTATAAAATAATATATATATATGGGAACATATTCATCCTTTTTAGGTATAAAAATAAAGCAAAACAATTCAGAATATTTATGTGGCACTCCACCGGAAGTCGTATGTTTGGGGAATCAGGCAATTGGCTTCATTTTTCTACCATCTAATAACATTCTAGGCCTCCAAGTGGAGTTTCAGATGATCAGTGTATATAGGCTCTTCAAACTTTGATAATATAATATCAAGAAGAAAATATATTTTTTAATCCATCTTAGTTTTTCAATATGTTACCTGAACCCACTCAAAGTAGCTGACAGTCACACCTCCAGCATTTGCATATATATCAGGGAGTATTACAACTCCTTTCTTGGATAGAATCTGCAATATCAAAATCTCATAAATAAGAACCATAAAAATCTTTCTCCACCTTTCTGTAGTAAACAGCAAAAGCAGAGGTGTAAAGTTACCTCATCTGCTTCTGGGTCAGTTGGATGGTTTGCTGCCTCTACTATGAACTTGGCCTTTACATCTGAAGCATTATCCCTTCAAAGGGACAAATAGGCAAAATTAGCTGAGGTTCATGTGATTGTTAGTAAAAGAAATAAAATTGGAAGAACTACAATAAAGTTCCAAGAACATAACAGGAATGCTAGCAGTAGCAATTAGAAATTGAAAAAGACATGCAATACTTTGATAGGAAACTGAAAAGCATAGAACAGGTTGCTTGTTAAAATGCTAACCTATTTAAGACTCCACCTAAAGCACAAGGGATGAGCACATCACATTCATGTACCAGCAGTTCATTAGGATCCATGGAGTCTCCACCGTGAAAATTTGTCAAACCACCAGTGGATTCTTTATGCCTGAGCAATTCTGGTATATCAAGTCCATTCAGGTTCTTGACTGCACCGGTGATGTCATTCACTGCTATAATCTTCCCACCTCTCTCATGTATGAGCCTTGTTACCCAAGACCCCACATTCCCAAAACCCTGAAAATTAAAAGGGTTAAATTAGCAATATTTTAATGAAATAACAATCACATAAAAGAATGTAATTTAAATGATAACCAAATTCAGAAATGAAATTTTTTTTCGAGATTACCTGAACCACAAATGTCAAACCCTTAATGGATTTCCCATATTCAGCAAGCAAAGCTTCAGTAGCATAAACAACTCCACGACCAGTTGCTGCCTCTCTACCCAGTGATCCACCGAGATCCTAGTAACAAATATGGATAAGAGATAGATGAGGAGATAAGCATTATTTATTCTGCTTTAAGATGACAGTTTCAAATTTAACACACAAACACTTGGAAAATAACAGTCTTTAACACTTACTATAGGCTTTCCTGTCACAACAGCTGGTGAGTGACCATGAAACTTTGAGTATTCGTCCAATATCCACGCCATTGTCTGTTTACATATTTTATCATCTAATTATGACTAAATTAATTAAATTCGAGAAAGTGAACATATGAACAAATATACTATTAAAAGAAATCAGTGCAGATGAAAATACCTGTGAATTAGTGCCCATATCTGGTGCTGGAACATCAGTATGAGTACCAATGAGATCATGGATCTTCTGAGTAAAGACACGGGTAAGTCGTTCTAGCTCACTTAAACTCAACTCCCTCGGGCTGCATCCAATCCCTCCTTTCGCTCCACCATATGGTATGTCTGCCACAGCAGTCTTCCATGTCATCAGTTGAGCCAATGCATTGACTTCATCAGGATCAACCTTCCAGGGGGAAACAAAAGGAAATATGTACTTCAAAATCAATTCTAAATCATAACATTATGAAATAATCTGAGAGGACTTGGAGAAACAGTTTCAAGTGAAATCGCTCTTCATAATTTGGAAAAGGAAAGGGGACAGGAAATCATAATTTGGTAAATTCTAAATCTGAAAACCAACAAGATGGATCACCGATGGAAATATAGGAGGTGGAAAAATAAATTAAACAATTAACATGAAGCATCCCAATACACGTTAATTGGTAAAGTCTCAAACACGAAAACAGCAAACTAATTTTGAATACAAAGCAGAAAATATTGCGATCAAACACCTCAGGATGGTATCTGATGCCTCCCTTCATGGGCCCACGAGCATTATCGTGTTGCACTCTGAATCCGATGTATGACACCAAAGTTCCATCGTCCTTAGGAATGGTGCATTCCACCTGATCAAGCCACCCACAGCATAATCAAAAACAGAATCCTTCTGTGCAAAATCCACAAATAATTACAAATGAAAGACTCAGTTGTTTTGCTAATTTTCTAATTTGTATACCTTGATCTCTCTAAATGGGATCAAAAGACTTCTTTCGACTTTAGAGTCCAACCCAAGAATCCGTGCGGCGTTTCGAAAATTTCGGTTTGTAGCTGCAAGAGCGTTCATAGCTGCTGCCTACAGAATCTTGAAAACAATAGAATCCAGAAAAACAAAATACAACGCCACTGCTGAAATGGATTAGCAACCGGATAAAGAAAAAGCAAATATGAATTAGAAACGGGAATTGGCAGACCGATAATATAAAGGGAAGGTAGTGAATGAGCACGTATATCACTGGTCCATTGGGGTGTGAACTCTCTGGATAATCGTGATTTTAAAGAGAGGAAAGAAAGGGAGAGACTGAAAGAGAGAGAGAGAGTCGTTTAGTGGAAAAAAAAAAAAAAAAAGAATAAAAAAAAAAAAAAAAACTTTCAATTTTGTGGAAAAAAAAAAAAAAAACTTCAATTTACAATAATATCCCTGTCATTAAACCTTTCTAATTTGCTTTTGCTTAGTTTGGTATTTCAAATAATGACCAAAAAAGTAAATAATTAAATTTATTGTTTTATTTTTCACTTTGAGGTGTTACGTGGCAGCACAAATATTAAGGTTAATTTAGTTGACAAGTTTGATTTTTTTTTTTTTTTTGAAAACATGACAAAGTTTGATTATTCTTTATTTTGCTGTCCATAATCAATTTATTTTTTATTTACCTATACTTAAAAAAAAAAGAAAATTAAATAGATACAAGGACATGTTTATTTTATTGTTCCTTTATCCTGGTTATTTGGGTATAGTTGAAATTGAATATTGGATGAGGTGTTATCCATAATTGACTAAATTATTAATTGAAAAGCTAATTATGTGCCACGTACTGTGCAAAATATATAATTGTATTATATTATTTTTAAAAATTCAAACAATTAATAAATTTAATACTTGTGTTTTTATCATTACATTCTAAAATGTTAAAAGGCATAAATTTTAGTTATTTATATATAATAATTGAATTTAATAATTAATAGCTCTATAATAAATTTAGTATATTAATAAAAAAAACTTTTTGGTTTATTTTTTTTCAATTTCAAAACAAATGATACGTAATGTGTAAAGGATAATGATGCGTAACGTGCAAAAGAGGACAATCCAAATTTTAGACGGAGAAGGGCAGAAATTCAGGACGTGAAAAATCTATTCGTATATAACTGAGTCCAGGATTTTTGGGGAAATCTGGACCGTTGACCATGATCCATTTATTTTCATATTAGGAAATCAAGTGCTTTACGTTACTCATCTGAGTCACCAATCACATATCCACATAGGAAGTAGTTGGTTAGTTTTTAACAACTTTTTGGCTCAATAGAAAACTTAAGTTTGGTAGGCGATTGACGTAGCGAGCCGCGGGTGTTTTTTTCGCCGCGTCTAAGCGAAAGCAGTGACGCAGAATGACGTGGCATGGCATCTTACGCTCTTATCGCCAAGAACATGAAAGCGATGGAGATTAGTAAAACAGCTCAATTATTTTTTATATTTTTTTGATACACGTGTTTCCACGCTTATTTAACAGCCTGTTGCAATATTATATTACCCATGTGAATAAGATGTCATTCATTAATTGAAATACTCCTCCACACCATACACAACTGTTTCAACGCCAATATTATGACCGTTTGGAAGGGTGAAAAACGTATTTGGTTTGTAATATTTTGACTCAATACCTTAAAAAGGATAAAATGTTTTTTGATTATATACTATTAGCTGGGTAAATTTTTGACCCATTTTGATTCCGTCCATCCTCCCAAACATACCCTATTCAGTGGAGTTTTCATATGAGAGTAGAATTATATTATCTTCTCCATCACACAGAGCAGAAATTGTTTCCACTATTTTACAGAGCTCGGGCTTCAGATTCAATAAAAATTTCAGGTAAAAAATCAATATTAAAATCTTAGTTAAGCCAGTCATCTATGTAAAAGCCAATTTAGATGGTAAACTAACTAATCTCTGATACCTTTTCCGATAGTTCCGCAAAAGATCCCTTTCACTTAACAAGTTAGATTAGAGCAATCAAATATTTTTTTGAAATTATTGCAAAGAATATATAAAGACAAACATACACTGAAAACCAGCAATAGAAAAGGTAAGCAATTCCAGATTGATGCTGACCGCATCTAAAAACTTTGGAGCTGACAATTTCTTGAGGCTTTCATGACATTCATTCAGTTGACAAGTATTTCAGCAAAACTTTTGAGGGTAAGCCAATTTTTCACTGTGCATAATATGAGAAGATGGCAATCAAACAGTTGCGAAACAGATGATTGATGCCTAGAAAAAAAGAACATATAATTCACAAATCATTCAATGGACAATCATGATCTAGATTTTGTCACACCTTTTCAGTTTCATAAAATAAATGGACGAGTATGTATAGCTACCTCAGCAGATATGTTTGCCCCACTGCTTTCATAGTCAGCTGATAGCAGGTTAAACTTCTTTTCTGCAATAAAGAAGCAACATGTGCATAAGAATGCTGATACGTCATGATCTTTTATGATAGACAAGAGAGAGAGCATGAAATCAGTATAATTGCCCAACTAATGAATCAGAAAATCAATAAATTTCATACTTTCTTTTTCTTCGATCAATTCCAGCATTCCTCATGTCATTTTTTGCAAGGGCAGAACCAGGTGCCATGCCATATGGCATAGGAGAAAGTGCTGAGGCAGGAGCAGCTGGGACAGGAATGGTTGTTGCAGGCATAGGTGGTACTGGCTGCACAGGAGGTGGAAGTGGAGCAGAAGCTGGGGGTGCAGGCGCAGGTTCAGGTAGTGGTCTAGGTAAAATGTGCTTCAATCGGTTGTTTCTATAGTTCTTCCAGAAAAAGAATTGCTGCCTATGCGCCAACTCCTAAAGATTCACATAAAAGAAAGTAAGACTAAAATTGCCCCGGAACAAACATAAAACTGAGTTATCACTTGATGGTAAACAAAAAATATGCATATTTCTTGGACAATGAAAAGATTAAAATTTATCCTTCTAGACAGTCATTTTAATATGGAAATTAGAAACAAGAAGACCCTACAAAAATAGACGCCATCACCTCATCTGTCCTGAGCTATCGCTAACTCAAAATGCATAAGATTCTACCTAATAGCAACTTTCAAGATACTCACTGAATAGCAGTAGACCAGGATGAGGATATAACTAAACTCTAGGGCACGATTCCTCAAGAGCAAACAACATAGATCAAGTCTCCAGTCACTAATCAGTTAATAAGCCAGGAAATGTTGAGCCAGATGCTAACATTATTAATAAAAATATAAAGCAAAAGCAGAAACAAAATTTAATATCTCAGAGTATCCATTTTGAATCCCATCTGAAATAAATCTGCATCAGTTGAATGAGCTTGTAAACTGGAAAGAGCCAACTCTTATACAGGCATTAATTATTAAAGAAATATCTAAGCATAAATGATAATTATTCACATCATTATTTTTCAAGGTGGCAATAAAAAAACACAAGAATCTAACCTTGTTGCCAGGATGTGCCATTGCATTGCGGAAGTTTGCATTTTGAAGTAGTTCAAGAAAATATAGACAATGAGGATACCTGGAATCACATCAGATGGTGATCACATGGATAAAAAAAGTAAAAAAATGGAATAAAAAATAAAATAAAATTCACATCATTTTAGTTCATTTCATAATCAGAAAGCCAAAGTTTGTTAAAGTAACAATACCCTGGCATGCATTTAACAGATTAGCTCACATTATAAATTTCAAGTACTCAGGTCGTTGCCAGTACTGAAGGTATTTCAAGTAGCCGATAAACGCTTCATCTTCGAAATAGCGATTTTGAGCCAAATCTACAATTAAAAAATTTGAGAAACCAGCATCAGCATGAAATGCAAATGAGGGTGCTAATAAGTGAATTTTGATGCCTGAGCAATAAAAGAGCAACTAAAATACATGAACTCGTTAACTCATACTCCTAAGATTCAGACAGCAACAAATCAACAAATGAACAGGTGCAATGTATTTAAATTTTTTAACTAACAGTTGCATCCTGATAGAAGCTTCCAAGATATAAGAAGGAAATAAAAGGTAAAAGTTGGTTGAAAAATATCTCAGATGCTTTGACATCTTAAAGGGGATAACTCATATATAACTCTCGGGGAAAAAATCAGGAAGACAAGACACTCTAAAATCAGTTTGCTTTGAGTTTGAAAAATGCATTGACGCAATTAAGCATTTCTGGTACTTAAGCACTCGAAAGCAAAACCTACAACACTCAAATTTCAAAGAATATGGGCCAGGGGATATATTATTGCTGAAGATACAGGTGATTTAAGAGGGTATTCAATGCCAAAATTAAAGTGAAATTCAAAAAGAAGTCATGAACTTACAATGGATATAAGTGGGATTCGCAAGACATTGGACAAATTCCAACTCAAGCAAAAATCGTTGTCGTCCATCATCTGGATCCTTGTATATGTTTTTTGGCCTAAAAATTACTCCCACCACCCAAGAGAAAGAAAAAAAAAAAAAGAGGGCTGTAAGCTGCAACAGAGAAGAGAAAAGAAAAGCAAACTTTCTACAGAAAAGCAATCAATTTGCAAAAAAGCTCAGCTCACTAAGTTAAATAAACTACTTAAGTAATATAACCCAATCTAAACCGATGAACAACAACATATTAAAATTAATAACTAAAATAAATAATTAACATAAATAAAAAAATGTTAAAGAAAAGGATGTTGACAAGAAATTTATAAAGAGAAACAGAGGCTTACGATGATGGATTATCGAGAGTATCATCGGTTTCTTTAGAAGAAGCCATTGAAACCTTCTTTTACAGAAAAAAAAAAAAAAAGAGTAAGCATAATTAGCGAAGATAAACATAAAAGAAATCGAAGGAACTGCAAAATACAGCTAGAGATTACCTCAATTATAAGATAAATTCAAAAGTCGCGGTTCCCAGAAAATCAAATCGGGGAGAGAGATAGAGCGTGGAAGCGAGTTTCGATTTCGGAAGCACAGTGGATTTCGTTTAAAAAAAATTTAATTAATTTATTTTGGTGCTAAGAATAGGTTGGGCTGCCTGAGGCCCTAAACTCTGTCAACAACGTAGAGGATTATGAAACAGAGGCCCAAAGAAAGAAGTAACCCAATGCAGTTCAAAAAATCAAGATCACTCTACCATGATTTACCGTGATTAAGGTAACCTAATTAATTGCATCTCTTACATCAATAATCAAATCTACTCAACCATCGAGTTCTGTTTACCTAATGCAGAAATTATCTATGACTTAGGATTGAGTTTGAGTTATATGAGTTAGAGTTGAGTTTAAACGAATTATATGGAAATTAAATGAGTCCGGATTGAGCTAAATAAATTTGTATGTGATCCAAAGGGTTAAAAATGAATCTATATCATAAACAATGATCCGAACATGACACAATATAAATGAATGTGTCACGAATTGACTCATCTAAACCATTATTCTATTAATTTAATTAAATGGACCGTTACTTTATCCATTTAATTAAACGGATTACGCAGTTGATCACACCAACTCATTTTTACACCCCTAAACTATAACTCATTTTACCACATTCTAAATGGATTGTGTTTGTGTTAATCCGAGTTGGACACACCGACTCAATTTTACACCCCCTAAACAAGGTGCTAAACAGAGTAGTCAAATATATTAGTTGAAATGCCAAAGTCATCACGGTTAAGTAACGTTTGATTAAAACATGAAATTGAACAATAAATCGCCAGAGGCAAACAGGCCATAGCTAATCTGTAAAATAACTAACTTGCCAATATGATTTCTGAACTACAAAGGCATCACGTGGCCAATCATATAACCCCTGAAGTTTGAACTTAACCTCACTGAAACTTTAAATCTTAGATCATGAATTCGTAAATACATGAAAGAAAAAATAACATTCCACAACATTTGCACATCTGGCGCCCCTTTATCCCCTATAAAGCAAGTAATTTGTTCGATTCACAAGAATCTAGCACTCCTGCCTGCAAGCTATTAATTTGAGAAAAATCAGACTGGCCTTCGCCATGCAAATGATGATACAAGTCCTTCTGTCCCTTCATTAAACCCCAATGTTGATGTGACCATCATAATCCATGAATCAATGGCCTTTTCAAAATGGTTCCACTAGTATGGCCTGTAGCGCATAGGTCGTCTGAATCTTGGAACCCTCCTGCACATGAGATTAAATTAACATGAACCATCACTGCGAATATACATATTTCACTGCATTTTGCACTCACAAGATGCATCAGGATGAGCTTCCAGCTATCAAAGAGGAAAAGGCTATATATATATATACATATTTCCACATGCATTTTGCACTCACATAGATGCATCAGGATGAGCTTCAGCTATCAAAAGAGGGAAAAGGCGTATATATATATATATATTATATAATATATTATATATATATATACATAAGTAGCCAGCATTTTAAATTTACGTTTCATGCAACAGAAGTTCTTATATATATACATAGTAGCCAGCATTTTAAATTACTTTCATGCAACAGAAGTTCTAGTCTGGATTAACGGACTACTAACTCTCCAATGAAAAGATATCATGTTCTTTAATGCTAATGCAACGAAGAAAATTCTTCTTCTAATCCAACAGTACCTGGAAAAGCCTCCAGACTGAGGCTTCTCCCAAGAAAAGACTATGACAAACAATCAGTCTCATTTCTGATGCACATGAACCAAAAATATTGAAATAAATGAATGCTAATGAAGAAAACAATATCATATCCCAAAGTTAACTAACAATTTGCTGTCCCTTTTAAGATGCGAATAAGGTGTATAGTTCATTAAATTGAACAACCTAATCCCATACATGGGCTACAGAACAATGTACTGGCAATACCTTGGTTATGTATCTTACCAATTAAGAGGTTTGTCCAGTACTCTATCCAAAATTCAAAATTCGTAGTTAATAGAAAGAATGAAACTGTAAACTGAGAAAGTATCTCAAAACTTTAGTCCTTCTTATAGATTGTGAACCAAAAGCCTTTTAATCCTGCCTTAAAATATTAAGATATCCTTTTTGGGCAAGAAAAGTTCAAATCACAGCTGAAAAAAGGCATAAAAATTATCAAATTACACCATCTATTATATATTAAACAACGTGAGAAATTAAACATGCATGGACTTGAGTAAATTGCAAAGAAATGCAAGATAAAATTTTTTCTCGTAATTCCTTCATAATCCCAAGTGACCAAAAGGGTTATATGCTTACCCATAACTGTATGGAGGATAGAATGGGGCAGCAGGCATAAACGGCCTTCGGGATCTGAACCCAAAATAAGGGTTTGGACGCCTTCCTCGATACTGCTTCATTCCAGGAATGTTGGTTCGCTTCGCAGAGACCTAAGGATAAACAAGACACCACTATAATCATATAAACAAGTTCACAGAACAATAACCAGCAAAGAGAACAAGTTAAAATACCTTTAACTGACGGCCATGCAATTCTGATTCATTTAACAAAAGGGCATTTTGAACAGCATCAACCTCTACAAATTCAACATAAGCAAATC
Source organism: Jatropha curcas (assembly GCF_014843425.1). Next base: position 16,563,924 of record NW_023590789.1, on the reverse strand, counting down.
CTTTTGGTTGACCAAACTTATCAGTCAAAATTGTCACTCTGTTAACGGTTCCACAAGATTGAAAATGCTGCTGGACTTCTTCAGGGGTACAGGCATAGTCTACCTGAAGTGAAAAACATAATTGAAGTTGGAACCATATTCCACTCTCTCAAATATGCTTGCTCAAGTCTCTAAACTTGTACAAACATCAGAACATGAAAGAACACAACTAACCCAAATGAGATTTAATCAATGGCAAAATATAAGCATTAGCACTAATATAGATGTTTTTAATTCATCAGTTAGGATAAATAATTGATAATACAGTGTGTGGTATTGGTCCACACATGAGAGATTGATAGACACAACGACTTAGCCAGAAACAAATAGACAAAGCACCATTTGAGCAGCTAAATTATTTAAATACAGGACATAAATTTTTAAATATCAAAATAGATGAACATAATCCAAATGATTCATGCAAATACCAGTGGAAACCAACAAATTAAACATCATAGAGAACAAGGACACTAACTACGGAAAAAAAAAAAAAAAGGAAAAAAAACAAGAAGAATAAGGATAGTTAACCCTCACATTACCAACATAGATAGAGCGGGCATCCACCTCCTCCTTTTCAGCCTGAGTCGCAGAAGCACTTGAGGAATCTTTACACAAGTTCAAAGGGGGAAAGAGATGTATAAGCAACAGTAAGTTGAACTGTTAACTAAAGAATTGCATCATGCAGTAGAATCTAAATTTAGAAGAAAAACAGGAAATGCTTGTAAGTTAAACAAAATATAAAATCTTAAAAGGACATCAGTATATATCCAGTAATGAGCTAATGTGCTAGTTATGCACTTGCTAGTACCCTTTCTTAAGTTAGCTAGAAATATAAATTCAAAATTCCCAAATTTCAATCAATTGCCACCTGAAATTAACAAGTTACACACACATTGCTATCTAAAAGTGAACATCTATGACTATACAAAAGTTTATAGACTAGGATAAAATATGAATTTAAAGATCCACAAATATTTAGAATAAACCAAGCTACTCTTTTCCGCAAGTCAAACAAATTTAGAAGTAAGAATATAACATAGACACACAAATATAAGAAGCGTCTACCTTGGACAGCGCCCATCTCCTTCTCAACCTTAGCCTGCATTTCGCGAAGAGCGCCAGCTTCTTCTTCGATCTCCTTCAGTCTCTTTTTCATGTCCTCCAAATCCTAATCCATTCAAATGAGGAAAATGCAGAGAAAATCAGGTAAATAAACCTATAATCTTAGACAAAACTGAGAAAGAGAAAAACACGAGAACGACCTTGGAGTTAGGGCCCTGGTCCTCATCTTCCTCAAGCCTAGAAGACATATCGATATCGGCGTCCATCTCTCCCTCGTCTGGAATTTCACTTCCGTACACCTCATGCTCTTGCTCTTCGTGCGGATCCATCTCTCTTCTCCCGTGGAAAATTGGTTTCTGAAACTAATAGGGTTTGGGTTTGGGGTTTTAAATTTGGGAATAAAACATATAAACTAGCTAGGGATCGGGAGGTGGGTGTGCGCGTGAGCATGTGATACTGATATCCTTTGATCGATTCGACAGATTGGGGGAGAAAGGTTAATTTGTAATTTTACGAATTTCAGCTGGCTACTTTTGTATATCTATTCTCAGGCCCACTGATTCCACCCAATGTTAGGGTCTAGTCAAAGGCTTAGGTCTAAGCCCATCAAAAATCTAAACTGGGCCTATGGGCTATGAAACAATTGATGAGTGAATATTTTTTATTTAAAAATCAAATATATTTACACACAAAAAAAAAAAAAAAAAAAAATAATATATGGGAATGGACAAAGACAAATTCTTTTTTTTTTTAAAAAAAAAAAAAAAAAAAAAGTAATATACTGGGAATGGAACTAAGAAAAAAATTCCTTTTTTTTTATCCTAATAATTTTTTAAAACATTAATTCTAACCTCATTTTAACAAACTCCATTTCTTTTTTTGTTTTTTCTTTAGCATTCCAATTTGAATACCCTTCCTTGCTCTCCCCTCTCCTCTGCATGGTTAATTACCATGTGTAGTACATTCTCATTTCTATATGGAATTCTGGCATGAATTCAACATTTTTTTTCTTCTAATAAAATACATTTATAAATTTATTTAATTTTCACTAATATCAATATTATTAATTAATTTACAAAGTTCAAAAAATATTTTAATTAACTATTGACCCATCAAAGTAGCTTTTCTTTCTCCTTTTTTGTTTTCAGTATATATATATATGCAAAATACGTGGATTAAATTTTCAGTAAATGTCTTTTTTTTATACTTTTAAAAGGCATTTTATTTTATTTTTGTTGAATTGTTATTCTATCTCATTATATGATGCGGTATCGTATCGAAATTTTAACAATTATGGGTTAATTGATTGGTTTCATTCAATGTTAATTTAACAAACAAATCTTATTATTACATATTTCAATAATAAAAGTTTAATTAAGTTCAAACAAAGCTCTTTATGTTAGTCTCGTATATTGTAATTCAAAATTTTTCAAACTTTTCCTAAAAACATATGAAAGACATGAATTGAAAAATTTTTATCCTTGCATCCTGAGAATTTTATAATGATTTCTCTGTTTTTTAGTGTATATAAATTAAACATAATAAAATAATATAGTTTTTATGCATCTTCAAGAGCTAATTAAGAATCATAAAATATAAAAACTTGTCAACATTGTACATTTACAAAAGGAAAATATATTCAACACCAGATTTGTATTTATTCGAGCAATCTTGTTTGCTTACAAGGTATAAACTCAGGAAAACACAAGAGCAAAAAATTGGAATTAGTGCATGAGATTTGCAGACATCTTGTCCTTATTGTATAGTGTGTGTATATATATTTATGAATAAACTCTTTATATCTATGGAGGAGGAAGCAACCAACTAGAACCCTTGATAAAGCCAAGAGTAAGGAAGGGTTTGGCTTCTTCAAAACTTAGCTGCTTGCTAAATTTAGCACGCCCTTTTGGATTTGATCCTGGTCCAGTGTTCTTGAATTCTCCAAAATAAAGATTCCTGCAAAATTTATTTAACTTTCTTTAGATATGGCTTCTTGGTTAATTGGAATTTCTATTGCTAGAAAAATTTCAGTTTCTAATTTCACTATTTTCCTTCATTTTCCAGCCATCAGTTTTAACAATGAGCTATATATGTATATTCATTTGATGGATTTAAATTGATTTAACTTAAACATTACTTACTTTTCACGTTCTGGATGGTTATTATTAGACCATCCTTCTGGATGGACAACCGAGCTCATACTAGAATAAGCAAACACCACCCTAGGCATAGCCATCCATGCTCGGCCCAAGAATGCTCTATTTCCTACTCCCTTAATGTCACAATGAACAAATGAGTACCCAATATCTTCTCCTTCTTTTTCCCTTGCTTGTGCTGTTATGATCTGAGCATCTTTCTCTTCGAGCACATATAACTGTGTATTCTGCATTTCATATGTAAATTAATATTAGATCCATCTATGTAAACAGATTTAGTGAGTTTTGAAGCAAAGATTTGTTACCAGATAAATGGATTTCCCACTTCCGAAAATGAAATCGACAGTGCCTTCGATGTAACAATCCTTGAAGAAATGAAAACCTTTATCGTCACACAGTGTGTCTTGAAATCCAAGCAGTCTTACATTATAAAAAGCTTGCATGCTGGCACCAGTCCTTAGAGCTACCGCTTGGGCTCCTTTTCTTTTCCCATCAGGCTGTGGTGCAGTATTCTAAACCAACAACAAATCCATAAATTCAAATGTAATTATTGTGTATATAGGAACAAAACTAGTATAAGAAACACAAGTTAAGAGATTAACCTTAATAATGAGATTTGCTGCCACAAAAAACTCAGACTCCACTTGTAATGTAGCACTATAAACTGTTCCATATTTAGCAGCTGTACCACCAAATTGTAAGGTTGCCATTTTAGGTGGTCCACGAAATGTAATGAAGGGTTTCTCTCTTGGAATCGTGACTTTTTCAGTATAAACTCCAGGTCCGATATCTATAATCACACGTTGCGCATTTTTCGCTGGGACGCTGTTAACAGCATCCGTTATAGTCTTGAAGTTTCCACTTCCATCTTGTCTAACCTTAATGGTCTTTGGTTTAGCTTCGGCTGCTTCGAGGGTGCTATTTAGGGTGCCCTTGCGGCTTGCGAGTGGCTTGACATGGGCAGCAAACCAACTTTGTACTTGGGATTTATCCGGAGGGATTGGCGTCGCATCATTAGAGCAAACCGTGAGGGCTGCAAGAAGAATGGAAAGAATGGTACATTGGAGAAAGGCTGTGAAAGAGAGGTGTTTAACCATTTTGTGAAGATTGATTTATTTGTTTTTCTTGATGTTAATTGATTTAGGAAGATTGCAATTTATAGGCCAGTACTTGGAAACCTTAAAGTACGTGAGGTCATGAGTGTCCGTTGCATCCTCTTCTTATTTTGTACATATATTGTTTTCTATGGAGGGCTTTCGTTTTCTTTTTTCTTCGTCTTATTTTAGAGTCAGAAAACTAATTCTTGAGGTTTGAGATTCTGAAACTGTGAAAAACGTCCCTAAAGCTAATTATACATAGTCATTATTTTTTCCTCTCTCGGAATATAGATATAGATATGCTTCGCTGGTTCAAGACCACGAGCAAGTTGAACTAGCGGGAATCGAGCCCGCATCGCTAGCTTGGAAGGCTAGGGTTTATAGTCAACTGATTCATAAATTAATCGCACCGGTCACACTCTTTATTTTATTACTCCTTTTTTAGTAAACATAAATCTTTTTTCAATATAATGCATCTATATCTATATATCTATTAAAGTGTACATACTAGATCTGTCTTTCCACTACATTTATTTTATTTTTGGAAAAAAATATTTATTCTGTGTTACTGAAAAAATACTAATATATGTTACTAATTAAAAATACTAAAAAATTGAATTAAGTAAAAACTTGGCTGAACCTAATTTACTTCCATTTTCATCAATTAATAGTATGTAATTCATAAACCTATCCAAATTGAAGGTCAAATCCACGAATTCTTGCAGGCTTCATGCTTCAAACTTGCAAATGTGGATGTACCGTTGACCGACGGGAAGGTGTTGATCCCCTTCCAATGTTCAATGACAGCCGTCAGATCAGCAATCTTGGCACTTATCGTTCGGCAACAATTGGCATGAACAGTAATAACAGCCTTGATGTCCCTGCTATCTTGGCAAAACCCACTAAAGTAAAGTGTGTCCAGAAACCTTACTGTAAGCCCTAGCTCTGTAAACACACCTTCATGCATCATCTCGTTCAAAACATCTTGCTCTTTCTTTCCAATGGAGCTGTTCTTTCTAGCGTACCAGGATTCGAACAATGAGATGGTCTTGTTGTTGGATCTTATCATGTAAAACCCTGTGTTTATTGGGTTTCGTAACCAGGATCGAAGGACAAGAGAGATACAGACTTGATGATTCTTCTTTATCAATTAAACCCTGTGTTTATTGGGTTTTGTTGTTGGTGTGCCCACTTAAATGGGACCCACAATGTGTGAACAGTAAGAAAAAAATAGGAGCAAGCCAGTTCACAGTGATAGCAACATGGCGGTGCAAACTTGAAAGAGTTGGTACACGGCATTCCACCGCGTTAACCCTGCCTATTAAATAAAGGCAGAGCATGAACGGCACAACACACACACAGAAAGAAGAAAAAAATGTACGACGAGAGTTTTCTAGTTTAGGATGAGTTTCCTTAAAATTAGGGGTGAAAAAATAGTGAGGAAATTAATTTCACGTGTTTTTTGGGAAAACTGTGGAGTGCCGAACTATTTTTATATTATATAACCCTGTACCATCTGCGTGTGAGAGAAGACAGCCGGCACACCTATGTGAAAGAATGATTGTGCGCCTGGATTTTGTCCCGTGGACATAGCCCTAAACAGTTGAGGGTGAACCACGGTAAATATCTGTGTGTCACAATTTATGTATTCCGCTGCCGTTAATTTTTCCTCTTAATGGTTGAAAGGCCCAACGATCTGTATGCAAGAGCTGATTCCTAACAAGTGGTTATAAGCTGATGCCTAACACTGGTATCAGAGCCGAAGGTTTCGGCAGGTTCCTAGTCGCCAGATAAGCGGTAAACCGGATCCGTGGATATAATTTTGAAAAATAAAGATACCATGATGAAGAGCAAAATTACAAGCGAGTCCATTGGTGTTGTCCGCTCGGAAAGACGTTGCAGATATTGAACTTCAGTGATGAATAAGTAAAATAGTAACTTGTGGTTGAGGTGAATATTACAATTGGCGTTACTATTGGCGTTAGTGCTTGCTGGAGTCCGTTTCAAGTAAGCCCAGGCAACTATTCCAACGCATAGTACTATTGACGTGTACAGTTACTATTCATATGCATACAGTTACTATCGAGTATACTGTTACTATTCATGGTCACTATTCACGTTATACTACTGTTCACGTATAAACGATTTATGTTGGTGAAATGATTCTGCACAAGTCAAATATGGAACAAGCAAAATCATCAAAGTTCTGAATAGCGCGTATTACCATATTATGGAAAATGAGAGATGCTCCTTAATGGATAAAATGCATTTTGCCTGTGTTTAATTGAACTAAACCGGATGACAAAGACTGATGAGGAAATGGGCCTTTTGAGCATGCGTCAAAATCTCAAGTTGGCAGATTGATGACTGAAGGTTCTGTAGCACCTTCAGATATGGTCATTGAAGCTGCACAAGGGTCATTTGTGGTAGCTAAGACCGATAAGCTGTACGTGATGCATGCGAAACTCTCTCAAGACACTTGAGTGTAACGGAAGAAATGAACAGTACTAGTTTGACTCTTTATGGCATATAAACGGACATGTCACATGATGAGAAACTTTGGGCTAAGAACGAACGTATACCTGGATGGGTGAAGTTCAACTAACAAGCGTCCTGATTGTATGGCGGAAAGCGAACACAGAGTAGCTTTCAAGAATTACCCCCTTCTGAGAATGAAGAATGTATTAGATCTGATTCATTCAGATTTGTGTGGACCATTGAACGTATATCATATGTGGAATTTCGATATGTTGTGAAATTATCGAGTGACCATTCTAGGAAGGACCGGATTACAGTTGGCATCATGTAGTCTTCTAAACTGGCTCTTGGAGACAGAACAGGCAAGAAGCTGAAGTGTAGCAGGACAAATAAGGTGGATGAATACACCGGGCCATTTGATGCTTTCTGTAAAGAAGCATGGCAATTCCGAGCATCAACGATAATCGTCCCAAGACGCCGGCAACTGAACAGTTTGCCTGCAGAGGATGAAACAGAATCTTTGATGGAGAGAGTCAGATGTTTAGCTCTCACAGATGCAAGGTTGTCTAAAAATTTAGGGTGAAGCCCGTTACTCAGCAGTAGTTCGCCGTTCACTCTATTCTCCCTCTAACAAGTATGATACTCCAGAGAGAGTATGAAATCAGGAAGGATGTTTCCTATGATCATTTGCGGGTATTTGGTTGCACGCCTTCGTGTATGGTCACGACTAGACGGTGTGTATTCATTGGCTAATGGGCCCAAGAACCATAGTGCTATAGGTTTTATGACCCAATCGAAAACGAATTATAAGAAATCGTGAATGCTGTAGTTTGTTAAGATTCAGACTATTTGAAGATTATTGAAGCAGAGTGCCAAGTAGATCTGATGTAAGATTCAACAAGACAGTACAAGAGAGTCCATCAGATAGAAGCAGACGAATTGTGATGAATGATAAATGTTCCACAAGAACAAGTGCCAGAGCTTAGAAAATCCAGAAAGTTTCCCTAATGAACAATGAACCAGATGAATTGTGTGTTCATGTTCAGCCACCAGCTCAGAAGGTTCCTCAAACATTTAAAGAAGATCTAGTACAGTCTGACAACCATGCTACATAGATATCCAGTCAATGAGTATGTACTGACGACTGACGGGCGGAGAACCTGAAAGCTTTAAGAAGCTATAGAAAATGAACACATAGAGGAACTGGATTGAATGCCATGCACGATGAAATGAAGTCCTTGCATGAGGATGAAACATTTGAAGCTGAGTGAAGTTGCCTAAAGCAAGAAGGCTTTTGAAGAACAAGTGGGTGTTCAAGTATGCAAAGCAAGGAAGAAACACAGCTCCAACCACAATTCAAAGCTAGAGCTGTTGAAATGACATCATTCGGGACAGTGCTTCGGATGGCCAACCAGTTTTGAACTGGAAATCGAGAAAATGGATTGGAAAGAACTAACCTTCCTAAATGGAGATTTTTGGAAGAAGAAATATCCATGGAGCTGTCCAGACGGATTTCGTAGAAAAAGTAGGATTGTGTTTGCAAAACTGAAGAAGGCTTTGTTACGGCTTGAAGCATGCACTTGAGACCCAGTGGTACAAGAATTTGAGTCTTATGGGGGAGCATTGGCTTGACAGAAAGATGACTTTAGATCACTGTTTGTTTTTTATTCTCTGATATGATACCATTGTTTTTTGGCTCTATGTGGTTGAATGGTGACTGTTGGTCCCAGAAATTCTAGCTTGAAGAAACAGGTAAGTAAGTCTTTTGCTAAAGTGAAAGACTTGGGACCCAGCAAAGCAGATTCTTGGATGTATGATTACAAGCGAATCGAAGAGCCAAGAAACATTAATGGTTGTCACAAGGTGATAAGTACATTGAGAAGTAACTTCAACGGTTTAGAATGAGAATGCATAAAGCGGTTAGTTGTCCTCTTACTAATCACTTTACAAACTGAGTTCTAAACAGTGCCCTTCTGACGGATGGAGAGAAGGAAGAAATGAAACAGATCTGCAGGTAAGTGCCTTGGTGTCGGGAAAAGCTTTTCCCGACAAAAGGAGATCGGGCGCGTGTCCCGCAAAGTTGTAGCGGCGGTACAAGAATGGTGGAGATCTAATAGATTATAGCTGCACGGGGGAGCCGTGTCGTGACAGTCAAAGCCTCAATTCACCTGGAAAGAATTCCTCCTTCCATTCTATCACTAGCATCAGCGGAGTGTGTCTGGAATGAAGCTGTTACAAGCTTGAGAAGATCCTACAGGAGAAAATGGATCAGTCATGTTGACGAAGATTCTTCAAAAGGAAAGTTTTGATATATTGCGGATAGCTGCATAGGGATGATGGATGAATATGGCTAATGTTCCCACTTAAGTGTGCAGGGGGAGAATTCGGTTGTGGTGTGCCCACTTAATGGACCACATTTGTGAAAAGTAAGGAAAAAAAAAAATAGGAGCATGCCGCAGTCAATACAGTGATAGCACATGGGGGTGCAACTTGAAAGAGTTGTACACGGCATTTCCTAAGACGCCTTAGACCTTGCCTATAAGATAAGAGGCAGAGGCAAGACGCACAACACACACACAGAAGATAGAAGAAAAAATGTACAGCGAGAGAAGTTTTCTAAAGTTTTAGGATGAGCTCGTTCCTAAAAATTAGGGGTAGAAAAAAATGAGTGAAATTATTTTGGAGTGTTTTTGGGAATACACTGTGATGCCACTTTTTTTAATATTACTCTCTTGTGTACCTACTATTGTTAATAGTGGAAGAATGATTCGGATTTGTCCCGTGGACATAGCCCTAACAGTTGAGGGTGAACACGTAAAATATCTGTGTGTCACAAGTTTAATTATGCCGCTGCGTTAATGCTTTCTCTAATTCGGTTGAAAGGGCCCAACGAGTGGTATCAACGAGCTGATCTCCCTAACAAAGTGGTTATCAAGAGCTGATGCCTAACAGGTTTGGCTTTTGACCGCTCATTTCATTGAAACTATCAGTACTTGATGTTGAATGATCTAAGCTCTCGTTAAGTTCAAGCCTTTGAAATGGATTCCTTAAACCACATTAAATCGGTGTCCTGTCAATAAAGAAAATTTAATTAAAAAAAAAAAATTCTCTAGTATGGATAAATAACAGTGGCATAATTAACGTAGAATCTTTTATTCAAATATCGCTTGACGTGTCTAAACTAACTTCTGAAGGAGTGTAACATGTTTCGATGGTTTGCTTTTGACCGCTCATTTCCATTGAAACTATCAGTACTGATTTGAAGATCTAAGCTCTCGTTTAAGTTCAGCCTTGGAAATGGATTCCTTAACCACATTAAATCGGTGTCCTGTCAATAAATGAAATTTAATTAAAAAAAAAAAATTCTAGTATGGATAAATAACAGTGGCATATTAGTAGATTTTCATTCAAAATCGTTGACGTGTCTACTAACTCTGAAGGAGTGGGTTACATTTCATTTAGGTTCATTATTTTCTTTAAAAAAATAAAATAAAATTGAGACTTTTATAATAAATAAAATATAAGTCTAAAATTTATAAATAAATAGTATTTTTATATCAAATATAGTTTAATTTGGTGTCCTCAATTTGAAAAATAATGTTCTATAATTCAAATTTAATTAATGAATTATCTTATTAAAATAAAGTTAGACTTAGTAAATTAGCCAATTGCATGTTGTTTTCATGTGGTGAAATTTTGAATGAAAACCTAAAAGAAATAAGTAATTGGTAACCAACGGATTCTTTTTTTAAAAACCAGTTAAAATTGTAAAAGTGTTAAAAGTTATAGAATTTTTTCTTTTATTTGAAAAAAAAATGAATGAATAAATATTAGAACCAATTTGACATTACGTTTGAAAAAATATTTTCTAGACTTTTCAATAGATGCTTAGGAAAATTAATTAACATAAAATATTTTTCTAATTGAAAAAAGTCATTTGAATAAGGGAAAAATGTTTTCCATAAACTTAATTAAATAACTTTATAAGCTTATAATTTTAATCTACTAATCATCGATAACTACTACTGATCACTTGTGGCCAGCCATAGTATCATTTTTTTATGTTTTTTCTCATATTTAATAATAAATTTTTTTAATATAAAATTTCAATAATTCTAAATGTTTTTATCATCTCCAAATTAAATTAAAATTCTTAATATTTTTTAAGTCAACTTTCAATATTGCAACCAAAACCGAAAATAAATTGGAAATATATATTTCCGGGAAAAGATAATTATATTTTCCGCCTTACTCGTTAAAAATTTGAATCACGAACGCAAGATCATCTATCTAGTTGTTCATGCACTAATGGATAACTACTAGAAACTAAGAAACGTACCGTAAAAATAAAATTGTAGCCCCTTTTTAGCACGTCTCCAAGAACCAGAGTTCTTCTCCACATCATCTTGATAAAATCGTCGGACATGTACATTTTTTCGCTGTCAAAACCTTCATCATCAGTTTCGAGTTTGTAGCAATGAAGCCGGAGGAACTTGCATCGCTCAAACGACATTTGATCGACTGTAATTAGTAGAAGATGATTAACCAAATCTCTCGTATCCTCCCCTAGCCAGAAGCTATTCAAGAACATATCTAGCATTGGCTTATCTCCCTCTACATAGGCCTTGTTTGCCATTGCGATTATTACGCTCTTATTCGCAGTTGATGCCTTTGCCAAAGCTGCTTCAAGGTCATCTTTATAGCCATGGCTAGCCCCGTCGCTCTGTAATGCACAAAAATGACAATTACAATGTAAAAGTCTAATTAGTAAATGATTCTCTAAAAAATACTATATATACAAGAATCCAATCGAAAGAAAAGAAAAAGAGAAAAGAGATTGTTACTGCATTCGGAGATGGGCAATTAAGGTTATAATCTTGGAATGAAAGGAAGGGTTTGGATCCGGTCGGGCTGGACATGAAGATAAAAATTAAACCAGTAAACAAAAAAACCAAGAAAGCAGCAATAGAGTTGCTGCTGTTGTAATGGGTGGTCTTTGAAAAATCCATCTAGTTCTTTTTCTAGTTTATTGATTACGAGAGTTGACAAGAGAGCTGAATATTCATTGATGAGTATTTAGTTTAGTGCTATTAGAATTTTATTCACTAATTGACATCCTTAAATTCAAGTTAGTTATTTCTAATTAGACAAATTTTCCCTAATTTTTTTATTTTAAATTATCTATAAACCCTTTTTTTTTTTTTTATACACTTGGAGGTCCAATTATGGGCGGAAATAATATTTTAAATTATATATCAGAGTCCTGAACTCACCACAGAATTCCACCATAGCACGTTACTAATTGAGAAAGCACTTTTAGAGAGGAATCATGCATTTTCTACATTTCCATTTTCGCGGCCAACGGAACCTACGCGTTGTTAGCGAACCTAACACACATGGGTGAGCATCATCTGTCAAAAGCTTAATAACGGATTTATTTAAATTATAAACTGAGTATTTCCCCTTTATTTTTCCAATCTAAAGGACTGCTTCTAGAGGGCTTCAGATTCCGTGCAAAACTGATAACCACTGTAGTCCAAGCCGCCATTTCCTAATTACCATCAAACAACTTCCCATTAACCCAGTCCAAGTCATCACATGCCTTACAAGCATTTCATCAAACACGTTACATCCACACGCACTGACCCACATTCTACATGCAGGAAATTACTTGCCTATACCCACGAAACACACCAATCAAAATCGACTGCATGCATCGGCCTCCCCAAACCCAAATCAAGAACCCTGGACAATGATGGTCTACATGGATGAAACCTTAGCTCCAAAGTTTTGACATAGAGTTCTCCATCAACCTTTTTTGTTTAGTCTCTATTCTCTGACATAGTGCTTGGGATCACTTACTCTCTACCATGCTTGCTTTATTTTCTCTTTGTTCTGTTTTTCCTTCATTACTTTTTCTGCCTTATAACTTCCAACTGATTTTCTTTCCTTTTTTTCAATCGTGCCTTTATTAAAGTTTTAAATGATAATTTATTCTTAAATAAAGTGAATTGTTTGATACATTATAATTCTTTGAGAAATATAATAAATACATTGATGTATACTATACCAAAAAAAAAACTTCTAACAACAAGTTTTGTTATTTATAATATTATTTTAATTTTTTGGCATCGAATAAATAATAAAAAAATCTGCAAGGGATCCTTTGCTTTTAAAAAAATTTATATTATTTTAGCAAAAAATAAAAAATAAAATTAAGTTTGAGCTCCTAATTTAAGCACATAATTTTTTTGTAAAGAAAAGAAAACAAGTGCTTGCACGATAGAGTCAATGCAGGACTTTGTCACGTGCTTTTTTTTTTTGTCGTGAGACGGCTTTTCTAATCTTCCCATTTTTATAAAACAGGCAGATGATGTGAATTCCCAACAACTCCACTTTCAGTCGTCAGCTTCATTCAAATTAATTTAAGTTCATAAAGCTTTTAATTTTTATATCTTAATCTTTAATAAATATATTTACACAATTTAATTATCAATAACACAAAAAGCAATTTTATAAATGATATTTGTATTGTGATTCAATCTATTTTGATTCAACATACCTTAATTATTTTGATTTGTAAAACAATAAGTTTGTATATGTAAATGCAAATTAAAATAAAGAAATACAAAACTAATCATCCTTAGCCTATATAACTAAGGTGAGTTCCTTATGACCAAAAAGATAATATGGTTGCATCTGCAGGGAGGGACAAAGAGTTTTAACCGTTAAATTAGACAGCTTCTAATAATGAATCCGGATATCCATGGTTTACACAAAAAAAAAAAAAGAAATATAGCTAAATATCATCCTCTATTCTTGTAAATTTTTAATTGAATGTTTTGCCCTGTAATTCTAGTTATTGTGGTAAATTTACAATACTTCTATAGTCTATATCATAGTATATCTCTCTCAAAAAAAAAAAAAAAAGAAATAAAAAAAGTTTTGAATAGGAATGTTTTTTTAGAAGGGGAATAGGAATTAGATAAAGGTTTTAGAATTTATATAGTTATACTCCATTAGGTTATTATGTTGTTAGCGAATAATACATTTTTATCATTTTATGTTTTATTATTATTAATATATTTAGTGGGCCTACTGTTGGACACGGCATTAGGTTCTTTCTCATTCGTCAATCGTTATTTCAATTCTTGGCCAATCGTCCAATTATTGAATCGCTCAAGCGAAGCAAGTCAAAGTTCTTGTCCGTCTCTTTCTTTCCATTTTCCCTCCCCTTCCTCATCCCTCCATCCTACCACCTTCAATTCCTTCTTCTTCTTCCTCTTTTTTTTTTTACAACTCCCTCTCCACCGATCATAACCAGTTTTCTTTCTCTTCCATTTCCTTTCTTTTCCTTTCCCGAAGCCATTGACGTTCACATCGACATATCTACTGTTACAATTTTTGAGCTTCAACTCACAAATTCTCTCTCTCACCTCTCTGTGTATCGCCATGTATATGTTAGTTGATTGTTCAAACTGCCATACTCCGTTGCAGCTTCCCCCAGGAGCCAAGTCAATCCGCTGTGCTATCTGCCACGCCATCACTCTAATTGCTGATCCTCGCTCCGTTCCACCACCTCCACCTTATTCTTCTTCTTCTTCTGGTTACCACAATTACCAGCCCCCACCTCCTCATCTGCCAGCGGTTGCTCCGTCTCCGTACAACCACGCGCCACCTGGGCCGCCACCTTCACCGCATGGTAACAAGCGTGCTCTGATTTGCGGAGTCTCTTATAAGAACACCAGGAATGAACTCAAGGGATGTCTTAATGACGCCAAATGTATGAAATACTTGTTGATTAACAGGTTCAAATTCCCGGAATCTTCCATTCTTATGCTCAATGGTACTTTCTTTTTTCTTTTTCAATTCTTTAGCTTTTATCTCAGTTAGGTTTAATTACTTGTCTTCTTTTGTCTTAGTTTATATCGCCGGATAGTTTAATATCAAATAGTGCCGTATTATTTTTTAGTAAATTGCCGTGTTCTTTTTGGTCTCTGAGGCATTTTCATTTAAATTCTTTAACTTTTGGCCTGCTCCATTCAATTTCTATAATTACCTGTAATTTCAATTCAAGGTCTAGAAGTATGTAGATCATACTCTTTTGGACCTTTTCTTTTCTTTCCTGTTTTATTGATCCAAAAAAACCTATAGACCATAATCTTGATGGCGACACTTGACAATTTGCAGAAGAAGAAACTGATCCTTATAGGCGGCCAACCAAGCACAACTTGAGAATGGCATTGTACTGGCTTGTCCAGGGTTGCAAGCCTGGAGATTCCTTGGTGTTTCACTTTTCTGGTCATGGTTCACAGCAGAGGAATTACTCGGGAGATGAGGTGGATGGATATGATGAAACACTTTGTCCAACTGATTTTGAAACACAGGGAATGATTATTGATGATGAGATCAATGCCACAATTGTTAGACCTCTTCCTCGTGGGGCTAAGCTTCACGCCATAATTGATGCTTGCCATAGTGGCACTGTGTTGGATTTACCATTTCTTTGCAGAATGGACCGGTTAGTCCTAATATTGCTCGATTGTTTGTTGGTTATTCTTTCCTTCGTTATTGTGCTTACATTGTTGATCTAGGAGTGGGAGATACGTTTGGGAGGACCATCGCCCTCGATCTGGAATATGGAAAGGAACAAGTGGTGGAGAGGCTATCTCTTTTAGTGGCTGTGACGATGATCAAACCTCTGCTGACACCTCGGTAAAGTCCTAGGCATATACAGATGAATAAACTTTATAATTCAAGTGAAAAATGCAGTTTCTTTTCTTCTCAAAAGGGACTGAAAATGTTTGTTCTGCAACGTTATGGTCAGGCTCTCTCAAAAATTACTTCAACTGGTGCGATGACTTATTCTTTCATCCAAGCCATTGAGCGTGGACATGGAACTACATACGGGGACATGTTAAACGCAATGCGCTCAACCATTCGAAATACGGACAATGGGCCTGATGGTGGCATTGTGACATCTCTTCTCACAATGCTCCTAACAGGCGGAAGTCTCACCGGTGGGCTTAGACAGGTAAGTTTTCACTACTATTTTGTATTGTTGTTTTCTTCTGCATGCCAATCACCACTATAAAAGCTGTAGTGACTGTGTAAAGAATGTAAAAGCCATGAAAATTGAGGATTTCTGCATACAAATCCTTTGATATCTTACCTTTTGGGTTCCTATGGTGACTAGAGGTCCTATTTTCTGGATGGATTAGTTATGCAGCATAAAACAGTGTTCTGTTGCTGTTCTTCTTGATTCCCCTGCTCTTTGCAATTTCCATAGCGCTATTGGAGATCTATACAGTCAAATGCCTATGGAAATTGTAAAAGACCTTAAACTGTTTGACATGGTGTTAATGCATGTTCATATAATACATACTTTGGCAAAACCATCACATATTTTGTGCTATGCTGAGTTTGTTATTTAAACTTTGCTGCAGGAACCACAGTTGACTGCCAACGAACCATTCGATGTGTATTCAAAACCTTTTTCCTTGTAACAAGCAGAGATACTGTTGTATTTTCTAGCTTTCTATCTGATTGAGGTTGTTCCCATGTACAGTTATTGAGTAAAAAATAATTTCCATCATTTACCTTTTTTTCTTTTCATTTTTTTTCCGTTTTATCTGAAAATGCAGATTTTTTGGAAGATCCAAAACCAGGCATCTGATTGCTAGCAAATTATTTATTTTGAAAGCTTGGTTTTGGTCTTATTTTTCTATGGTGATTATCAATTTATATGATATCAACGCTAGTTTCATAATTGCCATTATTATTTATCTTTTTTTTTTATGCACGGAGTGATACATGCTTATTACATTGCTTTACTGATATTCTGGTACATCTTATATTCTTATTCAAAGTTCAGGCCTGCCTATCGTTGAAAATGAACTAGCCTCCCTTTTCTTGCTGTCACTCTATGTGAACCCTTGATTAATTCTCAAACTGACTACCACAGAGAAATTGATGTCCCTCTCTTTTTCATTGTAGAGTTGGTAAAAAATTGAAAACAAAAATGATTAGAAGTTAAACTATATAACAAAAACTACACTCTTCTGTTCCTGCCAGTCCTCTTTCTAGCATAATGCTTCAACAGCGTACATTGCCTCTTATATCTTGCACTGTCCTTCGAGGCCATGTCCATGAACACCTACATCATATCAATGCAATTCAAATGATACTTCAGAAACAGAGTAATGATGGAGCCTCTGCTTGTTCTTGAAAACAAAAATACTACGTTGCTTATGCTATATATTTATATATATAAATATATAATTAATGTGTTGGTATGCTAACCTTTTTCTCTTGGCCGGAAAGTTGGCCCCACATCTGACCAAGCGTCTTGCTCACTTCACTAAATGAAGAATTCTTAACCGAACCCCAATTAGCCATTACAAAGAAAGAATAAGAACTACAAGGCCTCACAGGAAGACTGTGTCTTCTCAATAAGGTTTCTAACAAGTCTTTCTTCTTCTTAATACGCTTCAACTTCTGACAAGAAGTTGCAGAAACGCGAGGAAAATACTTAACTGGAGAAATAGTCCCACTTCTAAGCCTAGTCAATATGCCAACTACGTTTCTTGTGTTGCATTCTCCAGTCTCCAGAATCTCATTGTTCTCAACGGTTGCTGCGTCTGCTTGCGCATTTCGATCTTCCACTTCCATTTCGTGAAAATTACTGTTTGGAGTCATATAGGAAGAGAAACTTGAAGTATTCTCAGTAGTGTGGTTATTTTCAAAGGAATTCGCATTTGGAAATTTGAAGTGCTTCCGAGAAACATCCTTCCTGTGTATATTGAATTGCATGGAGAATTGTAAACTGCCGGTGTCTCCCTCTACTTGGATGGTGTCTCCGTTGAGAAAGCCAGACAAATGGAGGGGCGTGGAACTGGAAGCCGATGGCATGGATGGTAGTGGAGTTTCTTCTACTAAATGCGAGTCAGCCATTGCCAATGAGCAAAAAGAAATACTAATTCTGTAGATGGAATCATGAAATGACAGGCGATAGTTAATAGGGAGTAATACGTAATAATGTCAATGAGAAGTCGCATCTTTTTACTCCCCGCAACTCTTCGAATGGACTACAAAGCAAACGACACGTCGGCTGATAAAATTTTTAAAAATGAATAAACGAGTGAGAAGATAGGGTAGTATAAATTAAAAAGTCTAAAAACGACGTTCCCCGCCCCGGCTAGGTCCCACAGCAAAACAACGCTGACCACCGGATAAGCCCACAGTACTACAACAGGACACAGCTCCTCCTCGGTCTAAGCAGCTCCTATCATCACAAAAAGTCACACTCGCGTAGAGCAAGAACACTCTCTATCAATGGCTACCACTAACCTCTCCTTCTATTTTCCCTCTCTTCCTAAATTGTCTCCTCGAGGCAACCACCGGTTCGAGTTATCCGTTTTGACTCGGACTAGAATGCGTGCCGTCAGAACTCGGGCTGCGGCAGGGGACTTGCTGGGTGATTTCGGAGCCAGAGACCCATTCCCTGCAGAAATAGAGAGTGGTTTTGCGGAGAAAGTGGTAGGAAATGTTGATACTGAGCATAAGATTCTTATTCCCAATATTTCTGCTCTCTCTCTTGCCCAGCAACAGTGCACGCCTGTCTCTCCTCTTCAAGCGCCCATAGATAAGGATGATGCTCAAAAGCTCTTGAAGAAGGTGAATTTTCAGTACCCTAATGATTTTCTCCCCTTATCATTTAAATTTAAAACTCCTTTAGGTTCTGTGTGCTTAAATTAGATTGCTTCATGAAATTTTTCTTTTTGAGAAATGCGAAATTGAGTTACTAATACACTGGAACTAATATGTTTGACGGCATAATATTACTATTTATTCAAAAATTAAAAATTACACTGCATATTGCTGATTTTGTTCAATCTTCATATTTGAAGCTCTACAGATTAACATCATCGACTCAAAGACTTACAGGCTACAGCTGGTTATGTTTTAGAAGTTGACAATTTTGTTTCAAATAATAAACATATTAAATCATGTTCATAATCCATGTTAAATAGTAGGAAATGAAGAATGCTCTCTTGATTTTGTTTCAAATGACTTGCCTTGAAAATTAAATCTGCAGTTCTGGAAATGTCATATTCAGATGCAGCATTTCATATTGCTTAATAATGTGGTTTTAGAATCTTTGCCTCGACGAAACAGCAATTTTTCTGTACCAATTTGTGGTTACTGGGGTTGTGTTTTAGAATCAGAATATAGAAGGATTTCGATTGCCTTGTTTTAGAATCTTGCTGTTTACAGGAAATGAACATTTTTCCTCGTTTGCAAATTTGGGTGATCTTGTATCCCACTTTTCTTTTCTTTTTCTTTTATAGAGTTTCTGTTGAACATTTAATCGTCAATGTCCGGTGAGATGCTTGGTAATGTGCAAAGAGGTCTATGTGCATTGTATTTCTGAGAGTTGTTCGGAGAAACTATGCAAGATTCTTACTTTCTCTGTCTTCAAATAAGTCAGAAGGAGCACTTTATCTTGTGCGCTATACCACATTGTATACAGTAATACATTAACCTCTTTGAGTATCTCAATTGTCAAGTGCGTAGTTTTTCTGCCCCACAATAGGAATCAGCTAGAGAAAGCTGACTTGTTTTCCAATAATTTTTTATGTTTTCTGAACTTGTTTCATGCCTCAATGCCATTGGGCGCCTTGATCTACTTTTGAAAGCAAAAGCAAATATGAACGTAGAAAAACTTGGTAAAAAATCATCCTATGCATCATTTCAACTTCTTTCCTTATTTTTCATTTTGAAAGCATCAATAAATCATTCCCGTGTTTGTTTATGCTCAAAAGGTTATTCTTTTATCTATAGGTTCTTGGCTGGAGACTTCTAGAGGAAGAAAATGGACTTAAACTACAGTGCTTATGGAAGTTGAGAGATTTTAAATGTGGGGTTGAACTAATCAATAGAATTTACAAGGTTGCAGAAGCTTCTGGACATTTCCCAGATCTGCATTTGGTAGATACCAATCAGGTTAGAGCTGAACTGTGGACATCATCCATTGGTAAGCTCTCCCTTACATTTCCCTCTGAGTAGCCTCCAACACCTTCTTTCTGATTCAATTTCTAAATGTTAGGTTTTTGCACAATTTCTTATACAGCTCTGAACCATAAATTCTAATTGAATTGCAGGAGGTCTGAGTATGAATGATTTCATTGTAGCTGCCAAAATGGATGAAATAAAGACTTCGGATCTTGTCCCTAGAAAAAGAGTGTGGGCATAGAAAATTTCATTTTTTCTTGGAGAAACTGAAGGGATTTCTTAATCCATAAGGTGGCTTCAGCTTTCAGCATCCACTGACTACAGAGGCTGATGTTGTTGCAAATTATAGGGAAACTTTGTTCTCTCCATTATCTTCTTCAAGCAATGTGTATAATAATCTTTATTTTATTTGATTGCAATTCAAAAAGAATGCAATACTTTTAAAGAAATTCAAGTATTTGATTAAAATTTAAGATTTTGAAGTGTAAATATTTTTGAAAATGATAAATCTATACTTAATATGGATTTTATTCGCATATCAAAACATAATTTTGTAATAAGTACATTATTAATATCAAATCCCCCCTCCCTAGTATTCAAAAATATGGATTTTATTCAGATCCAAATTTATAGATATTTGACATTTAATTAATGAATTTTAATCAAATATATAACATCCAAACATTTTCAAATGTATAAATCTAAAAACACCTTTTAATCCCACTTGCGTTGCCTCAGGGATCGTACCATCGAAGAAAAAACTACTAATACTACTTGCAGCTGGTAGTATATTGTTTCAAGTTAATTAAATTTTAATTTAGATTTCTAATTTGCAATCTCATAAATTTAATACCTTCGGGTCCTAATACTTAAGTTCGAATAGCGTTGGTTCGACGGTTCCCATCTTACGGGAAGCAATCATCAGATATAGAGAGAGAGAGAGAGAGAGAGGAGAAATGGTAGCAACAACTACTACAGCCACCTCACTAACCTGTGCACTTTTTCCCCACCATGGTTGTCACTGATGCGCATTCATCTTACTTTCTTTTCGTTTTAGTTGTTTCTTCAATATCTCATGCAGTTGTTTGACTTCTCTGTTGTATGCAGGAGGGCTTAGTCGAACAACTAGTGCCTTCAAATGGAGAAAGGAGGTTTGCTTAGTCCATTATTTAATGCTATTCATATATATGCGTGTGTTCATTTATCTTATGTACTGTTTTGGTAGCGCAGAAAAATTTAGCTTGATAAAGGAGAAAAAGGCTGTAACTTGAAACTTTTTTATTTTACCAACAACCAAATTTAAAATCTTTTGCCTAGTTGAGCTGCATTTGCATATATGGTCGAAATACTAGTTTCGTTTTCTCGTCCACTTTAGTTAAGAAAACTAAAACAGATAGTTATCGTCTTATTTCTCTCATAAACACCATTCGGTATTGTGTACTGTGATTTAGAAATTCGCCTAGCAGAGTGTGCATCGATGGTGTTCGATGAAATGCTTATTAAAAAGTTGCCAGAAAACAAAAAATTTAGGAGAAGGATTGGTGCATCTAAGCTTATTAAAATGTAGTTGTGATTTTGGCGTGTTATTTATCTTTAATTGAAGAATAGAGTACAAGTCTATTGGTTATTTAGGATACACACGGAGCTGGTAGTTAGAAATTTTAAGCATTGAGGAACAGGCTTTCAGATTTGTTGCTCCATCTATTTGCTTAAGTGTTCGAGTTAGATGCTTTAAAAAAATTATCTTCAATATTATATTTATTTCTTCATGATAATGTTGAATGCTTCAGAGGCACGTCAGGAGACAGACTGGTTCTGCTATAGTAACTGCAAAATTTGAGCTGAAACCTCCTCCATATCCCCTGGTAAGATTTGAAAGACAGAATTCATGTATCTAATGTCTATGTGCTCACTGTTTTAGTTTCAAATAGTCAATTTTCATTGTTTTATAACATTTTTAAACCTTGATGCTAATTTGGCAGAATGCATTGGAGCCACATATGAGCAAGGATACCCTGGAGTACCATTGGGGAAAGCATCACAGGGCTTATGTGGATAACTTGAACAAGCAAATTGTAGGAACAGAACTAGATAGCTTGCCGTTAGAAGATGTTGTAATTGTTACTTACAATAAAGGTGATGTTCTTCCAGCTTTCAACAATGCTGCGCAGGTATGCTAGGTGCAAGTTCACATTTTCATCATGACCTTTAGGTTGTTCTTAGTTTAGAGTTTGACTAGAACCATTATATGTAACTTGGGTTATAGTTCATTTTAATAATTTCATTAACAATGTGGTGGATTTTTTGAATAATCTAAAATTAATTAGTGACATTTTCATGTATAACCTGATATAAATAAAAGTATCATAAGTTCATTCACATATGCATCTTCCCCTCTTTCTGGCATTACTTGGATTTATTGATTTATTTATACAATTGCAGGCCTGGAACCATGAGTTTTTCTGGGGATGCATGAAACCAGGTGGTGGAGGAAAACCATCAGGAGAGCTTCTGCAATTAATTGAAAGAGACTTTGGTTCCTTTAAAAAATTTGTGGAAGAATTTAGGTCAGCTGCAGCTACACAGTTTGGATCTGGATGGGCTTGGCTTGCATGTGAGTGATCCTTCCCTTCATTTAGAGAAGGCATTGCTTAGTTATTTTACTTTCTACTTTTTACTCTCTAAATTATACTAATTTTAGTGCATAGTCCTTTGTTTCATCTAGATAAAGCAAATAGGCTCAATGTCGAAAATGCAGTAAATCCTCGCCCGTCAGAAGAGGACAAAAAGCTTGTTGTGGTGAAGAGTCCCAATGCTGTAAACCCACTTGTTTGGGATTACTCTGTAAGTATTTTATGGCTCAACAATTGTTTAATTGATCTTTTATGCATAGTGCATCACATACACGTTACATTATCTTATTGGCTATATATGCGTCTGGTCTGACCATGTTGCTGATTTCTTGCAGCCACTCCTTACTATTGATGTCTGGGAGGTATACCTCTTTTTTTCACCCTTATATTAAATTTAAAAGTACTGCTTTTAGTGACCGGAATTTGAGCCAACTGATCACTCATTTGGTTTTTGAATCTTACTTTGTTTCAACAGCATGCTTACTACCTTGACTTTCAGGTGAGACCCCATTTTTCTTTCCTTAGAATAATTCTTTTTTCATCTATTCAACTTGTGTGAAGGTCTTAAAAACCACCTTTTGCCTTTTTTTTTTTTGTTTATACAGAATCGACGGCCTGATTATATATCAACCTTTATAGAGAAGCTTGTATCATGGGAAGCAGTTAGTGCAAGGTTGGAAGCTGCAAAGACTAAAGCTGCAGAGAGAGAAAAAGAAGAAGAGAGGAGGAAAAGGGAGGAAGAGGAGAGTGTGCCAGGCAGCGAAGCTGCAGAGTTGTATGTGGATAGTGAAAGTGAAGATTCTGAGGCCGAGTAACTGGGGACTATTTTTCAGTTAGTCAAGGTTCTGTATTACGAACACCCTCTGTTGAACTGTGAACGCTGTAGAAATCTATTAATGAAATGAGATGATTTCAAGCTAAATTCCATTTTATCGCAGTTTGCAATGGTCCCAAGATTATTTGAAAGGAGAAACTGGAAAGTGAAAAACATGGATTTGGATCAGATGGAAATTGGATTTATGAACGGCGGTTTAATAAATGAATGACAGTCTTCTACTATTATTTATATTTTGTTGTTTTTATAAAGAAAAGATAAGCGATGCAAATTAGAGAGAAGATATGTCTGCAATGCTATATCCTTCATACTTAACAAAACTGCTCTTCTTACGTGAACACCAAAAAACATACAAAACTGCCAGTTACTCTACAACCAGGAGATTATGATCCTATGCGTGTGGTTTCTATACTTATCCTCACATATGTAGTAAAATAGCATGAATCTCGTCATCCAGACAAGAAAAAATTCCAGAACAATAGAAAAAAAAAAAAAAAAAAAAAAATAGCAATGAATCTCGTTCATCCCAGACAAGAAAAAATTCCAGAAAAACAATAGAAAAAAAAAAAAAAAAAAAGCCATTAATCATTCCATGGGCGATGTCTTCAGTGAATTAAAAGGCTGTCAAGATCTAGACAGCCAAGAGTTCTGCTATTGCTAGCTGCGTCCAAAATAATTTCCCAAAGCGAAGTGTCCTAATTCTTCCTCCCAGTCTGATACAACAGTTACACATCAGGGACTCTGTAATAATCAACGTAGGAAATAAGATTTCTGGATTTTTATTCTGTAAAGAACAAATATCTACCACTAGTATAACTCAAAGCAGTCAACCTGAGAAAGACCAAATGGACTCCTGGAAGCTATGGATTCTTATCTGCCCCATTTTAGTCAAGGAGGGGTATTTCAACAAAGCATATAGATGGTTAGTGTAGCTCACCCACAGCATACCCATGTTCCACTTAATAACTCCTATGTGATGTCTAATGTTCCAACTCCAATGACAAATCTGAGACAAAATTCAGCATTAAAATTTAAAGTTGTCATCCAAATTGAGCCCTAAACAGATGTGTCTTAAATAGCACACTGTTTAAAAGAGGGAGAGGAGAGTGCAATTTCGGCATCAACTTGCCTGTTGTATTGTCGGGTATGTTGCCCAATACACTGCTCCCATTGACTGTATTTCAATATCTTAAATAACATCCGTCATTTGTACCTACCTCCTGAACAGCCAAGCACATTAAATTGGTAGGGGGCACCAAAGCAAGAGGCCTATTGACCGCAGCTTTGTGTTCCTTGAATCGATAGCACAAGAAGTTAGAACGAGCCAATTTGAAGTTCCCATTATGTAAATGTTATTTTCATTTCACACTTGCCAATACATTGCCTTCTCTTGACCATTTCAAGCCACAGACTTCTTCCGGTATGCGCTTGCTACTAGAAGTGGATTGGACGTTCTCACTATTCAGAAAAGTAAAGTACGATGGGGAAAAAATAGGAAAGTCTAAATCATCTTATTTTTTCTTAACATTTTGATATGATATTCACAATTACAAAGAAAGGACATACGCAAAATTTAAATCCCCAATTACCATTCAATGACTTGATCGAGGATATATAGTCTTGACTCTCCGATGTATAGACGTTGACCATTCCAGTGGAAAGTGTGCCACCCTGCCCTTCTATGGCCTTCTAGATAACAAACTATCTGGTACGAGTACAAAAATGAGGATATCAAATATAATAATTCGCTAATATTCAAACTCTCGAATTGCTTTTCAGTATTGAGAAGGAATACAAATCTTTACACATTAGAGTCTCAGTCATCCCATATCGAGTTTGAGGCAATAATATCCAACTGCCCAAAACTTCTGCTATTTCTCAAGGAACACAGGTTACACTTGAGATGGGTAGCTCTATTATCATCTTGAACCTCCAATAAGTTTAACTAGTTTCTGTCTCTGAATTCCATAGTATAAGTTGGCTTTGGCCCTATGCAACAGCAGGAATATTATTCTTTCCCCGTCTATCATGTTCAAATGTAATCATTTTTAATCTGTCGGTGCATCAGAACCCGAAGCTTCCTTCTGCAGATTCCATGAAGAAAACTATAAATGAATGCAAAAAACACAGTTACCTTGTTTTATACACATCCTATTTTTTTTTTTTTGATTCTCACCTTTTTTGCAATCAGTATCGAATAAAAGCAGCATGGGTAGCAAGCAGAGTAGCAATTATACATTAATCATCATTGTGATAATTCAAACTACTCGAATATGTTTTACGTTTCTCTCCAAAGATAAATTTTTTTCGATTGGACAACTTAAATTCTCAAAAACAAAGACCAGTACCTGACAAAAGCGAAGTAAAAGAACTTAAACATTGAATTTTCCTAATTCCTGCTAGCAATTGTGTATAAAATTGATTACTAGTTTCGTCATAGGTCATAGAACAGGTTTAAAGTCTTAAATGCATTTAGAAATTCAACAAAATGGTGCCAAGAAGCATAGAAATGAGTCTACCTTAGGCAACTGACGACGACTTTCATATTTCTTTGTAACTATTTCTTCAATGCTTACGTTCAGCTTCCGCTCGCATCTCATCAAGAATGATTAATGCACCTATTATACTTGATTTTGGGCTTCTCTGAACACTAACATCCTAAATGTCTTCTTCTGTGTACAAATTGAGGCTTTCAATTCAATTTCTGTCTATAATGACTTCCTGCATCAAAGGGGAAAAAAAATAAAAATTAGACCTAATACATATACATTACTGATTTCTTTATGCCTTAACCCACTGGAAAAAAATATGTCATATTACATTTAATCTTAAAGGACTAAGGAACCTAAAATCGCCACAAGAAAAAAAAAAATTAAAATAAGCCATTTAAAAATTTCAAAGAGGAGTTACCTTTGCAAACCCTTAATTAATAATCTAAACCTTGGAAAAAAAATTAGATTATTAAAACAAAATCCCAAGTCCAGAACAAGATATGAAGAACAAATCCGAAGTTAGTTGCAAGAGACTTACACGTGAACTTGGAATTGCGAGATAAGTTCTTTGGTTTCCTATTCTAGTCAACAACACTGTGGGCTTGATCAAAGATATCATCAAACTACCTATTGGTATGTAAACACGAATTCCCCTTTTGCAAAAATCAAACAAGAAACAAAAGATTAGAAGCAAAAGTAGTTCGTGAATTAAAGCAGGAGTTTTGGGCTAATTTGTGTTTTTGGAAAAAGATAGAAAGGGAACGAAAACGAAGAGAGAGAGAGAGTTAGTGACCGGATAGTCAGTATTTGGTAGCTAGTCAGGGTGAAGTCGCCTCCGGAAAATGCTACCAGTCTGATTCCGGACTATTGTCTTCGTCCGCGTTATGGATCCATATTGAACGAATCAAACACCCAAAAAGAACAATTTCGAGTAGCATTAGCTTTATGGTCTCTCCCGGCCAAAGCGTCCAAACAGCTTGTCTCATGTAATGCGTGGTACAATTAATACTAATAATAGGGATATAAAATTATAAATAGTAATCTTACAGGCGAGCCTCTTAGCTCAAGCCGGTTTTAGAGAAGCATCGGCTTTTAACCAATAGATGGTCGTGGTTCGACTTCCACAGACGGGCGATTTTCATTGCGAATCTTTAACAAGCTCATATTACATTCTAAAATTAAAATTTTTTTAACAGTAATTAATCGTAAGATAAATCGATCTTAAAACCAATACCAAGTTTTTCACTAACTAAATTCTGTTTACTTCTAAAAAACAAAAAGAAAATAACTATTAATAATAAATTATTCAACTTTGAAGCCACTACTTAAACAACTATTATTATTTTATTATCATCTCATCAATTAATTCATCTGGCAACAATTGCTTACAAATTTATACATTTATGTAATTTCCAGAAAGCCAATACTAAAAAATTATAGACAAGAGGTGTGTCAATAGTAGCTCTTACATTGATACTAATCTCTCCTTGAGTGCCAGTAGGGAACTCCTATGCTCCAATTTAAAACCATCGGCCAGAAACCAAACAAGGAACGGGAAATCAAAAAATGCAGGAGCAAGACTTCTCACAATAGGACCAATAGTTCAGTGGGATGCAGCCCCCATTCTTGTCTAGTTTGAAGAATTCCTCTAGTGAAATACACATTATATTCTGGTAGTTATGAAATGTCCCAGATCAAAGAATCGGACTAAATGGATTCCTGATCAAAGATATTAACTGATGTTGGTCTACATGGAAAGGACTTGAAGGACACCTTAATCTCCCAGTGTGTTATTTAGCAGGGAAAAAGGCTCATTCTGGATCAAGGATTGACCAGGTGCCTTGAAAATATCGTAGAGCCGGATCTTCTGAATTAAAGAACAAGGATGAGTAGCTCAACAGAATGAGCACCTGCGTAAGTACTAGGACTTGGTGCTTCAAGAACTTAATCTGTTTTGTCAATGCAAAGGATCAGGAATGACTGAAAAACCCCTGATACCCATTTCAGAAGAAACATATGATAAATTTTGACATGTTACGCTAGGAGAGAGCACACCATGTCAAAAGGAAGTGACGGCCTTTTATCAGCCGAAAGCTGCAATGGCTTCCAGGAACTGAAGATCTATTAGGCCTAACAGACTTCACATTTTTGAGCCACAGAAAAATTAGAACATCTCTTATCCTGTATTGAACTATCATAGTTCTTCCTCGCACCCAACCTTCTGCAACTAGAAACCATCATTTAGACTTCACTAAATTTTAAACCTAATGTAAATGCTCGAAAGAAGAGAGAGGAGAGAGAGAGAGAGAGATGGAACTTATACAAGAAAACAGCCTCTCTCAGCGGCCCTATAGGCAAAATGAGATCGAGGACAGAGACCAACAGGCCAAGTGGCAAGATTTCTCCACCAGCAGCTTTAGCTTGTACATATAATGTCATAATCCCCTAACACTCAGATTTTGAGGTCAGGTGCATGCTTTTCTACTCAATTGACTCCATCTAAAAGAACAGATTGAATATCATTCACAGCCCTTTTTTCTTCACCATTATTAATTTCCACAAACAACAGTCGTCATTAGTTTACAATGATTAATTTTGCACAAGCAGATTACATACCAAGGCTTAATTTACAATTTTCTTTATTATTATACGAAAATATTACTTTTAAACTAATCTGGAGCATATAAACAACTATCACAACCATCACCAAATGGTTGCTAAAAATTTACACAACCAATGCATCAATCCATGTTCTTGTTACATGAATCTGCATGGACAGGACAAGTCCGCTGATAGTTGGGATTCTTAGGCATTATTAACTTAAATTACTTAAGAAGCAACCCATTTTTAATTAATTACTTGAGGTAAATATAAATAAAATCAGAAGATTAATGAAAAGCTTACCATGAACAAAACAGTCATGGAACTGGCAAACGCTAGCTGAGTGCAGCACACAATATGTAGGGTCTCTTAAAGAAAAGCGCTGCAAGCGACAACAGCCAAGCAGAACAAATTGCCCGACATCTGCAAAACCACAAATTGCCTCTGTAACACACTACTTCGGAGAGCACCATGCCACGAGTTTTCCTAAAATGAGCCCAACGGAACATAATCGAGAAGACACTGTTTGCCGTACAGCCTCATACTTCCCCTTTAGGTATATATACAAAAAGTTAAATCATACAACTCTCTCTCTCACTTTCATAAGGATGGAAGAGGAAAAATTTCAAAAAAAAAAACCGACCGAACAAACTTTGATTGTGTCCTGACAAACAATAAAGCGAGTGACTATGGAAGCACGATCCGTTTGTTTCTGTGTGTATCTTTTGTGATTTGTTTTGTAGTACTATAAACTTCTGAAACATTCTCTTTGTATAAACTGTATTATTTATGGTGACGTATTTATGATATTGGTACATGGCACCGGCACCACTGCATTTGGAATATGAGTTGGAAAATCTCGAGTTTATTATCTTCGCAGCCACGCCTTAATTGGCTCTGTTGTGCTTAGGGCTTTAGTTTATAAAGGCCCTGTCATTTTAAACAGGGGTCCACACTCAAAATCTTCAGCAGCCCTTTTACTCAATTTCTATGATGTAACAACGCCGTTTTCCCTCAAAACAGAAGGTTCCCCTTTTCAACTTGCAAGGATTTGTATTGCAGCGAAAGACCTGAAACTTTTACATCCTGCACCAACGCATTTTATATCACATTGGTAAATGTGAATTGAGATTATGTTTGCATAACCCAACCATCATGAACACACTCTTAACTGGCACTTGGCAGATACAGTACTTAAAAATGGCTTCGCAGGACCACATCAGTTCACAACCGAAGCACCCCACAATTTCATCACACCCAAAGAGAATTAAATCATGTAACCGTTACATGTTTACCCACCCACCTAAAACCACAGGCAATTGGAGACTTTGTTAGGTGCACTAAAATCAAGGCGCAAAGGTTACTTTGACTGAAGTACTGTTACTCCACTTAACAGCAATCCAGCAAAAGCCGATAGTAGATACAGAGGATTGATATTACCGGATTAGGCCCCCACCAGCTAAGGTAGAAGCGAGAATTTGGATTTAAGGGAACCGCAAAAAAGGCCGTCTTCCAATTGATGGGTTTGAAATAACCCCAAAATCCCACCAGGACTGGCAGGTGGAACTGAACACCAAAAAAGCTTTCTTGCCCCCGTTGTGGGATTCGCAATTCAACAATACGGAAACTTCCCCCAACTCCCATTTTTGCCATCCGTTATTGGGAGGGAACCATTCCTACCCATCGTATTTGCCATTCCGGTCAAGGCATCTATTCTTTTTATCACTTGTGAACTCAGATAACGAACTACGTTGATCTCTCTCTC